>CM040123.1:110578787-111017747 GCA_022559845.1 Amorphophallus konjac
ATCTTCCTACCTTCCCTTGTATGAATCTTAATAGATTTGTTCATCATTTCAAAAGAATTCAGACTTTGACTGCACAGACTTGAGTTGACCACTGTCTTAGCTCCATTGACTATGCGTTGACTACGTTACGACGTTGACTTTTCTTCATTTCTTGAGAAAATAACTGGCTTTCAGCCTATTCTATGTGCAACTGTCAACCTGTTCTTTGTGCAATTTAGAAGTAAACTGCACACACACAATCATTATAGCTCCATGGATGATTCTACATCAACAAAACACATTGACTATCCACATGAGGAATATACATGAATCTAAATTTTGACAGCATCCCAGGCATGGAGCCAAAACACTAAGGATTTAAATAAACATACGCACAGTAGTTGGTGGGGGCGGTGCACTCTATGTACTTGGTGCATATATTTAAAATATCATGAGCAAAACAAAGTGCTAAGTCACTACTCATTCATGAATAATCTTAAATAAACATACCCGCAGCACGTGGTGGGGTCGGTGTACTCTGTGTACCTGGTGCAGAGACATAAACTATCATTACCAAAACGAAGTGCATATTCACTACTCATTTATCTAAGAATTTAAATAAACAGACCCGCAACAGGTGGTGGGGGCGGTGTAATCTGTGTACCTGGTGCAGAGACATAAACTATCATTACCAAAATAATGTGTATATTCACTACTCATTTATCTAAGAATTTAAATAAACATACCCGCAGCAGGTGGTGGGGGCGGTGTAATCTGTGTACCTGGTGCCATAAACACAAACTATCATTACCAAAACGAAGTGTATATTCACTACTCATTTATCTAAGAATTTAAATAAACATACCAATAGTAGGTGGTGGGGGCGGTGTAATTTGTATACCTAGTGCAGAGACATAAACAATCATTACCAAAATAATGTACATATTCACTACTCATTTATCTAAGAATTTAAATAAATAGACCCGCAGCAGGTGGTGGGGGCGGTGTAATCTGTGTACCTGGTGCCATAAACACAAACTATCATTACCAAAACGAAGTGCATATTCACTACTCATTTATCTAAGAATTTAAATAAACATACCAGTAGCAGGTGGTGGGGGCAATGTAATCTGTGTACCTGGTGCCATAAACACAAACTATCATTATCAAAATGAAGTACATATTCACTACTCATTTATCTAAGAATTTAAATAAACATACCGGTAGAACCCCTCCCGGAACCACCTCTCCTCGAAGATCCGGTACGACCTCGAACCATCTAATTATTGACAAGAATTAAAGTAGTGCATATTAGTTCAGAACTAATTACGAGGAGAGGTGACAATTAATAATGATAAGAAGTGCATATATGTTAAATTTCTTACAAAATATTCAATCATTATCTATTTCATCTTCAGATGCTGAAGATATATCAAACTCAGCCTCATCTTCCTCATTCTCACTAGATTCATACTCTTCCTCCTCAGAGGACTCCTCCGGCCCAACAATTGCTTCATTTAGCTCAGTTGGATCGACTTCTTCCACTTCGTCCTCTATAGACAACCGAAGTGGCTCGTCAGATTCGATCACATGAAGATTAGAAGCAACCAAGTCTACAGTGTTGTAGACACGCCAAAATTGACGTTTTGTTGATCAAATCTCATGTTATTATATAAATGCCCCAAGTGGACTTCAATATTCCTATAATATGAAGTTTTTTTCTATTTTTGTGATTTTTCCTGCATTTTTCCTGCATTTTTGTGATTCACGACTTTGGTAAGGGCGTTAATTTATAAAGTCACGACCTGTAATAAGGCGTTTTCACAGAAAGGACGACCGTTGTACAGGGCGTCAATTCTTGGTATTATACGCTAATTTCTGGAATTATCATAAAAGGCATTTTCTGAGTAACGCCTTTTCTCAAGGCGTGTTTTTAAGAAACGCCGTAATCATAGGCGTGTTATACCAGTGTTTAAACAGAGCAGGTTTTATTTCTAAAATTAAATCCAGGAAGAAACGTCCTTTGCTAGGTCGTGTTTTAAGAAACGCCTTTGTTGCGGTCGTCAATTCATCAAGAGACGTCCTCGATTAAGGCGTGTTTCGCTCCAGAGTCCTTCCTTTTTCGAACTTTCCCTCACAGTTCCCTATCGTAATTTGGTCTCTTGCTCGATCTTAATCCTTCCTTGAATGCCTCATTACCCGTTCTGATCTTACCTTGCTTGATCACATCCAATCGAGGCTATAAATTGAAGCCTGGATCGATCGGAAAAAGGGTTGAAAGGTTTGAAGCGTTGAAGCATCCGTAAAAGAGGTTGAAACGTTTGTAAGAGGGTTAAGCATTTTTTCACGAACAGAGCCTTCTTCATCCGGCTTCATCCATATATTTCTGTCGTCTTCATTCATTTTTTTTCCTTTACTGTCGCCAGGGACAGCAGGATTTCACCCCTTTTCATCTCTTTATTTTATTTATTCATATCACTCCATTCATCATACACGTTCATCCTTTATATTTATTCACACTTTATTGTCATACTCCCCCTCCCTTAAGTCTTGTTAAGGGGTTTTAAAAACAACCAAAAAATAAGGTGCGCATGTGCCTTTCTTTCCTTCATTATTATATGTCTATTTGGATAGATGCTACTGCGTTTTGGGCTGACCCTTCTCTTCTTGTTTGTGTTTATTGTCCGTTTTGCAAGGTAATCAACTAAGAAGACCCACTTCATCGGCCGGCCGATTGAAGTTGGAGGAAGAAATCCACATCCATCCCGCGTCTCAAATTCCACCAGGTATACGCGATCACTTTTCTTCTTATTGAGGTAATCCCTCTGGCGATCACAACTCCTTTTAAGCACCTCGTGCTTCATCATATTCATTTTTTTTTATTTTTTATTTCTATTCATAAGTGTGGATTTTAATCCGAATCTACAAATTGGCGATCACGGTGGGACTTCCACTGTTTTCTTTCTTGATTACCATCTCCATTGGCACCCTCGAGTGCCCTTTCCCCTTGACACCCTCGTGTGTCCTTTCCCCTTAGACACCCTCGCGTGCCCTTTCCCCTTGGTACCCTCGGTGCCCTCTCCCTTGTGCCCCTCGGGCACCCTCCATTGTGCACTCTGCACACTCCCGGGTCGGTCGATTTCTGCTTATTGACGCCTTTCACGAAGGCGTCTTTTGATTTCACGCCCCTCACAGGGACGTGTTTTGTTGAATCACGCCCCCTTCCAGGGCGTGTGTTTATTACACCTGCTGGCTTTTTGGTTGCTTATTTCATCGTCTGATATTTAACGCCCCTCTCAGGGGCGTGTTTCTCTGAGTAACGCCTATTCCCAGGGCGTCCTTTACTATAACTGCTGCCTGCTGCATGATTGTTTTACTGTCTGTGGAATTAACGCCGCTCCCAGAGGCGTTCCATCTATTGTCAACGCCTGTCATCAGGGCGTGTTTAATTATTATCTGAGTTTTGACGCCCTCCAGTGTAGGCGTCCTTTCCTGAGAACGCCTCACCCTAAGGCGTGTTTTTCCTACTGTCTGTGAGCCCGTCACAGAGTTAACGGCAGCCACCCTGCCGTGTTTTAAGTTTGTCACGACCTATCGCAGGGCGTGTCTTTCTTGCTGTTGTGAACACGCCCTTTCCCAGGGCGTGTCTTTGCTGTTCATTTTCACAGATTGACTATTATTCATTGTTTGGCATTTGTGTTGATATTATTATCTTGATTTGCTGGCTTGGTTGAGAGACCTCCTCTCTCTATCCTAGGATCCACACACCTTTCTTGGAATCGGGACGACCCTCCATTGAGCATTCCGTCTCTTTGGACTGGAAATCCCTTTTCCAAGACCTCCATAAGTCCCCGCACCCGTGGATTCCCTCACGGACGCTGGGCTGGTTGTACCCTCGAAGTACCTGGAGTTTAGAGAACCCATGCGTTGTTAAGAGAGGAAGAACTTAGTTGACCCGGAGATTACACTCGGATCAAACTAGGTCTCATTTGGCAAAAGAGTGAACTTTCACAAATAATTCACCCTAATTCAAACATCAAACCTTAAAATCTTGCGTTTCTTGCCAACCTTGTTTGCATAAACATAGTTGGGTGATTTGATTGCTTGGTTTGGATTGATTATTTTGTGATAGCTCCTTCATTAAAAACATTCTCTCTCTTAAGAATGAAACTCCGTTCAGGTAAAACCATCAACATGTCGGGAAACGGGTATTCTTACGATGATGAGAATGAGAACATATTTGGTCAATATGAGGACCCTCTCCAGGATTCGGTTTATTATGAGGAGAACTATCTTCCTCCTCATCCCTATTACTCTCAGGTTCATGTGGTCGATACCACTAATCATGAGGCGGACCCTCCGTCTCAAGTTCCATCTTCTAATACTTCAGGGAACCCTTCCCCATCCATCAACGTCACTGATTTAATCCAAGCTCTTTCCCAGTTGGATGACTCCCAGCGGCAAGCTGTTCAGGCCGCTTTAAAGGGGAAGTCAGTTCTTTCTTCTTCTTCTAATCCCCCTCCGGCCGTGGGTGGCCATCAGATTATTAATGACCAGGCGGTCTTGCATTCCCCCTCCTCTCGTCCACGAACGCCTACTGCGGCCATGCCGGCCCCACAGGCGAGCTATTCAGCGGTTAGGCATCAATCCTTTCAACCTCCTCAGATTTTGCAAACGCCTACACCGCGTGCTTTCATTCAGAATCAGGCCCCGGCCGAGCCCGATACCAACACTCTGTTGCTTCGAAAGCTAGCCAGCATGGAGGAGCAGCTCAAGAAGGTTACGGCAACTAAGAATGCTCCGGAAATCTCTCTCCCTACGTTGCCGGTGTTCCACTTACCCCCTTCTGAAATGCCGCACTTTCGGCGATATAATGGAACCGGTAACCCGTTCATTCATTTAAAGGATTTCCGTTATGAAACTTCTTTCTGGCAAGACAACAAGGCCTCCCTGGCCTATTTATTCAGGAGATCTCTTGAGGGACCCGCCCTCGAATGGTTTTATTCTCTGGAGCCAGCTGATGCTGGCGATTTTGATATTATTCAAAGAAAGTTCCTGCAAAAGTACAGAGACCGGGTGGGACCCTCCCTCTCTGTTACAGATTTAGTTGCTGAGAAGATGAAGCCCGAGGAGGACTTCATTGTATTTGCTGATAGGTGGCGGTCCATGGCCGAAAAATTAAAGGACACATTGTCGGAACAGGAGCAAGTGAAGATGGTCATTTCTAATGCAACCCCTCAATTCCGGCACATTTTGGCCATGAATCGGCTGACAACCATGGAGGAGCTCTATGAAAGAGCTCGTTATATACAGACACAAATGAAGGATTCGCCCATCATGGGCATGTTTGAGCCGAAGCCTCGGCTGTTTAAAAAGAATACAACTGTCAACAGTGGGCCCACAACTGAGGGCACTGTCACAAACGAGCAGGTTGGCGTAGTTGGCCACCCCCATCACCATTCAAACCCACGACCTCTGCCGCCTCCCCATTTTACCTCCGCTCCACAGCGCCATTTCACACCCCAACCTTCTTTTGCTCCATCACCGAGCCAAGCGCCTCGCAACGACCCTCCAGCACCACCACAATACCATCAAGTCCCTCCACCTTCCCACTACGGCCAACAACAGCGGAGACCACCACTTGGCCCCAAGAGGGCCCATTATCCGCCACTCCCAGAGAGTCTCCCTGACATTTTTAATGCTTTAATGGCTGCCAACCTGCTCGTTCTACCAAAAGAAAGAACAGTGTGGCCCGACAATGTTGACACATCCCGCTACTGTGCATTTCACCGCGCTCCTGGTCACAACCTTGACCGTTGTTTCCACTTCAGAGATCATATTTATGATTTGAATGACCAGGGAGGCATTAATTGGGATGAAATGAGGCAAGTCATCGCCACCATGAAAGAGAGAAGGCCGCCTCGGCAACAGCAAAACCAGCAACAGCAGCATCCAGCTCCGCAGCAGGCTCAACCACAACAAGCTCCAGCACCCCAGCAGGATATGGGGATTGTCCGTAATCCACTACCGGACCACGCTCCTAATCAGCACGTGAACCCTGTCACGTCTCTCTACGAGGTGGAGAGAGGGCAGGGATGGCACGAAGAAAACGCCTCTGTCGGGGCATTTCACCATGATACAACCCGAAATCAAACCCCGCGCCTTTTGCGCATTCCCCCTTCTTCTTCTAATCTCCTATCGGGACGTTCCCTTTTACGCCCCGTCAACCCGTCTACCTCCACCAATTCTACAGTCTTGCCGACTCGTTCCCTTCTTAACCACATACCACCCCAACAATCTATCATTCCACCTTCCCCCATCAATCCCACACCCGCGCCATCCAGGCCACTCCTACTTCGCTCACCGCCAGCGCCCGCTACCTCCTCTATCACCCCGACACCGGCAAGAGTTCCTTCACCATCTCCCCAACCACCTTTTGTGCCACGATCTCTCCTTATTCCACCACCTACCAATACTCCTCGTATTCGGATATCCCTCACCTCTCCGGTGAGGGCCCCTTCTTCAAATGCTCATCCCATGCCTCCCTCGGGGGCACCTTTATTGAACACCACTACCACGTCTCCTATGGAGACACCCCTTTCATTGAATTCCCCTTTATCCCCAAGTGCGGTTTCTGCTACCGACATTCCTTCTTCTTCTTCCAACCCTCCTCCTAAGATTGCCCCGACAGAGGCGCGTCAAGGCGTAGCACCCCTCCGTAGTGGACGGATATTCCACCGTGTTTTCCCCCAGAGAGAGCTAGAGCCCGTGCAGGGGCCACAAGAGCAAGAGCAGGAACAAGATTCAGTGCCGGGAACTCAGTATGATTTGTTAAAGCACTTGGATCGCACTCCAGCCAGAATCTCCATTCTGGAGTTAATCAAGAGGTCCACCACTCATCAGCTGGCCTTGAAGGAATATCTGCAGAAGGTCATGGTCAATGAGGACCTTCCGGTTGAACAAATAATTACAGTCTTAACCCCTACCAGCAGTCAGCCGGCAATCACATTCCACGAATATGAGTTAGCACCTCTACCAGCAAGAAAATATGCCCTATGTATCACGGTTGATATCAACAAAGTGGCCGTTAAGCAATGTTTGGTAGACACCGGTGCATCTATTAATGTGTTGCCTCCGAGCACTCTAAATCATGTGGTATCCCTGAGAGCCAGATTCGGCCATCTACCATTACTGTCACGGCATATGATAATACAAAGAAACCTCCTCTGGGCATGGTTACTCTCAAAGTCAGCTTGGGTCCAGCCACTATTACGGCAGATTTTCATATTCTGGATATGGACCCAACCTTTAATGGCATCCTGGGTCGCCCTTACATTCAGCAACTTGATGCGGTGCCTTCTACAAACCATCAGTGCCTCAAGTTTCCGCACAAGGGGCGTATTATCAAGGTGACCAGTGTGCCGATCTTGCCAGAGGAAGACATTCATGTAGCTTCATCAGTTCCTTCCATATGGCCTGCCAACAAGCCGTTATTATCTGTGCTGGACATTCCCCGTCCGCGGCCGATGCCGTCCGAGACAGTTACCACAGTTGCCATGACACCTCTGCCTTCTAAGGGGAAGAAGAAAAAGAAAAATATGATGAATACCCCCGGCTGGAACATTCTTATAAGAATGGGATATCAAGATGGTAAGGGCTTGGGCGCCAAACTCCAGGGCAGAGTTAGGCCCATTAAGCCTCAAAAGATGATTGCACGAGGCGGCTTAGGCTACAAAGCACCGGGCAAGAATGAAGGGGAGCCGTGGGCTGTTATGACGTCCACCTTCAAGCCAGATCGCCAACCGCTCACCTGGACTTTAAAGGCACATTTTGTCACCGGTGGCATTCAAAACAACGAGCAGACTACTGTCATTACTTCATTATTTGATTGTCAGGATGTGCACGCCAGACAGTTTGCGCGGCACATTGCCCCACTGGCCACTTACAAAGCCTTGGAGACTTTAAGGCCCGATAAAAGAAGGAAGATGGGTGATCCGGCATGTGACTGGTACAGATGGTTTGACATGAATGATATCACTTTCTCTTTAAGCCGCTTGTTCATGCCGACAGATCCAGAATGGCCACCATTGATTCAAGAACTGATTGAAATGCCTGCCGCAATCACAGATAAAAGGCAGCTGTTAAGTGACTACACAGATACGGGAGAACCAGATGTCCCCTTTGAAGAAGATTTCTCCGTGGATAGGCTGTGGGCCGGCCTTTTCTCCCTCACTTCTGTGCATCCATCAGTGTTGGCTTCTTTCTATTCCCGTTGGTTTGGTCACGTGCCGCGACCACCACCGATTACCATTAACTTGTCTCCTGATTCAATTCAGATTTCCCTTTCGATTGCTCCTTCGCTCCTCGAGCGATTTTCTGAAATCTCCATCTCGCCCCCGCATGGGCCGTCTTTGATTAAATCTTTCTCCAAAATTGCAATCTCCACTCCCACCGCTATTCTCCCTTCGCATTGCTTTTTACTTGAAAAAGAAAATAAAAACAAAGGAAAAACTAAAAACGAAAAAAAAACGCCAAATCTCCAACATTCCGGTCCTCCATCTCTATTGAAGAGATTTCCTATTTTTCTTCCGAGTGCGTCCCAACCCAGGGGCTGCTCTCTCAAAATTCCTTGATAAGTCTTTTCTCCCCCTCTGGTGAGGGGCCCTCCTCTGTATCACCTCCTGTATCCGCTTTTTCATCTCCTTCCCCTAATCAAGCTAGTTGCTCTTCCTCCTCTTCTTCCTCTTCTTCTTTTAAAAGTCAGGGGTTAGTTCCACATAAGAAGGCCAAGGGTAGGCAGATTCCTCGAAGATTTTTGTTAGAATTGGCTGCCAGATGCCATGCTTGTTTAGCAATCCCTGAGTTTGTGGAGGATCCAATTATCCTGCCGGAGCTAGAATATGAGGATTCCATTGCTTCCTATGAGGGTTTGGGCGTTTATGAAATAATGAATGATGAAGACCCTATTGAAGAGGGGGATGAAAGTTATGAAGAATATGAGGACGAGGCTGATGCTTTTGCTAGTGGCATAAGACGATTCGACGAACCATCAGCCTCAGTAGAAGAGCCAACCAAAGAAATCAATCTGGGTACCGAGGAAGACCCTAGGATTGTCCTCATCAGTAAAAATTTGCCGCCCTCCGAGGAGGAGGCGCTTATTTTGGTTCTTCAAGAATACAAGGACACGTTCGCTTGGAGCTACGAAGATATGCCTGGATTAGACCCTGCGCTCGTTGAACATCGCCTTACACTTAAGCCAGGGTCTGTCCCGGTAAAACAACGGTTGAGGCGTTTCCACCCTAGCATGGCTTTGAAAATGAAAGAAGAGGTCGATAAACTCCATAAGGCTAGATTTGTTAGAGTCGTCCTTTATCCCAATTGGGTGGCTAACATTGTCCCGGTTATGAAGAAAGATGGAAAAGTTCGAATTTGCATAGATTTTCGGGACCTCAACCGGGCGTGTCCTAAGGATGACTTCCCCCTCCCTCATATTGATGTGCTGATTGATAACACGGCAGGATTTGAGACTCTTTCGTTCATGGACGGCTTTTCAGGCTACAATCAGATTCGTCTAGCTGAAGAAGATCAAGAGAAAACCTCATTCACTACACCATGGGGCACATATTGTTATGTGGTCATGCCTTTGGACTTAAGAATGCTGGAGCCACTTACCAAAGGGCTATGATGGCAATTTTTCATGACATGATTCATATTTATATTGAGGTGTATGTGGATGACCTGGTTGTGAAATCAAGGACAAGGATTGAGCATCCTGGGGTTCTGGCTAAGGTTTTGCAGAGATCCCGAGAATTTCAGTTAAAAATGAACCCCAAAAAGTGCGTATTTGGTGTTTCTTCAGGGAAATTGCTTGGTTTCATTGTTAGCAAGAGGGGTATTGAAGTTGATCCCAACAAGGCAAAAGCCATTAGAGATATGCCTCCTCCCAAGAATTTGAAAGAAGTTCGAGGATTAATAGGGAGGTTGCAATTCATTCGCCGCTTCGTCTCCCAGCACTCACAAAGGTGTAGGCCGTTCTACGAGCTTACTAAGCCGGGAGTCAAGTTTAATTGGGATGACAAGTGTCAGGCAGCCTTTGACGGATTGAAGGATTATTTGGTCAATCCTCCTGTCCTGAGGCCGCCAATTCCAGGCAAACCACTTATTCTTTATGTTTCAGTCCTGGATGACTCCGTAGGTGCTGTCTTAGCTCAAGTGGATGAGGAAGGTAAAGAGAGGGCAGCATACTACTTATCTAAACTCCTTAACTCCTGTGAGCAGAGATACTCAGCTATGGAAAAGACTTGTGCAGCTTTGGTTTGGGTAGTTCAAAAGTTAAAACACTATTTTCTAGCTCACGAGGTTCACCTCATTGCGCGCATGAATCCAATCAAATTCCTCCTTGAAAAATCTGTCCTCACTGATCGATTAGCTCGCTGGCAAAGCTTCCTTTCTCAATTTGACATCACTTACATTCAGCAAAAAGCTATCAAAGGTTACGCCATTGCCGAGCACCTTGCTCACCACCCTCTTCCCCACTTTGATCCTGTCAATTCGGAGTTCCCAGATGAAGAATTAATGTCCATTAATCAACCCCACGATCCTATGTGGACATTACATTTTGATGGAGCCCTTAACTCTCAAGGAAGAGGGATCGGTATGGTTCTTTTAACACCCGAAGGGGTCACCATTCCATTTGCTGCTCGGCTTACTTTTCCCGTCACCAATAACATAGCCGAGTATGAAGCTCTTTTGGCCGGTCTCAAAACCGCTCATCAATATGGTGTCACTCATTTGCGAATTGTCGGTGACAGTCAACTTATTTTGCGCCAGGTGCTGGTCAAGTGTCGCACCATCAATCCTAAGCTCAAACCCTATCAGGAACTCGCTTCAGCTTACGCCAAACTCTTCACTAAATTGATTTTCGTTCATGTCCCGCGTAGCCAGAACATCTTGGCCGACGCACTTGCTTCTTTAGCTTCCGCCTTAGTCTTCCCTCCTCAGCGTGATTTTCATGTTCCCCTGATTCATCAGCGTGATACTCCAGCTATTAGGGATCGTGCTTTTCTTGATATTAGGGATCAGGTGCTCGAGAAGGTTAGACGGAAAGAAGCTCTTGAAGGCAAAGAGGTCATGTTATTGGATTGGCAAGAAGAGTTGGCGGATGAAGAAAAGCCTTGGTTTTATGAGATTGCCAGATACTGTAATGATCAGTCTTACCCCGAGGAAGCCACAGCCGAAGAAAAGAAAGCAATCAGGAGAGTGGCTCAACGTTATACTTTGGTTGGAGGTGTACTCTACAGAAGAGGGCTCACCGGTGTTTTATTAAGATGCCTCGATGATGATGAATCTTGGAGGGTCGTGGAAGAGGCGCATTCTGGTGTGTGTGGGGGTCATGTGAATAGTCAGATGCTAGCTAAGAAGATTCTTAGACTAGGGTTCTATTGGCCCACTCTTGAAGAAGATTGTTCTATCTATGTTCGAAGGTGTGTTAAGTGCCAACTGCATGCCGACAAGATTCATTCTCCTGCTTCTTCACTCCACCCTACATCCTCCCCATGGCCTTTTTCCATGTGGGCTTTTGATATCATTGGACCTCTTGGTGATTCGAACCTCCTGACCAAGCAAAAATCATTCATTCTCACGGCAACGGAGTACTTCACCAAGTGGGCGGAAGCAGAAGCTTACGTGGAGATTAAAGCATCAACCGTCTGCAAATTTATCATGAAGAACATCATCACGAGGTTCGGGATCCCAAGCACCATCGTCACCGACAATGGACCTCAATTTATCTCCCAAGATCTCAAGGATCTCTGCGACAGGTATAACATTGCATTGCATCATTCTTCTCCCTATTATCCGCAGGGCAATGGCCAAGCAGAGGCCACTAATAAAACCTTGATCAAAATTGTTAAGAAGACGTGTGAGGCTAATAAATTTTCGGACTGGCCGGACAAGCTGGTTGAAGCTCTTTGGGCTTACCGCACTTCCATTCGAACCCCCACTGGGCAAACTCCTTTCGCCCTTACTTATGGGATGGAGGCCGTGGTCCCTTATGAGATTCTTATTCCCTCTCTGCGAGTACAATTGGACAAGGAGCTCTCTATCGATGAACGTCGTGATTCACTCCTTGCTCAATTGGAACTCCTAGATGAGAAGCGTCTGGTCGCCGCTGAGCATGCGCGCGTTTACCAAAACAGGCTCTCACGTTTCTATCAAAAGAAGGTAATTGAGAGAAAATTTAAGGTCGGTGAAATGGTAATCAAAAGAATTTTTGTAAAGCCGGGTGGCCCTCGTTCAAAGCTCCAACCAAATTGGGAAGGGCCGTTTGTCATAAAAGATGTTTATCCGGGCAATGCTTATAAACTAGTTAATGCTGAAGGAGAGGAATTAACTCACCCCTGGAATGGTTTGTATCTCAAGAAATATTACCCCTAAACAAAAATCCAAACAAAAAATTGAAAACTTCACAAAAATCCAAAGAAAATGGAAATCTCCCAGGTAATCCAAAAAAATCTGAATATTTCCCAAAATCCAAAACAAAGAGAGTTTTCTTCATGGTTCTCCTTTTATTGGGCTGACATGACATGTAAAGGTCCCCGGTCCGAAGGGTTAAAATTCAGAATCCATTTCATCAGTCTTGCTAATTTAAAATGGGAATTGACCCCGCACACACTACACACTTTACTCTTGAGATCAAGCAGTGCAAAATCTGATGGAAAGTTGAAACCGGATCAAAGGTGAAAGACGATATCCATTCTTCTTCTTCTTCGGCCCACAAGGGAGGAAGGGAGGTCTCGAGGTAGACCTACCAAGCCTATCCGCCGCCCTAGTAGGAGGAAGTCAAGGCCCAAAAGGGAACAAATGCCACAAAAGCCCAAGTACAATTAGGTTGTTCATCAGTTCTATTTCAATGCAAGCCAAGTTCCAAAGTGAAAGTCAATGATGAAAAGAAAAGCATGTCAAGAGGGCAAAGTCCCCGCAAGGAAAACCTTGGGCGTATGCATGCAATGTGAAAAGAGGCAAAAAGGCAACAAAGCGTCCCTACGCCAAAGACCGAACCCCAACAGGCATAGGGTAGGGGAGGTGGCTTTGCCTCGAGCATCTTTAAATCTCTTGTGAGCTTCCTCATGCTTTCTCTTTTATTTTGGAAAAGTCATGAACCAGCGGAATGGTCGAAACCAAACTGAAGAGAATGCACTGTACGAAATCTCGTGTATAAGTCCAACTATATGCACGCCAATTCCCCTTTTAATTATTCAAGAAAGGTTAATGGAACTTAGAAGATGACCAAGTAGGACCCACCACCTTGATTTCTTTATCAGCCCAATTTGGGAGGAATAAAAATTAACGCCTTCGTTCAAGGCGCTTTTATGCTGATTCACGCCTAGATCTTAGGCGTTTCTTTAAAAATAACGCCTCTTGGAAGGTCGTGTTTTCAACAAAATTCAAAAATCTTTTCACAGTAACGCCGTCTCCGAGGGCGTCTTTTACGAGAGTAACGACCTAATCTAAGGCGTGTTTTTCAGAAAATCAAAAAAAATATATATACAGATAATGAAAAGAACAAAAATAAATTCTTCATGTTGCATGAATTGCACTCTTGCCTGGACAGCTTTTAATTATTGTTTGCATATGTGTGATTGCATGAGGCATCTCCCAGTTTTGGTCATTTCATTTTTGCCTTATTTTAATTAAAGGCTTGGCCCCTTGACCCATTATTAAGGTCAAAATATTTACACCCCTTGCTCAGCGGGCAAGGGGCCAAGTCGAACAGATGAATTAACCTGTTTGTTCAAGTGAAAACCACAGCCGCAGATACAGGGCAAAAGTAAAGCAAACACGAGGAACGAGAGAAGAAAAAAGTGCACAAACACAAGTCCACAACCATACAAGTACTCAGGTAACAAAAGCTCAAATCTCATATATATATATCATCATGTCTATCATGTACAGGTGTGAAGGTGGAGGAGTACAAGTACAAAACTCTCAGCTCTCGCCTCCACCCTCCTCTACTCGCCTGCTCTCAACCTCCTCCTCACCGCCCCGAGCTGGCGCTGGTGGAGGAGGCATAGGCCCCCGCGAAGAAGCCGGAACCCGAACGTGTCCCCCTGCCTCGCTCCTCTCTCGGAGGGAAGAACCCGCCACAAAGGTGGAGCTGGTGAAGGAGTACCCCGCAGCCCGTGCTCGCTCACGGCCTCGCTGCAGCCGCTCCTCGGACACTCGAAGCCGCTCCTGGGAAAGGATCAACTGGGTCCTCGAGTCCGCCAGCTCACGCTCTCGTACCAACAACTGCTCCTGGAACTGGGCACGCTCCGCCTGGTGCTCCTCGCGCTCACGAGCACGCTCCCTCCTCTCCAGCTCCAGGGCAACCCGCAGCTCGGCCACGTCCTGAGGAAGCTCACTGCGCTGCTGCAAGGCCCGCTGAAGCTCTACGATCCGCTGATCACGGATCGACAACTCGGTACGTATCGCCTTCAGCTGAGCAGCCTACAAACAGGTAAACAAATCATCAGTTCCACAGTTCAATAATTCATGAAATGAAATAACAACATGTGACTAAAGGTAGGTCACGCACCTGTGAGCTCGTCGCTCGGAAGCCCTCATCTACGCAGATAAGAGTGGCTCGAAGCTCTTCAGTCTGTAAAAATGAATTTTTATCAGTGCACGATTTATATCTAATCATTATTTGAATGAGGTTTCGAGCTCAGAATTTACCCGTGAAGCAAGGTCACGCTCCGCTGCCTCAGCTCGTGCAACCGCTCTGGCTAGCTGCTCCGTCAGTGCAGTCACCTCTGCACTAGGACCCCTCGAGCTGGAGGCCTCCCCCGGATCTCTCCTCACTGCTCCCTGCTGGGCACGCTGCATTCATTGAGGACCGTCAGTGGCTAATCATTAATTCAACAAAAAAATTTCACTTGCATATAGGAATAATTTAAACACTCACCAGGGTCTCCAGGTCGGCCCGTGTGGCGGCCAGCTGGTCCTCCAGGCTGTGTAGATGGGCCTGGGCATCTATAGCTGCGATGTCCCTCGCGTCCTGCATCCATTGCATGTTAGTCACATGATAGTCACATAAGCATTTGCATTCAATTTAGAAATAATTGCATTTCATACATACCCCTAAGACCCTCATCTGGGGTCGGCCGGCGTGAACCTCCCAATAGCGCCGGAGGTACTCGGAGCTGTCTGTCGCGTGGGAAACAACTCGGGTCCCGCCTCGCTGCCAGTCAGCGTACTGCTCCTCAAACCGTACCCGCCAGTCGGTCGTCTTAGTGCGACCGCGGGTTTTCTTTCCAATCCCTCGAGGCTCTCCGACCTCGATCCACTCCTGGGGCAGGCCCAGGGTCCTCATCACCAGCCGAAGCCGTAGCGGCTCAATCTCGCTCAAGCAGTGTAGCCACAGCTCACGCCCGAAGCGAGGTCGCCCCGATACGACCCAAGGCTGGCCCTCATCAGTCATCCCCTCATATGGTCTCCACTGCACCTGCATTCATGAACACGCATCATTATCATTTCATCATATTCAAATAAACAACAAAAAAGAAATGCATATCATTCATTCATACATACCAGCGAGGGAGGGAAGTCGCGGAACTCTCTCCGTAAAACCCACAACTCGTAGTCAAGTGGGGCACCAAAGATAACAGGCACCCAGCGTTGCGCCAGAGGGAAGGATCCCTCAGCTCCTGGCCGTGGGTCAACACGTCCCATCGGCATGTATAGGTGGCTCCACACCTGCATCCATACATCGCATTAGTACTATATTTACATGCATCATAATATAGAATAAAAGAAAACAAAAATTGCATACCTGAAGAAGAGGTGAGAAGCCACTGACGGTCGTCTCACGGCCTGTCCCCGTGGACAGATCGGCCATCAAATGCGCTAGCAGGGCCGCTCCCCAAGCATACGTGCCAACCGTCTCCAGATCCTCAAGGATGCCTAAGAAGCGGCAGTTGATGACATCGGCTTTCGTCCCCAGCAATAATCTCCCGAGCAGCAGCAGCAGGAACCTCCTCAGGTCTCGGTCCGCTCTCTCATGGTCAGTCGGGTCCTGGCAGCATGCCGCTCTCACCCCGTCGGTCAGCCGCTGAGCAAACTCACCTAAGGTCTCCCCCGACCTATGTCTGGCATCTCCTAGACCCATCACCGTAGTCAGGTCCGTGCGGAAAATGGTCCTACACTCGCTAGGTCCCTCGTAGACCATCTCAAGCCCTAGTAACCTTCGGGCCATCTCTGAATAATCAGAATAGGTGAACCCACTCACGGCCTCACCATCTACCCGTAAACCTGTAATCCTGGCTACATCCTCTAAACTAGGAACCATATGCCCCCAGGGCATCAGGAAGGTCCGGCTAACCCTATCCCATCTCTCCCTCAAAACCTGGATCAGCGCTAGGTCAGGTCTAAAAGGCTCAATGGATAGAAAAGCACCAAACCCCATGGCCTCTACTCTAACCCTCTGGAAGTCGGGGAGACCCTGGTATGCTGCCCAGACCATGACCCATGAGATACGGGTCCTCATCAGCCCCTGCATGCAGTAAAAAGGAATTATTTTGCTTAATTGATTGGATATTAATGTGGAATTACATTTGGTTTGGCATGCTATTGAATTTTGGTGTTTTTGAATTCACGGCCACCTTCAGGTCGTTTCTTGATGAATTCACGCCCCTGTGGGAGGCGTTTTCATAAATGTGCCTTCTTTTAACGTCCTAAATAAGGGCGTTTTTTATATTAATCACGCCTCCATGTTGGGCGTTTCGTTGGCTTAACTCTAAAACGTTTTTAAATCACGCCTCCGTATTGGGCGTCTATTGTTGAATTCACGCCCTCCGTAAGGGCGTTTCCCTAAATGAGCTTAATTTTTAAAATCGTTAATGATAAGAGAGACGCCCTCTGGTTTGGGCGTCTTCTGAAGATTTAACGCCCTTCTGGAGGGCGTGAGTTTCTCAATTTAACAGAAAATCTAATAAACAACAGCATGCGAAATTATTCCTGAAAAACATGGTTGGAAATTAATTAATAAGCATGGCAGTGATGAAAAATCTTTTTTTAAGAAAACGACATGCTTCGGGGCGTGTTTCATGAAAATTAAGTAATAAAAGGAATTCACGCCCCAGGATAGGGCGTGTCACTTGTGATTAACGCCCCCGTCGGAGGCGTGTCTTTTCTGAGTTGCAGGTTCGTGCCCGAGGGCTATGGCGATCAAAGGAAACCAAATAAAATGAAAATAAAAAGTGGAATTGGGGGAGGGGAACTTACCTTCTTGTGCTTCTGGGGTTGTGGCCGGGGTAGCGGTCGTCTGGGCCGCCGGAGTTGCCCCCGGGGAACGATCGCCGCCGTGGGCGGTGGTCCTTCTTCTTCTCCATCTTCTTCTTCTCCATCTTCTTCTTCTTCCTCTCCACCTTCTGCGTCTTCTGCTTCGCCCGTTGCTCCGTCGGCCTCGTCGCCGCCGGCCGTCGCCGGCTCATCTTCATAGGCCACGACGGCAAGCTCCTCCATGGAAAGTTCTTCCTCTTGGGCGTGGGAGGCATCGAGATCGACCACATCTGGGGCGCTGACCCTTTGGCGTTTGGACATGGCTAGGGTTAAGGGGGGAGGGAGATTGAGAGAGTGAGAAAGAGAACGAGAGAGAGAGGGGAGATTGAGAGAGAGGGGTTTTCGGTTAGGGTTTGCAGAGATGAGGGGGCCAAATGAAAACGGAAGGAGGAAGGAGAAGGAGGCCTGGTGGCTTTTGGGTTTCGAAAAGAAGACACGCCCTTGAGTAAGGCGTTTATAATTGAATTCACGTCCACTGTTTGGGCGTTTTATAGAAACTAACGACGACGATTAAGGCGTTAATTTATTTTGCATGGGGAACGATAACCGTCGTCAGACGCATTGAATGGGCGTTGATTGATGTGAGGGAAGTCATCATTGCTGTTTGAAGTAACGCCTCTGGTAAAGGCGTGTTATTCTTGAAACGTGACTATGGAAAAGGCGTTATTTTTAAGAGTCAACGATTATATTCTTTTGGGTTTAAATCTGTTCACGCCTTTCTTGAGGTCGTCATTCAAAGTAACGCCCACAGTTGCAGGCGTCAATTGTTCACGAAGTGCCCGTTGAAGCGCCTTGGAATAAGGCGTGTATTTGTTAATTCGCGACGCTCTTGGAGGCGTTATTCACAACAGAAACATAGTTTTTTGGATGATTTCGTTCATAATCACAGTGGCAGTTGGCTCAATCAGAAAACAATCTTTATTATTTTGAAAAGAGGAACTACAATGACTAATGAGCCACTTTGGGCCTTAATTTTCTCAATGAAGTTACATAATTTTTCCACTGTTCCTTGTCTTCATCCGAGTCTTCTACAGGTTGATGAAGCTTGCTTAGCCTCCATAAAGCTTGAATGGTGATAACCTCCTCACCATCTTCATTGTTGCCTAGATCCCTTGATTTGATTGGAGGAAGATGAGAGACGTCCTCTAAGTGTTGCCTCGGGAGCCCAAGCTGAGGAAGGCACCGGTGTGCATTATATAAAACGAAGTCCGAAGCACCAATAAGACGAAGGTCCGTCCCGATGGAAAAGCGTGCACGAAGTTCCTGCATTTTAAATACACCCGGGGCGCAAGTAAAAAGATTCTTTGGCATTACCTTTAGGTGCTCCCTCCAATCCCCTCTCTTCTTGATTTGAGGAATTCGGTTGGTCACTCTATTGCTTATACCTAATGAGCCGGTTATATATGAGAGTGGGCTCTTTGAGAAAATTCTTGAAGGTTGTTGGGCTTCATGGCATGAATCAAACTTGAAGTGTAAATCAATCCAACTCGAGAGTGCTAGCATGCACCCATAAATGGGCCTTCCCATGGCCGCCGATGTAAGCCCACTATAGAGATATGCTAGGATCGCCGGTCCCACTCTCTCTTCTTCCCACAAGCTCACCACTGCGCTCAATTGAGATTCCTCTAGAAAGTCTTCCGTGGATGGGAATAGGAGTGCTCCTGCCAAGCACACCACGAAGGCTTTGGACACTCTTTCTATCTCCTCTTCCTCTTTAGCTTGCTCCGCTCTCTTATACACCCATGAGGCGAGCTTCAAGAGGTTAACTCCTTTAGTGACCTTAATTTGGTTCACTATATTTGGGCTAGGTATCAACGAGGTTAGTAACTCATGGGAGGAGATGGGCCTTGGCATGATGGCCATCTTTTCTTCTTCTCCTTGCTTCATCTTTCTTAAGCCTAAGATCATCTCCACTTCCTCTAGCAAGATGGTGGCTTCAAAAGTGGAAAATAAGAAAGTATGGGTGGAAGGGTGCCATATCTCAATCAATGCTCCTATGGCAGCCCAGTCTATGTGGATTTGACTATAATGCTTGGCATGGATTATCAACCCCAGGAGATGCCATCTAGCTACATATACCCTCATGTCTGATGTGAATTTAGAAAGGAGGAGGGGCAACCATTTGATTTGAACATATCTCCTAGCCCCTGGAAGATTTGGGTACTCCTGTGAGGGAAGGGAAAGAAGACAAAAGAAGAGCACATGAGCATAAGAAATAAGCATGTTCGACAACAGTATGCACAATATAAAAAAAAAAAAAAAAACACCAACCTGATTCATGCATATCCTGTTGCTTACATGACCTTGGATGTCGTTAATCCTGGGAGTTGAGGCCTTTTGTCTTTTTAGCGCCCTGTCCATCGCGGAGAGATTGGAGGACGCAACCTGCAGAGCGGAGGAAGCAGAAGAAAGGAAGAAAAGAAAAAAAACAAAGGTTCGGCGGGGTTGTGATTGTTTAGGTTGAAGGAGGGCCTCCTATTAATAAAGATCTGGAGAGTTGTAAGGCTGTCGGAGATTAGAAGTTCGATCAAATTAAGGACTGTGCTGTTAAAGTACGAAACGGAAGTTCGTGATGAATTAACGACGTTGTTTAGGGCGTCTATTTCAAAATTGACGACCTGACTGACGACGTGTTTTTTTATAACGCCCTTCATGAGGTCGTGTTTCTTCTAGGCTTTCGTTATTGATAACGCCTTATGTGAGGGCGTGTTTTTTGATTTTGACGACCTGTAGTGTGGTCGTTTTTTATGTCACGCCCTTTATAACGGCGTGTTTATTTCAAGTTCCTGCTATTGGTTGCGTCTTCAAGTAGGGCGTGTTTTCCATATTACACGACTTGTGGTCAGGCGTCTTTTATTCTGATAGCGCCCTACTCTTAGGCGTGTTCTTTTGGCCTGCGTTTTTTGCCCCATCCACACTTTTTGATGAACTTAAGTGCTATTATTTGATGGTATTGTTTATAATTAAGCACTTACGATCATGTTCTAAATGAAGAATAACAAGTTTCAAAGTGTAAGAATTTGCAGGATTCGAGGCGTTTGGATCGCTGGTGGGAGTAACATCTTGTCACCCTGTATCCTTTTCTTGTAAGCATTGATTACTATATGATATCTACGCTATTATAGCATATCAAGGACCTTGTGATTCTGATAAACCTGAAATTTGAGTTCCCCTTCATCAAAAACGATGACGATTTCAGGAGAGTCTTTATCACACGGATAGGCCATTGAGTCATTAAAGGTTCGGGACGATGGTTCCACTTTCTGAGTTGATGCGCGGACAAACGGGCTTCGGCTTAGTGTTGGCTCAGAGATATGGATTCTTGACCAGACCTAAATAGCTTAACAATATTATCCTTGATTATTTTCTAGTTTTAGTTTATTTTAATCTTTTTTTTTTAGCCCAGCATGCATCATGTAGGACTTTGAGTTTCATGCTGAAAATCTTCATATTATGGCAATAATGAAGTTCGCTCGTTCTCAATTGAGATAACATGAGATATTCTACTCCAAATCAAGTACTTCATTCTATTTGAAGCCATTCAGGCTGATTCCTTGGAAGTGACCCTTTTGTTGGACTTCTATCCCAATTCTCTTTACTTTCCTGCAAAATTTACCTTGGTTGCAGCACATCCACGTTGGCTGGTAATCGCTCTCCAATGGTCTTTCCCTGTCGTGCCCGCGCGCACACCTTTTATTACTTAGCTTAATCTCCTTCTTTCCAACAAATTGATGTTCCTTGGAATCACTCAGAGTTGTTTCACTCAAGAATCTTGGAAAGATTTCAAATGCTCAATGTCTGAGGCGTGTCACATCACACCTTGGCATCTACTTATCAGTTCGTTCCACCTCATTTACGCTCGTGGCACTTCACTCCATTTCCGTCTCACTCCCTTGCAAAGCAGACGCCAAGGCGGGGCAGCTGTAGACACGCCAAAATTGACGTTTTGTTGATCAAATCTCATGTTATTATATAAATGCCCCAAGTGGACTTCAATATTCCTATAATATGAAGTTTTTCTATTTTTGTGATTTTTCCTGCATTTTTCCTGCATTTTTGTGATTCACGACTTTGGTAAGGGCGTTAATTTATAAAGTCACGACCTGTAATAAGGCGTTTTCACAGAAAGGACGACCGTGCGACAGGGCGTCAATTCTTGGTATTATACGCTAATTTCTGGAATTATCATAAAAGGCATTTTCTGAGTAACGCCTTTCCTCAAGGCGTGTTTTTAAGAAACGCCGTAATCATAGGCGTGTTATACCAGTGTTTAAACAGAGCAGGTTTTATTTCTAAAATTAAATCCAGGAAGAAACGTCCTTTGCTAGGTCGTGTTTTAAGAAACGCCTTTGTTGCGGTCGTCAATTCATCAAGAGACGTCCTCGATTAAGGCGTGTTTCGCTCCAGAGTCCTTCCTTTTTCGAACTTTCCCTCACAGTTCCCTATCGTAATTTGGTCTCTTGCTCGATCTTAATCCTTCCTTGAATGCCTCATTACCCGTTCTGATCTTACCTTGCTTGATCACATCCAATCGAGGCTATAAATTGAAGCCTGGATCGATCGGAAAAAGGGTTGAAGGGTTGAAGCGTTGAAGCATCCGTAAAAGAGGTTGAAACGTTTGTAAGAGGGTTAAGCATTTTTTTCACGAACAGAGCCTTCTTCATCCGGCTTCATCCATATATTTCTGTCGTCTTCATTCATTTTTTCCTTTACTGTCGCCAGGGACAGCAGGATTTCACCCCTTTTCATCTCTTTATTTTATTTATTCATATCACTCCATTCATCATACACGTTCATCCTTTATATTTATTCACACTTTATTGTCATACTCCCCCTCCCTTAAGTCTTGTTAAGGGGTTTTAAAAACAACCAAAAAATAAGGTGCGCATGTGCCTTTCTTTCCTTCATTATTATATGTCTATTTGGATAGATGCTACTGCGTTTTGGGCTGACCCTTCTCTTCTTGTTTGTGTTTATTGTCCGTTTTGCAAGGTAATCAACTAAGAAGACCCACTTCATCGGCCGGCCGATTGAAGTTGGAGGAAGAAATCCACATCCATCCCGCGTCTCAAATTCCACCAGGTATACGTGATCACTTTTCTTCTTATTGAGGTAATCCCTCTGGCGATCACAACTCCTTTTAAGCACCTCGTGCTTCATCATATTCATTTTTTTTTTATTTTTTATTTCTATTCATAAGTGTGGATTTTAATCCGAATCTACAAGTGTCACTCTCGTCTGATTGAAAAAATTCTACACTAGAATCCTCTGAGACACTTTCAATCAGATCTAACTCATCATTAGGCACAAGCCTTGGTTTTACCCTACAAACTGTCCACCAATCTTTATTCTTGGAGGATGAATAACTTGAATAATACATTTGCTGGGCTTGTGCGGCCAAAATGAACGGCTCATAGGTATTCAATTTTGATCTATGTTTGACATCGACAATCCCATATATTGCGTCGTTTCGAACTGAATGAGGATCAAACCAATGACACTTAAAAAGGAATATATGCTTGTCTTGTCCGAGATAGTGTAATTCTATGACCTCCTCAACAATACCATAGTAATCAAGATCATTTTCATTGTATGTACTACCTTTCACGCATACGCCGCTATTCATCGTAGACTTATTTCATCCATAATCTCTGGTGTGAAATCTATAACCATTCACAAAAAATCCTGCATAGGCATGCGCGACCTTCGAAGGTCCACAACTTATCACCCGGACTCTTTCATAAGTAACATAACCTTCTTCAACCTATGAATATAAACCACATTACTTTTCTTTTGGTACGTGCATACACCTCAAGCTTTGTGGAATTGGTAGATTGACACTTACTTGACCTTTAAGCCATCTGGCAAAAGATCTCTCTCGTTCATTTTGAACCTCCATGTCATTGAGGTGTGGACATTCAGTAATTTATTCTGAATCAAATTACCTGCAATGATGAATGCAACATCACCGTAAATGGGAGGAAGAACGTCAAGATGCTTATAAATTTTCGGGAGCTGCGGAGTTGATGACTCACTCAACATAAGGTTCATTCTCAGCACAATTCAAGAGAACATATATCTCGGCGGCCAACAACTCTTTGTCCTCTAATATGGGATTCGAACAACGTCTGAATGCACGTCCTAAATACTTAAATATGGACAACCGGTCGGATGGACCCACCTCTCCTCCATCATCATTACGTGGAGGTCGATTACGATGAGTTTGAATTTCGGGTTCGAAGTACATCGAACAGAAGTTCAAATTTTCTTCAATAATATACGCCCTGGTAATCGAACCCTCTACTTTAGCCTTGTTGCGAACCTTCATTTTCAGGTCATGCATACACCTATGACAACAATTCATATGACAATGACATGCAGTGACAATGACAGACACATGTAACTACTGTCAAATAATCAGTAAATACATACTGATTACCTCTCAAATGGATACATCCATCGAAATTGTATCGGTCCTCCAACTTTGGTCTCGTATGGCAAATGGATAATCAGGTGCTCCATGGAATCAAAGAATGCAGGGGGAAATATCTTCTCCAACTTGCATACTGTCGTGACAACATTCTATTCCATAGTCTGCACGTCCCCAAGTTTGAGTTCTGATGCACATAGAATCCTGAAAAAATGACTCAACTCAGTCAATGCTCCCCATATAGGCTTTGGCAATATGTCACGGAATGCAATGGGTAGAAGTCTCTCCATGAACACATGGCAGTCATGACTTTTCAATCCATATATTTTTCCCTCATTGACATTCACACAACGGGCTATGTTAGACACATATCCATCAGGGAATCTTAATTGCTTCAGTCACTGGCACAGTTCATTGATCTGTGTGTCTTTCAACACGTAAGCTGCTTTAGGTTGCACAACTTTACCCCGTACCGGCCGCAATTCTAACTCTGGTCGGTTGCAAAGTATCTTCAAGTCCGCTCGCGCCTTGGTATTGTCCTTTGTTTTGGCATTCACGTTCATGATGGTGTTGAATACATTATCAAAGATATTCTTCTCAACATGCATGACGTCCAGGTTGTGCCATATCAAAAGGGCTGACCAGTAAGGTAATTCCCAGAATATACTTTTCTTTACCCAATTGTGATCCTCTCCAAATTCACGAAGATGTCGTGTACTACCCGACAATTGCACTATATCTGGTAAGTTTTGCACATGTGCCGCCATTTGTCGACTAGACATCTGTTCCAAGTTTGCTCCATCCATTTCAATTGTGTTCTTAATGAATGAGTCCTTTTGCCTTCAGAAAGGATGGTCAATTGGTAGAAAGCGTCGATGATAATCAAACCAGCATGATTTCTTACCATATTTTAGGACAAAGGATTTGGTATCAGTCATACAGTAAGGACATGCCAATCTCCCGTGTGTGCTCCAGCCAAATAGCATTCCATATGCAGGGAAGTCACTTATTGTCCACATCAATGCAGCCTTCATAGTGAAATTTTCTTTTCTATACGCATCATAATTAACAACTCCATCATTCCATAATCTTTTCAACTCATCAATCAGTGGCCTGAGATATATGTCCAAATTTTTTCCTAGATTTTTTGGACCTGGAATCACCAAAGTTAAGAAAAGGTTTTCTCACTTCATGCACATGCCCGGCAGAAGGTTGTACGGCGTCATGAACACTGGCCAACATGAGTAAGAGGCCACTGAACCTCCAAATGGGTTGAAGCTGTCTGTGCATAAACCTAACCTAACATTGCGTGGCTCATGAGCAAAAGCAGTATACGTACGATTGAAATGAGCCCAGGCTTCACCGTCAACGGGATGACTGATTATATCATCTACACGATCTACTCTCTCTGTGTGTCATATCATATGTCGAGCTGTCTTTGACGACATATACATCCGCTGTAATCTGGGCGTGAGAGGGAAGTATCGCATTGACTTGTAGGGCACATCCTTCTGCTTTGAATTGTCCCCTCTCTTAGGTTTAAATCTATCATGCTGACAAATATCACACGATCTTTTATTTACATTATCTTCATAATATAGCATACAGTGATTAGGGCATGCATCTATTTTTTTGTATTCAAGCCCTAACTCATTGACCATCTTCTTTGCACGGTAAAAATTTTCAGGCAGCTTCTCATCTCGAGACAGCATACTCTTGATAAGGAGGAGCATACGGTCAAAACAACTCTCACTAAGGTGAAATTTGGATTTCAAATTCAACAACTGTGAGACGGCAGACAACCAACTATGATTTTCACAACCATCCCACAGCGGCTCATCAGCATCCCGAAGTAACTGATAAAATCTTTCAGCCGACTTGTTTGGTGGTTCTTCGTTGTACACGTGTTCCCCTTGTACATTAAAGTTAGGGCCAGCAGCATTGAGTACCATGTCTGCATAGGTACTTGTGCTTGCAAGATTGTCGGGCTCATACGACCAGAACTCCTCACCATGACACGCCCAATTCATATAACCTTTCATGAACCCTTTCCTGTATAAATGAGCTTGCACATCCCATAGCGAATGAAATCTCTTGGTTTTTCAACGTAAACAAGGACATCGGATGTTACCACACTGGTCCACTACTATTGGATGCCCCAATACAAATTGAATAAAACTATCAACTCCATCCTTAAACTCCTCTGATATCACTCTGTCAACTACTCTACGATTCATCCATGAACGATCAATTCTAGCCATATTTACCTAACATATTAAAAAATTCATATCAATATGTCTTATCACTACATATAAGAAAATATCATGTACATCTCCCCTAAATATTGACTATTTTCCACACTTGTACATCCTGTTTGGTCACATATACATCCATATCCACATCCACTTTCACTTCCATATTCACACACCGTGGTTGACATCGACATCATCTTCTGGAAAAAATCATTAACATACTCGCATTCACATACACATTTTCTTACATATCGGCATCCACACCTGTCTACCAATTTAATTCACATCCAAGCATACTAATCACATATATCATAACAAAAGTCTTGAAGGTGCACAAATGAAAAAAGGGTCATATCCACATTTACGCACACACATTTATACCAACATCCCTCTTCCCACCCTCCCAATAAAAATAGGGGCTTGGAATTTCATCTGATATTGTAAGAGTACAACAGGTGATAAGGAGAAAAGGTTCATCTTGTAGATCAGGCATGAAGGTTAAAATTCTCAAAGGAGCAGTTGGCTTACTTAAAAGTAATCTCTATGCAACTCTTGAGTACATATTACTTGGGGGATAATATGTACTCAGGAAGGGGGGCCAACGGGAGAGGGAGAGAGGGGAATACCTGCGGTGGGGGGTGTCCACCAGAAAGAATTTGACCGCCGCCGCTGCCGGAGCTCACCTCCGCCCGCCCTCGCCACTCTGCTGCCCCCGTGTAAGAGATTGAGAGGCGGGTGGGATTGTGAGAGAGGAAAGGGATGCAGTGGTTGAAGGAGGAGGAAGGGGGAAGGACTAAGGAGGTCAGGAGACGGGTCGTCTGCCTGTTCTTGACTCTTTTTATTTGGCACCATATTTTCATTTGGCGCCATGTTTTCATTCATTCATTCATGATTTTTTGTCATTCATTCATTTCTTCCTATAAAAGGATAAAATCTCCCTTAGTAAAAAATATCATTAGATCTAAAAAAAATATTATTTAATATTTTGAGATCTGTAATTTAAAATTTTTTAACTTTTTTTATGGCCGATAAGTCGATTCCTATAAAAAGAAGAGAGAGCGTGTTGAAAAGCCTAGCTACCTTGAAAGTAGGGTTTGTGGGCTCGACTGACTCGCCCGTCCCGGTCACGGCCCGGGACGGGACGGGTCGGTGCATATTCGCTCCGTGTCAATCCATCTTGTAAAATGTTAAAATAAAAAAAGACTCTTTATATATATAATATATATAAAATAATACAACAAAGTAAAAAAGACTCTTTATATATATAATATATATATAATAAAATATTAAAATAATGAAGCGCCCCAGTCACGACCCACAACCCGGACGTCCCGCCCACCACTTGGGTAGGGTCGAGACGTGCGGGTCGAGGTATCCCGGAGCGGGACGTCAAACCCTGCTTGACCGATAAGTCGATTCCTATAAAAGGAAGAGACAGCGTGTTGAAAAGCCTAGCTACCTTGAAAGGCCCACATCGGGGTGCGAAAAGGTACTTAGAGACGTATTGGTCACATGTTGACCATTTTCTTATTGTTCCGTGCCCTCGTCAAACTCATGTGTTTTGAATTTACCGTCACGTCTATAATGAATTTTCGGGAGCTAGGGCTCCTCGCAGGGAATGCCACATGGAAGCACTCAGGTGCCATAATTAAATATCATTGTATCTTTTATCGGTTTTACTCACGATAGGGCATGCCAATCACTTGTGTGTGACAATGTGTTCAGGTTCCAAGATTGGAATGGTCTAGACTAACTGAAGGTGCGCTCATTCTGATCACTAAGCAGACGATGGTGGGCATCGGGTCGGGACTGGCGACCCGCCGTGCCATAAAGGTCAATCACGGCGATAAGAGGGGAAAACGTTTGATTAATCGCCAAGCAATGGGGCTGCATGGCCGATAAGTCGATTCCTATAAAAGGAAGAGACAGCGTTTTGAAAAGCCTAGCTACCTTGAAAGGCCCACATCGGGGTGCGAAAAGGTACTCAGAGGCGTATCAGTCACATGTTTGACCATTTCCTTATTATTCTGTGCCCCCGTCAAACTCATGTGTTTTGAATTCACCGTCACGTCTATAATGAATTTTCGGGAGATAGGGCTCCTCGCAGGGAATGCCACGTGGAAGCACTCAGGTGCCATAATCAAATATCATTATATCTTTTATCGATTTTACTCACGATAGGGCGTGCCAATCACTTGTGTGTGACAATGTGTTCAGGTTCCAAGACTGGAATGGTCTGGACTAACCGAAGGTGCGCTCCTTCTGATCACTAAGCAGACAATGGTGGGCATCGGGTCAGGACTAGCGACCCACCGTGCCATAAAGGTCAATCACGGCGATAAGAGGGGAAAACGTTTGATTAATCGCCAAGCAATGGGGTTGCATGACCGATAAGTCGACTCCTATAAAAGGAAGAGACAATGTATTGAAAAGCCTAGCTACCTTGAAAGTCCCACATCGGGGTGTGAAAAGGTACTCAGAGGCGTATCGGTCACATTTTTACTCATTTCCTTATTGTTTCGTGCCCCCGTCAAACTCATGTGTTTTGAATTTACCGTCACGTCTACAATGAATTTTCGGGAGCTAGGGCTCCTCGCAAGGAATGCCACGTGGAAGCACGCAGGATAATAATCAAGGCCGCCCTTGAGTCACGTGCACATCATTCGGGCCAGGTGTGGCCGTCCCTGCCGAACCGATCGTCCCGGCCACGGCTCGAGACTGGATTGGACATTGGATACCGATACAAAAAAACTATAATATATATATATAATGGAATAAACAAATTGAAATGACATGTTGTATCATTTGGTTTATTATTTTGCCGTTTGAACGGGTTTCTCCGGGTTCGAATCTTAGTTTCATCTTAAGGTTTCCTTAAGTTCTTTTAATATAACTTATTTAAAAATGTAAATGGAAATATGGCAGAACGTTGTTTTGAACCCGACACCTCACGATTAATAGCGATACACTTAAGGAAGTTATTTGTTACTCCAGTTGAGCATTTGTCACCCACACTCACCTAATTGTCACCACAAAAGTCCCCAAGATGTCGCCATTACTCTTACACTGCCTTGAAAGCTGCGCGTCAGCCTTGTCTCTATTGAGCCATATTTGTCACCGTTAGCAAGGTATTTTTCACCCTTGCTAACGCATTTGTCACCCGTGTAGACACATTTGTCGCCCTTAAGCTCCAATTGGTCCATGTGGAAAATGGGACACGTCGGCCACACGTGGGTGTTGTTCGCGTATTGCCGCCGATCCAACGTCATAGGCCACATCAACAGAAATGATGACGCCGAACTCGATCCTCGAAATTAAAAATCCCCAATTATTTATTTACCCTTCCCACCATGTCTTGGCTCTTACGCAACCTACCAGAAGCCGGTTCGTCTCTCCATCGTGCTCAGCGTCTCATCTTCCTCGCGGTGCCATTTGCGACCTCTCTGTCATTTGCCATTCGAGCACTCCTGAATTGCGAGCTCTCTTTCATAACTGACAGCCATGGAGCCGAAGGAGACACCCATGCAACGCTCCATCCGCCGTAAACTGGATGTCCCACCTGTATCTTAGGAAATTGTACCGGTTCCTACGGCCGAAGAAGAAACGTTTCACATAACTAGGGTTTCTAAGGCCTCCACTTCAGGACGACAAGTTAAAGGTAGTGTGGTTCCTTATCTCCCTTACATAGCTTTTGCATAAACCTCATTGACCTATTTATTTGTCATGCTTATATCTACCTATTTGTGTCAGATTTAGACCTACCTGTCTCTGAATTTCATACATTTGTCACCCTTAAGCACCTATTTGCCACACCTAAACTTCCTTGTCTATACATTTGTCACCCTTGTCTTACTCTTAATATTTTTTGTATTTCTTGATCAGTCAATTAACTGAATTTCTTGTTTACATATTTTTTTGAATCTAGTGAATACAAGGGTCATCTCCGCCCGATGTTCTATGGACATTTACATGAAGGACAGGGATCAGATGGCATTTCGGGAATGCCACAAGTCATTGATGAGGACCACACCCTTTGGTCCATATGTTGACAATGCTTCTCCCGTCACCTTCACCAAGACACTATTGGAGAAGATTATTTGCGCCCATAGTGGAGGAAATTACTTCCGTATGGGTAGTAAGGAGGTCGCATTCAGTGTGGAAGATGTGGGCATAATTTTAGGATTACCTCGCTCCGGTCAGCCCATTCAACATTATGGATCCATGAAACAGAAGTCGAAGTTGCAGCATCGATTTGGATTTGCAGCAACATTTGACGGGAAGAAAGTGTGCTCTCTCATCCAGTAAATTGTTAGGTCCGATGAAGAGCAGGATGTGGCCGACACTGTCCGGCTGTGGATTGTACTCTTACTGTCTACTTTCCTTTGCCCACGGTCGACGCATTTTTGTCCACAACAGATGATGTCATGCTTAGATGACATTGACAGAGTTTCAGATTACAACTGGGCAGTCGACGTGCAACAGGTAACGATGCACAAGTTTGAGCAATTACTGTTGGCGGTCCAGAAACGACGGAGATGCATCCCAGGCCCAAACATTTATATTTGGTTATTCAGCTGCACTTGCTGTAAGTTTTTTTATTTTTGTTGTGTAATAATTAATGTGTCAATCATTAATTCTATTGCATTGTAAAATAACTTGACATATTTCATATTACAAGGTCTGGTTTTTTGAGCACACACGGGTGCGGCAGCCACTAAGGCAGGTGGCATTACCCCGACATTTAGGTGGGGGCCATTCCTAGATAAGAAATTAAAATTCTCCATTGCATCCTTACGAGGCCAACAGGTATTATGAGTACTAAAAACTTCTTCTTTGTCATTCAACATTAATGAATAATCGAAGTGATGTGGTTTGAAATGCAGGTGATCGAAGGGCTCCTTGTTGAGCCAAGTGAAAGGGACACGTGGTACGGTGGTCAGATGATGACCCGACCCAGTGTTCAGGAGACGTCCTCATCAGCTCCATGCATGCCTCAGAAGATCCAGAAGCAGCTACTTGAGGAAATGAGGGCCTTCTTTCTAACTAGGGTGCAAGAGACTCACATTGCCGCTGATGCAGCACCTCCTAGGCCCGTCGAACAGGTGACGGTTGATGTCATGCCACCTCCGACAGCCCCTGTCAAGGAAGTGCAAGGGGCTGAAAATGTTGAGCAAAGTATATGTCAAACCTCTGAAATGGACATTGCCGCCGATGTCCCACCTCCAAGGCCCCTTCAATAAAGTACAGATGATACTGTGCCATCTAAGGTAGCCCCTGAAGAGGATGTGCAAGGTGATATCCAAGCTCAGATGGAGGCGACCAATGGGCATAGTGACCGTCGTCAAGGTGTCTTTTCTCAGTCCCTTCATCAACGAGATGAGAAGCCCGTAAGGAAATGGCGGGCACCTGCAAAGAAAACTGCAGGACGGGGGAAGAAGAAGGTGAGTCTGCGTTGTTCCTACTTCTTACAGTATAGAATCTAAGATTGGTATATTGGCATAAATGTAGAAGGGAGATGAAGCCGACCATTACAAAAAGCTCATACAAAGTATTGATTGGATCTGCAAAGGCCGGCTGAAGCCGACAGATAACATGATTGTGAATAAATTCATTGATGCTTGCGTCTCGGGGGAAATTGAGTAAGTTGTCCTCTTATAGTTTCTATAATTATCCTGATCCGCCTTACTCTGACTACCATGAAAATTTTTGTCCAATATAGTGGCCCCATATTTCAATTACAGAACGGGATTGTTTTGAATCGTCGTCATGTCATTGATCTATTATACAGCCAGATGATAGATGATACGGTACTTTTTTTGGAAAATTGTGAAATTTTTTGTCACTCGCCCTACCCTGAACTTGTGTTTCGATTGCTAATAGAATCGTGATTGTTAATTTGCAGGTGATCAACGCCATGATGTACCTCCTCCACTCACGATTTAATGAACCTGACACCTTTCATTAGTGGGTTTGTTTCCCACCACTTTAGTGAATCACATAAACGGCAGGACAGCGGCCAACTACGAAAAATCTATGGAATTGTTGGAGTGCGCCTACGAGAATGTTGAATTATCAGAACTGCATAATAACAAATATTTATTCTTCGTGTTACACTCTGGAGGTCACTAGCATCTACTTGCTGTTGACACAGAGAATCGCCGCTTTGTCTCATACAATTCCATGAGAGACATGGCCATCCATGATGCCACTACAAGAAATTGGGTACTTTTTCTTATCCATGTACCCGAAATCATATATATTTATATTGTCTTTTAATTATTCCTTAATAATTTATAACCTTTCATTTGTAGGCTGCAGTTGTACGGGGGTCTCTGAAGCTCTATGGGACATTCGAGGGAGTTGAAAAATGGGATCTTGTATTTGACAACGAATGTCCCCAACAGACAGATGGAAGCCTCAACTGTGCCATTTATGTACTGAAATATGTTCAAGAATTGTCAAGGAAGGGGGAGACATCATGGACATTTAATGAGGGTGATTGTAATAAGTTTCGAGCCCGGTTTGGGGCCGACCTCCTTACCTTTGGAAATACAAGATCTTAAATATTTCACGTCTCAAACCTCAGAATGTGGCATACCTGTCTTCATTGATATTTCTTTTGTCATACATTTTGATCTTCAAAGTTTTATATGTTTTAATGCTGTTAATGTGTGTGCTTGATGTTGAATCCATAAAATGTTAATTCATGAGAATTAATAAGTTTTCTGAAGATAGATTCAAGTTTGGTTAAGGAACTTGGCTGAAGTGTGAAAAGATGAAGGCTTTACTTGTACAAGTGTCGACTAGAGTCGACCGTGGAGCCGACTTCAGTTCAGTCTGCTGAAGAGAAAAACACAAGTCACCCGCTGGATGAAAAGGGCTTTGGCTACGCTTTAAGGGTGACAAATAGGTGGCCAATGGTGAAAAATAGGCCTTATTGGTGTAAAAGAGGCAACAAAGGGTGAATAATAGATGATCAAGCTGAAATATGGAAATATCCTTGTCCCATGAGAGAGAATATACCTCTGACAGGGTAGTCTCGGATCACGTGCAAAGCCTGGGCCCTTGGCCTTCGAGTTGAGCGTGTGCCAGACACACCGAGCCTATGATTCACCCTTTCAGCCCATTTGTCTGCCTTACTGACTAATTTACACGCTTATCGTCTATTTGTCAGTCATACGGGATATTTGTCACCCTTACTGCATATTTATGTCACGTCCCGAGCACGGAAGCTTACCCGTGGCGCGACAGTCCTTTATATAGAACCAAAGCGATCTAGCTTTTTTTTTTTTAGCAAAACAAACCAACCAATAGAATCTTAATCTGGTCGAGCGCACCCGTCCCCAGAAGGGAAGAATGTTCTCGCTCCCCCAGATAGATCCTATGGCCCTTATATTATTGACTGAATGAGTGAAATACAATTGCTTCGGGGCATACCCCTGTTTGAACAATCAAGGGCTTAAAATCCCAATTAATATCATTGGGGTTTTTCCCCTGTATAGGCTATCCAAAAGTAACAGGAAATGAAAACTAGAAAAGAAACGCCCACAGGGCTATTTACACTTTCTCAGTGTGGGCAAAACTATTTTGTCCATTTTGAGCGCCCCCTAGCCAAAGTCGGGAGGTCACTTGAATGAGTGAAAAAGGTATTTTTCTGGAAATCACAAGCATATGATGCTAAAGCATCAGCCACTTGATTTCCTTCCCTATATATATGCTGAAAAGTACAACCACAATCTCTTAAAAATTCCAAGATTTTCCTCCACCAAGGCAAAACCATCCAATTAGGCACCACTCCTTTGTGGACTGCATCAACAAGCAGTGAACAATCTGAAAAAACTACTGCTATAATTAATCCACTCTGTTTTACTATGGAAAGCCCATCATGTAGCGCCCTCACTTCTGCAAAGAAACTACTGCCATATCCATAGTGGAAAGAAAAACCAATTAGCAAATTTCCTTTAGTATCCCTGATGCATCCTCCACCTCCACACAATCCTGGATTACCTTTAGAAGCCCCATCAACGTGTAGGGTCAGCCTTTCCAGAGCCAAGCTGCGGATCACCAATATTGGTTGTTTGATCTTCACCCGGGGAAAAAACTGATAACTAGCTAGACTGCTAGCTTGGGCTGTAGATAAAGAAATATGGAAACTCTTCTTTTCCAAAACATGAGAAATGAAAGAAATAATGCTTCTTTTAATATCATTCTTGGAAGAAACTTCATTATCAAATCTGATAGCACAACGGTGCTTCCATATACCCCACAGCATAAGGATAACAGCATGTATACCAATGAAGCTAAAGGCTGATTTCATATTGGTGGCTGTTAGGAAATTCCAACATCGGATGGTAATTTGATCACTTAGAAAGACCTTCTCACTTAGCAAAGGATAGATCCACACCCATAGTTCTGTTGCTAACTCACCATTGATGAAGAGATGGTTCAAGTCCTCCTGAGCTGGAACTTGACAGCAGCTACATTTAGAGACAAAAGGGATGCCGCAGTCAGCCACTCTACTATCCACTGGCACTGCTCTATGTAATAACCTCCAGACAAATAAAGCTGCCCTGGGATTAATGGAAGAATGCCAAAGATTGTTCCAAGGCCTCCTGTAATTGCCACCAATTCGGAGAAGGTTATATGCAGACTTAACCGAGAAATCCCCCTTGGCTGTGCCAGTCCAAACCCAGACATCTGCAACACTGCTAAGCTGAGCTTTGAAATATAGGTGGTCTGGGCAATACTGCAACCATGTTTCATATTGAGGATCCATTAAGACCTCTCTTACTGAAGCTATAGGAATGGTTTGCTGGCTAGTGGACTCTAAGGCCGAAACCAAGTGAAAGATAGGCCCATTTGCAGTCCAATTATCTCTAAAGAAATCAATGTCAGCTCCATTTCCTAAGAACCACCGGGAATGACTAATGATGATATTCTTCACTTGGTGAAAAGCAATTGAAGGAATACCAGCAGGAAAGGCCTTTTTGCATTCTGAAAAATGAGTTTTGATAAATCTTTACCTGGCATACTTAGGCCATAAAGATGAACCATGAAGGACATTCCATATTACTTTGGCAGCCAGGGCAATCTGGACCCAATATAAGTCTCTGATACCAAGACCCCCCTCAGCCCAGGGTTTTTGGATAGCTTTCCATGCCACCCAATGCCATTTTCTCTCACCTTCTGTACCCTGCCAAAAGAAATTGGCACAAAGTCTATCAATTGCATATAAGACTATTTTCGGAATGAAACAAGCAGAGGCCAAATATATTGGCATACTTCGGAGCACTGCATTGATCAAAACAAGTCTCCCTGCCTGGGATAAAAATTTTGATTGCCAGCCTGCAAGCCTTAATTGTATTTTGTCAATAAGATATTTAAAGTCAGAACATTTATATCTCCCTTTTTTAACAGGAATACCAAGGTAGCGAAATTCTTCAGTCATCATCTTATAGCCAGTCAGAGCATGTATTGATTGCTTCAGAGAGAGGGAGGCTTTGGAAGGTAAAGTGAAGCTGCTTTTTCCTGAATTAACCATCTGCCCAGAACTTGACTGATACCTCTCTATAAACTTCAGAAAGGTTCTTATGTTTTGCTTACTTGCATTGAGGAAAACAAGAGTGTCATCTGCATATAATAAGTGAGAAACCTGTATGGAATGTCTAGGCCCACTATATCCCTGCAGCACCCCTGTTTTAAACATTTCAGATAGGCCCCTGCTGAGCACTTCAGAGGCAATAATAAAGACATATGGAGCTAAAGGGTCTCCTTGCCTAATCCCTCTGCTGGATTTGAAAAAACCATTCATAGAGCCATTGAAATTAACAGAGAACCAGCAGTTTGAAAGAAGCATACCAATTAAGGATGTGAACCGGGAATTGAAGCCAAATTTCCTCAGATCTAGCTAATTAGTGGAGATCTTCCTTAGACAATTTAAAGAGTGCGCAAATGACTAAGTAAATTACTAAGCTTAGACTTGAAACTAACATAAATAGTTTGAGCTATCGATTATTACAACTAACCAAAATGTCAAATTCGTAGAATCAACTACTAGTCCTCACTCCTTTATTAGTTTTGATCAAAGGAAATACAAATGACATAACTAGATAATACAACTGACATACATAGGGTTACAATTAACACAAAATAGTGGAATTACAATAACACAATTGACAACACAATTAACATGACAATTGATGACTCCATTTCTACACTCATCACTCAGACTCATTCCCTTCCGAGTTCTGGTTGTCATCCAAATCACCTGAAAATGGTAGAAGCAACTAGATGAGCGAATCGCTCAGTATGATTTACATCTCAAGATTTAACATGCTTTAAGTGGTTTACAAGTTCAATTAATGTTGGTAAATCTATGCATATAGACAAGTAGATAACAAGGATTGTAAAATCGACAAGAGCAGTATAGGAATAACAAGTGAGAGTATATAGATTCCAACTTCAATAAGCAAGAGAGATCAAGCAAGCAATAACTGGAATTAACAATAATTTTTCCAAGAAGGTAAGAACTCATGTCAAGCAAGTAATAGTAAGTAACGTAATTTCAAGCATGTATAACTGGAATTGGCTATTTATCAATTTCATTCAAGCAAATACTTTTACCCTTCTGCGGGCCTCAAGTCAATCGATCAAGTAATATCACATGAATGAGTGGAATGTCTAAAGTCTAGCAAGCAAGTACTCCGGTGTAATGCCAAACACCGTGGTCAATAAACTCCCATGGGCACAAGTACCTTCGGGTGCTCCTCCCAGGACCAGACTGGGCCCTATATGCATAGCATTAATCATGTTTGTCGACATCCACTCTCATTTATATCCAATATGGAATTTCAAGGTTTGACCAGTATGATATATAAGGCGGAATTATGGAATGGAATCCAAGGGCGCATTGATATGTAGGGACGAACTAGGAGTGGAAACCAGTAACATTTGATACGCGGAAAAAAAAACTAGATAAGAGAGGTGCCTTATGGGCCACCTGACATGTTTAGAAACGACACCCTCACTGTGGGATGCCCTTCCTGGGAACTATACAGGGTTTTGAGAACCCTGTCAGGAGTTAAATGGCACCTCTCAGGCTGCCATCTATCAGTGGAGATGGCAAAAGTGAAGGCCTAATGATCGCGTTAACGCACTGAGCTGGCTGCGTCGACTCAGCAGTTCATTGCGTCAACGCGGTGAACAGGCTGCGTCAACCCCTCAGTTCAAATCTGCCCAAAATGGCTTCCTAGAATGCCCCATTGCTTTAACGCACTGAGCCGACTGCGTCGACTCAGCAGTGCATCGCGTCAACGCGGTGAACAGGCTGCGTCGACTCAGCAGTTCATCGCGTCAACGCGGTGAACAGGCTACGTCAACCCCTCAGTTCAAATCTGCTCAAAATGGCTTCCTGGAATGCCCCATCGCGTTAACGCACTGAGCCGGCTGCGTCGACTCAACAGTGCATCGTGTCAACGCGGTGAACAGGCTGCGTCGACTCAGCAGTTCATCGCGTCAACGCGGTGAACAGGCTGCGTCAACCCCTCAGTTCAAATCTACTCAAAATGGCTTAAGGTATTAATCTTTGATTAAGCTAGGGTTAACTGGACAATCAGTTTAACATCATGCAGTTAGAAGGCGCCCACGGGGCTGCCATCTCTTAGAAGAAGGCGCCCTTGGGTCTGCCACCTTCTATTATAAGGCACCCTAGGGGCTGCCATGAAATTTTAATAGGTGCTCAAGGGGGGGCGCCCTTCACAGAGGGGCAGTTTTGCCTATTTCCTATTTAGAATAAGCATCTGTTCTACAGCCGTTGTTCAATGAATAGCGTCCGGGTCAGGGGCGCCCTTCAATTTAAGCTGATTTAGGTAAAATTGATGACATGGATAGATAGAGAAAATCGATCTGTATTCATGCACTCGTTTCATACTTTAGTTGCTCAAATATCAAATTTTTAACATGACGTATCATACTAGTTTTCATTTTACATGAACTAAATGGAGATAAGGTTTTTGGATAGGCTACCTAACATGTTAATTAGGTATGCTAATTAGTTAGTAGATCCACTAACATGTTAATTAGGTATGTTAACAGGTTAGTTAAATGATAAAACTTGTGTTATACGGATATATCGTATGGATATGAAGCTAATTCATACCAATTACCCTAGATTGAAGCTAATACATACTAATCATCTTGGGTATAAGGCTAATACATGCTAATTATCTTAGGTATGAGGCTAATACATACTAATCATCCTAGATTTAAGCTAACACATGCTAATTATTCTAGGTATGAGAATAATAATTACTAATTATTCTGGGTATAAGGCTAATACATGCTAATTATCTTTGGTATGAGGCTAATACATGCTAATTATCCTATATTTACGCTAACACATGCTAATTATTCTAGGTATGAGACTAGTACTTGCTAATTATTCTGGGTATAAGGTTAATACATGCTAATCATCTTAGATATGAAGCTAATACGTGCTAATCATCCTAGATTTAAGCTAACACATGCTAATTATTCTAGGTATGAGACTAATACTCACTAATTATTCTGGATATAAGGCTAATACATGCTAATTATCTTAGGTATGAAGCTAATACATGCTAATCATCCTAGATTTAAGCTAACACATGCTAATTATTCTAGGTATGAGACTAATACTTGCTAATTATTCTGGGTATAAGACTAATACTCGCTAATTATTCTGGGTATAAGGCTAATACATGCTAATTATTTTAGGTATGAAGTTAATACATGCTAATCATCCTAGATTTAAGCTAACACATGCTTTGTAAACACTAAATATCGCATGGAAATGAGCCCAAGACTAAATACCTAGACTAATCATCCTAGATTAGCTACTAGTTTAGTTAAAAGTTGAGAACACCTACCTCTGTGAAGTGACAGGAGTTGTAGCAGATGAAAGAAGCAGCTCTTCCCTCCTCTGCAACCCTTCAGAAGTGTCTCCCCTTCTCAACAGCAAGTCTTGAAGGTTTGCTTCATTAGGAGTATAATATAAGGTTTGAGTCGACATGAGGGGGAAACAAGATCCGTGAAAATCGGATCTCAGTGGGATGCTAGCTTATACAGGCTGTTGGGGATAAGAAATCGAAAAGTCTGTCTGGTGGAAAATGGTGCCTATGAGAGAGTCGTGATTCATCCTCATTTTCTTTATTTTAAACTTCCCACTTAACTTCAATGATTTTTATCTTTAAAAATTGATGGAGTTAGTTTGTGAAATTTCATGGGTGAGATCCTTACATTTTTCTCTATTTTTATTTATAAATTTTTTTTTAAAATTCTTTTTAAATAAAAATATGCACTATTCACATCACTATTCATGTTTAGGAAATAACGACCTAACATATGTCGTTATTTAGTGAATAACGACCAGGTCGTTACTTCTTTTGGAGCATTTTCATATCACCCTTTAAGGGCCGAAATTAGATATATATCATTTCCATCCTTATGTATCTACTTTAGTTGAATAACGACACCTTACATGTCGTTATTTCGTGAGTAACGGCTTAATAACGGTCGGGATTTTGAACGGAGACTTTTCTATTCACTCTACACTAACCAAAATTGTCTATATATCCTTTCTCACTTCCTAAATTATGTTTATCCTTTAACACCTCATCTATATACCCTCATTTCTTCATAACAATGGTGTAATGTAAAAGGTGAAGTATAAAATTTTCTAAATTATGAAAATATGATTTAGCATCTTGTAAAATTGATGTTTATCCTTTAAAACCCTATCTATATAACTTATTTCCTATTTCTTTAGAATAGTGTAATAAGATGTATTATTAATTTCCTAAGTTATTGAAATATAAATTGGCATTTTCTAAAATATAATTTGGCATCTTCTAAAGTATCTATTGGTTTTTGAATTATTAATTAAATAATTTTAAATGGTTAATCAAATAGAATTAGAATATGGGTTCAATATATATATATATATATATATATATGTGTGTGTGTGTGTGTGTGTGTGTGTGTGTGTGTGTGTGTGTGTGTGTGTGTGTGTGTATGTATGTATATATATATATATATATATATATATATATTATTCATACATTTCTATTTTAAGATTCCCGGGTGTTACAATTTATCACTCTTATCTTACCACATGACTAGTCGTTGCCTTCTTTTCTCTCCATTAGCTGCTTGTCTTTGACCTAGATCAATGTAGCTGACTAATCTATTCATTAGCCTATGACTTTGACTGGGACCTCATGACTGTAGTCAAGAAAAAGTTGGGCTTTCTGGAGTCCTCTTTGACTGGCGTTGACCTTGACGAGTCGACATTGACTCTCTTGGCATTGACTAAGTCCCTTCGTTCTTCTTCTGATTGCTCTATAAACTCTTGATACACTATTCACATTTTTGTCCTCTTGTGAACTTGACTCCTCCTTTCAGCTCCTTCTACTTTTCATTGGTTAGCTCTAGGATCTATTTTTCACCCTTACCACTGTATTTGTCTACTCTGCAGATCTAGTTGTCGCCACTGATAGGTATTTTTCACCCTTATCCAGTGTATTTGCCTACACCCTCTCTTGTCCAATCACCTCTGTAATATGCTCCGATCGAGCGACGATCGTTCGGCTAGGGTTCCCGACGTTCCACTTTTTTCTGCTCCCGAGGGGCTGTATTACCACCTCCATTGCGGTGATGTGTTAAATCGACACACCGATCCCGCTCGTGACCCTACATTGACACCCGCTCTTCTATTTTAAGTTCTTAAGGCTCCTCCGCAATGCCATCCCCTTCATCAGTGCGCGTAGCGGTGGCTTCCCCAGCAGAAGAGCCCGTCTCCTCTGCGTCCTTCTCGGTCCCTTGTCATCACTGGTTCCTGCTGCAGATACCCTCTTCCTTTTTTAAATCCTCTTCCATGTTTATGCATTTTACAGGCCTTTCATGTGTTCGTATATGATATGCTCTGGGTAGTTTCATATTAAACGGATGCAGTGGTTGTTTTGTTCTTAACATCTGCATGAGTATTATTTTTTGTTGGACCTCTACCATGCTTTGTGTATACTCTGTACACTGTATTGGGCCTAACATCTACCTTGCTTTGATAAGAGAACACGGAAATGGACTTCCATATTATTATTACTTGCCAGGAAAGCATGTAAATATGTTCAAATTTTATTCCACCACATTGAGGCATACTATTGCTTAGGGTTGATTGGGTGTTAATTCACATGACATAAACCTTGTTCATGCACTTGAACTAGTAGACTTAAATCCTCTGCCCCACTATATCATGTTTCATGCAGTGTAACCTTAAACCTACATGCTTTCTGATCCATAAACTTGCTCTTATGGATTGGACTTCATATTAAATTTGCTGTAATTATTATGTCTGTCATACCTATTGTCTTTTATAACACCTTACATGCAGAGAATTGAGATTCAGAAAATGGGAAGGTATAAATGCTATGTAGTGTGGGTTGGTCGTGAACCCGGTGTATATTATAGTTGGCCCGAATACTTTGTCCAAGTGAATGGATACCCTGGAGCTCGTTATAAGGGTTTTCACTCGGTAGAGGAAGCACATGCTACTATAAATGGGGTTCGCAATAGCAGGTATATGTATGTTGATCATCCTCAACTACAGGAAAGGCCCATGCCTACATATCATGCAAGTTCCCGGCCTGACTATGATTCAAGGAACCAGGCACTACGCCAACACACTACACAAATGCCAAATGTGCCTTGTATTGTTGTTGTTCTATTATGTACTCTAGTAGTGTTGCTCCTCTTCATATTAGTTGCTTTGTTATTACTGTTGTTGTAGGTAAGAAAGTGTACTACGATTGGTCTGCATAGGGAAATAATGTACTATATATTTTACTCATTGACACCATTAAATCCTTCAAACGAACTTGAGTTTCTTCAAGTTTCACTGCCATGAGCTATTTATCACCGTTACAGAGCTATTTGTCACTTCTAATGGATATTTGTCACTCATAACGAGCTATTTGTCACCTTTATTGCTCGCTAGGCGTCGCCTTTGTTTCGCTTCATCACATATTGTGACTTCTGTTATCGATTTATCACCCTTACGAGACATTTGTCAACCTTCAAGTCTATTTGTCACCACTGATGACTATTTGTCACCACTATGCGGTGTTAGTCGTTGCAGTATCTCTCTCCAGCCTCTCTTCTACTATACGGCTGATGTATCCAGACGAAAGGAACCTCAGTCCAAGCGATCTCATGACCGACAAAAAGGAAGGACCGAGAGTCACAAAAGTTGGGGGAGATGGAACGATCTTCGCGGTCCCGTCGCTTCGATTTCCACAAAGTTGGGGAGGCACGAAGACTCTTTTGCCCTCTGGGGGTTTCGTCTCCTTCCTATAAATAGAGACTCTGTGGGAAAACCTAAGGACATCCTGAGTTCCTTTGGCGGTCAAAGACACTCTCGTGAAGATGTCGTCGTCTGAGAAGTCAGATTCTTCGTCAGAGCAGGTTTCCGCCAAAAGGCTGTGCTTCCGAAAGGAAGCCCTGCCGGTGCCGGACCAGTCATCAGGGGAAAGCAGCGGCGGTGACTTTTCAGAGGAATACAAGCAGGGGTACCTGCAAGGTTGGCAGGACACCTTAGCAAAGGTGGACCGTCTGTTTTGTAACAAGGGGGTGTTGAGCCTCCCACCTGACAGGTTCCGTCCCAAAGAGGACGAGTAACCTCTTGTACCCTCTTCCCCTATCAATATAATTTCTTTTTCTGCAACCTTTCTTTGCATGATGGATGCTTGATCTTTGTGTGATGTGGTTATCGTCAAATGAAGGATACCATCTATCGCAGGTAGGGGTTACCTTTACGAAGGGGAGTTCTTCCCCTATAAGTAGTAGGGTTTGTCGATGGTTCTAATATTAGTAGGGCTTATCTTCATGCTCATAGTTCATCGTTAAGTTCCATTTGTCACCCTTCATGCGCATTTGTCCCCCCTGTTGATCTATTTGTCACCACAAATAGGCATCCTTCACTCTTATTGCATGCAGGAGCCATCCGCCTTTGCCCCTGGGAGCCGTCGCCTTTGTGCATTTTTTCAGCGTTAAGAGCCTTTTGTCACCCCTCATGCGCATTTGTCGCCCCTGTCAACCTATTTGTCACCACTAATGTGCATTTGTTGCCTCTCTTAACTTATTTGTCACCAATAATATGCATTCATCACCCTTATCATTCATTTTACTCGCTGCTCTCACATACGGAAGGTGAACCCAAAAGAGAAAACAAATATAACAATAAAAAAATCCATAAAAATGATAATCAATAAATAAAATAATTTGTCACATAGGCATGAAAGTCGAATCATTCTGACGTATTTCCGACGAAAACTTTTTAGTCGGATAATACTGTCGGTATTTCCCATTTTTCTGAGCTATTTGTCACCGTTATAGAGTTATTTGTCACTGCTAACGGCTATTTGTCACTCATAACATCTATTTGTCACCCTTATCGCTAGCCAGCCATCGCCTTTGTTTCGCTTCAAAATATATTTTTTACTTATGTTATCCATTTCTCACCTTTAGGAGATATTTGTTAGCCCTGAAACATATTTCTCACCACTGATGACTATTTGTCACCACTATGCGGTGTTAACCGTCGCGCTTGATTTTGGCTTATCTGACTTACTGGCTCCAAAACTTCAAAACTTGTTCTTCTTTCTGTCTAACAGTGATAATTAATAAATATAATACTATAATTATAATAAAATAAATAAAATGCCAAAAAATCATAAAATTGAAAATTTATCAATATAACAGAATAATAATAATAAAATAATTATGAAAAGGATAAAAACCATATAAAATGATAATTAATAAATGTAACATCATAATAATAGTTAAATAATTATGAAAATGATAAAAACCAAAAAAATTGAAAATGATAATTAATAAATGTAACGGTAAAATAATAATGAAATAACTAAAAATGAGAAAAAAAATAAAAATGATAATTAATCAATGTAATAGCATAATAATAGTAAAATAATTATGAAAATGACAAAGACCATAAAAATGATAATTAATAAATGTACCAGTATAATAATAAATTAATTATAAATTGGCAAAAAATATAAAATTGATAATTAATAAATGTAACACTATAACAATAATATAAAATCACCTAATTGTGAAAAATGATAGAAAAATAATATAAACGTTTCGCTTCATTTAATCAGTGTCGTTTGATGACTAGGAAAGTTTCAGATCCGTGTTGGTAGAGTTAGGAAACCCATACACGGTTAAACCCTTCAAACGAACTTGAGTTTCTTCAAGTTTCATTGCCATGAGATATTTGTCACCGTTACAGAGTTATTTGTCACTGTTAACAGCTATTTATCACTCACAACATCTATTTGTCACCCTTATCGCTCGCCAGTCATCACTTTTGTTTCGCTTCAAAACATATCTTTTACTTCTGTTATCCATGTATCACCCTTAGGAGACATTTGTCAGCCCTGAAACATATTTCTCACCACTGATGACTATTTGTCACCACTATGCGGTGTTAGCCGTCGCGTTTGATTTTGGCTTATCTGACTTACTAGCTCCAAAACTTCAAAACTTGTTCTTCTTTCTGTCTAATAATGATAATTTATAAATATAATATTTTAATTATAATAAAATAAATAAAAATACCAAAAATCATTTAAAAGATTAAAATTTTATAAATATAACAGAATAATAATAAAAAAATAATTATGAAAAAGATAAAAATCATATAAAATGATAATTAATAAATGTAACATCATAATAATAGTTAAATAATTATGAAAATGACAAAAACCAAAAAAAATGAAAATTATAATTAATAAATGTAACGGTCAAATAATAATGAAATAACAGAAAATGAGAAAAAATATAAAAATGATAATTAATAAATGTAACAGCATAATAATAGTAAAATAATTATGAAAATGACAAAGATCATAAAAATGATAATTAATAAATGTATCAATATAATAATAAATTAATTATAAAATTGATAAAAAACATAAAATTGATAATTAATAAATGTAACACCATAACAATAATATAAAACCACCTAATTGTGAAAAATGATAGAAAAATAATATAAATATTTCGCTTCATTTAATCAGAGTCGTTTGATGCGTAGGAAAGCTTCAGATCCATGTTGGTAGAGTTAGGAAACCCATACACGGTTAAACCCTTCAAACGAACTTAAGTTTCTTCAAGTTTCACTACCATGAGATATTTGTCACAGTTACAGAGTTATTTGTCACTGCTAACGGCTATTTGTCACTCACAATATCTATTTGTCACCCTTATCGCTCGCCAGCCATCGCCTTTGTTTCGCTTCAAAACATATCTTTTACTTCTGTTATCCATTTATCACCATTTAAAACTACAATTATACACACAACATACACAACTCAACATAAAACACACATCCCCCGATAAAATCCACACAACATATAACTCAATGAATAAAAGAAATTACAATTACATTAATTCAAATGTGTCATTTTTTACAATTATAATTACAAATCAACAGATATCTATTGGATCATCCTCCACCATCACCAGTTGCATAAGAATCCCCTCTCTCATACGACTCCTCCTGCCCAACAATTACTTCATTTAGCTCAGTTGGATCGACTTCTTCCACTTCGTCCTCTATACACAACCGAAGTGGCTCGGCAGATTCGATCAGACGAAGATTAGAAGCAACCAACTCTGCAGTGTCACCCTCGTCTGATTGAAAAGTTTCGACACTAAAATCCTCTGAGACACCAATTTTTTAGAATACTCGCTCCATTCAAACCATAATTTGGAAAGAAGCTCTTTTCTGAAGCCAGTATCATGATCTCTATCTGCTGGAGAATCAGCATCGACCAACCTGTATGTGTAAACCTTCCTCGTCTGTCCTGGTCTAAAAGTACGAACAATAGCTTTGGTATCTCGCCAAGCCATTGGTCCTGCTTTTAGACTAGGACAGACCAAGAAGGCTTACACATACAGGTTGGTCACTGCTGATTCTCCAGAAGAGAGAGATCATGATACATGCTTCAGAAAAGAGCTTATTTCAAAATTATGGTTTGAATGGAGTGAGTATTCTAAAAAATTTCGACAACATCTCTCTTAAAAATTGACAATTTTTCACTTTTGTACATCCTAAAAAATTATATTAAACAAAATAAAAATACATCCAATATGTGAACTGAGAGATGAAATTAGGAATCATGACATGAGAGATTAAACCATGGCAGTGACACCTTAGGTGTGATGTTATAGAGGCCCTGCACGGGCGGCGGTGGCAGAATGGCGATGGGCGACAGAGGATGGTGACTGCAGTAGTGCTGGACGGCAGCCGGTGGGCGGGTCCGGCTGGAACAGCTGCCGGCTACCACGGCACGGCACCGGAGGGGCAGCGGTGCTCTACCGGAGTGGCTGCAAGGGGGAGCGCGACGGTGGGCTGGCCGGCACTCACGGCGGTACTGGTTTGCGGAGGAGAGGGAGGGTGCGCAGGGCACCCGTGGGCACACGGGGACAAGGTGGCGATGGTTTGCGGCGAGGGGGGGAAAGCAAGGGATGGGGGGGAAACAAATAGCTTCTAAGGGTAAGAAATACGTCGTAAGGGTGACAAATAGTGATATAGATCTAGAGGGGAGGTGAATAGATCTACCCCAAATTTTAAAACAAGATTAAGCAGATAAATGTGGAATTAAAAATTGCTTAATCAGAACAGCCAATTCAGACACAGAATAACTAGAAGACGTAATCAAGTGATATGTGAGAACTATCAATGGAGAGAATGAGTGAAATCTAACAGACAATTAAACCACGACAGTAGTAGAACTAAATTTTAGATAAATGAAATGTGAAGAGGTACTTGGTGGAGGTTGAACTCAATGAGTGTCCTCACGCAAGATAAATCACTTTTCAGAGAAGTCTGACTTATCCTTCGAGCAGTACCTTTTGATATACCTTCTTCACACTCTTGAATATTCAATATATCAACCTAAAGAAACACGATAACAGCTAGATGAATAAATGCAACAATCACAAACCATCAAGCATAGACACGTAATTTTTAGGTGGTTCGATCTCTTGCAGAGATCTACGTCCACCCCACACTTAAACCAAGTGTGGCTTCACTGCTGATTCACAGCTTCTAATCTACTGATCCACAACTTCGGGGAAAACTTCGCAACACACGCTGAGCCTTACAGCTTAAGCTACCTAGAGGAACCCACCTCTGCAGCAGGGCCTTACAGCTTGCCAACAATCGCTGACACACAGCTTGTAAAATAAGGTTTCAAATCAGAAATAGAAAATCAGAAAAGCAAAATAGAAACGGTAGCTCTTACAAATAGCAGATCGGCTCTGGTTCTGAACCAAGAAGCCGGAAACAACATCTTGCAAAGCTAAGACTCACACCGTTCTAACCATGCACTACCCTTCTCTCGAAGCTCCTCTTCTTTTCTTCTCAAATTCTCTCTCTAAGATCTTCTCAGTTTCGCTCTCTCTCTTTTTGCTCTAGTTCTCTTGACTTGGCTGCTGTTATTCTCTCTGTATATTCTCTGTATTCTGAGATTGAGCGATCTGCTCCCTTTTATAAGACAGCAGATGATGGGCACGTGGAAACCACGTTTCCTGCCCAAAAATTCGTTCAGATCTGAGTTGAGATGGCCACGTGGCAGCATCTTGGTTTGTTTACTTTCCACGTGTCAAACACAATGCTTCACCTTTTGCCTTGGATCACATGCCTTTTATCCTGGTACTTTAGTTGCTCGTGACTTAAAGTTCACAGGTAGTTGGGACACGCGTCAGGTGTTTGATCATGAGTCTCACCTGTCATTGTAACGAACAAAGTATTAGCCATGCGTTATGGACTTAGACAATTCACATGTCTATGTGTATAGGCACAGATGCAAGAAGAACTAGCACAGACTATATCATGTAGCTAGCGCAGACCTGAAATACACATGCACCGACTTTAAGTGTGCATGAGGCACTACTTGTTATGATATAGAACAGAGAGTGCACTAACCATCTACACTCGTAAGGTAAATAATGCACTGACTTTGGTTATGCAGGATACAAGTGTGCACTGACCTTATTACGCATGTATGAAAACATGCACATACCTTTATATGCATGAAGCAGACAGTGCACAGACCCTTTGCATGCGAATGGCAAAACGATGCACCGACCTATTATGTGTAAGGCAAAAAGTGCATAGACCTTTGGTGTAATAGAACAGAGAATGCACCGACCTTCTTTGCTCAATGTAGATGTTGCACTGACTTTGTATGCACATGGTAACTTGCATCGACCTCACTAAGTGAAAATGACGACTACCACCGACCTGAGGTGTGTGAGAGGCACTACTTGCACCGACATTACTTAGTGCAAGATAGACGCCTGCACTGACCTTATATGCTCACAGCAAAACCTACACCGACTTATATGTGTTTCTACAGAAACATGCACCGACTATATGCAATCACCAAAATGATATGCACCGACCTTAGATGCGCATAACATAGTCTGCACTGACCTTATGTGTACTTCTACAAAACATGCACCGATCTTGTATAGTGTCATACAAGACGTGCACTGACCTTAAGTGCAGAATAACAAAGTGTGTAGAAGTGTTCTATGAAAAGGTCTGACATATCAGAAATTCATCAAAATACACAATATTAGCATGGTCAAGATAGAGTCACCAAAGTAAACTCTATAGTCAACCAAGTCAACTCTACTATTGCCAATCATTCAAAACATAATTAACACACAGTAGTTTCTACACTGCTGATCAACTCCAGAGGAGACCCTACATTCTCCCCCTTTTTGATGATGGCAACACCCAACATTATAATGTATTTTGATGAGACAATTTTAATCAAATATGGAACGTATTTATCATGAAGCACAGTCAAACAATGCACCAGACAAACACACATAGTGGAATGCAGACAATGATTAAAGCTAATCACCTCCTTTGCCATAACCAAGCCAAACATGCCCAGATCTCCCCCTGAACTTGCCAAGTGTCTCTACCCTCTGAAGAAACTCTCCCCCAAAATTATCCTAACATTAGGTACTCTTCCCAAACATATCTACCCCCTTTAACAAGATTATCCTAAAATACAACTCCCCCTTAATCAAAATACCATCAAATACTTTTTCTCTCCCTCTTTGCCATCAGCAAACAAGGAGTAAGGAATATTGTGGAAGAGAAGAAGGGTAACCAGAGGAGGAAGGGAATAGAGTAACACCATGTGCAATAGTTCAGTAGATTAGCAGATTATAGGGAAAGTCTTCAGACATGAGAATCACATTTATACATTCTTGACAAATGTCTGGTTTAATAGTGATAAGAAGGTAGAGTAGATTCACTGAATATCTTAGATAAGGTTGCAGTACCCGTTTATAGTAATAAACCTAAGTCACATAATCATGATAGACTTGGTCAAAACTGTATCCTACTAATTTCAGAACCAATGAATATCTATGGGAGTGACTAGGATATGTATTGAGGTTAAACAATTTGACACTTAGTAAAACAGGAATTGCAAGGGATACAGTAAACCTTTTTCAACTTTTGATTTTTTTTTTAAACCAAGCTTGTTGAATAGATAGGTATCCTCTATGCCTTTGACAATAAGGGTACACATGGGTTAGACGCCAGTACCCCCAGTTACTAAGCACAGACTACCATATATGTCTCTAATCAAAAACAGCAGTCATGTTTACACCTTTTTGCATAAGGGTACATGTTTATTAGATGCCAGTACCCCCAGCTACTCAATGAAACCAATTATACAAATTTGATCATGTGAACAGAGTTAACATGAAGCACTTCATGACATGAGTTTGTATCCATTTCACTAATGGAGTACTCAGTTTCTCAGTGCAGTTAAGTTATTGCTCCGCCAATAGATTTTTCATTTCTTTTAAGAATGCTTTTCATTTTGTTGCCCTTTTAATTGTTCAAAGTGACTTGTTTAAAAACAATACACTAACTGAGTTTCTCAACCTAGATTTCACTAAGTCTTTCATTTTCAGATACTATAAAGATCTTATCTGTCACAGCATGAGAAAGTGGTTGAGAGCTATGAACAGTTTTCTACCACCCTATTTTCTGATTATAGTCTTTAAACTCTACAGTTTATTAAGATTAAACCATCAGTTCATTCATGAGGCAAACATGATTCTTATAGTAGAAGACATGTGATAATTATTACTTAAGATAATGAACTGATTGCAAGACTGTCATCTATTCAGAATAAGGGAATTGGCATTTAAGCACAGAATCAGCTCTTGAGGGATATCAAAACAATGGAAATGACACCAAATGATATAATTGGATCCAAGCGATGCCAATTGATACAATTGAGTTCAAAAGAGACTTAGTGATGAAAGTTTTGTATATGAAGAGAGAATTTGAATGAAAGGAGTTTGAAGGTTCAAAATACATTGATCTGAACTCTAACTGAATATTTTGAACAGATCACACCCAGACCAGACTGTACCAGACTCCTCCTGACAAAATAATGCAGCATGGATAGACAATCTTATTCTAAACAAAAACTCCCCCTGTCTATATGCATGTTTATTCAAATATCCAGACACAACTATCCATAAGACACTAGACCAATCATTAAGAAATGCAGTGCAATGCATGGACTCTCTTGATTCATGGTACCTGGCGGAGGATAGTCCTCTACACATGGTATGGGCTTTCAGACAAATAGAATCTATCTTTTCACCACATATCATTTGATATACCTCTGAGATCAAGATGACTCAACTATGACAATGATAAGGCTACTGGCAAGCAGACTTGCAACATTCTCAAGACAGATCAGAACATTTATTCAAGAACTTTAAAGACAGGCTGACACACAATCATTCTAACAACTAATCCAAATATCAATACAAGAATGAAATTAGAATTAATCATCATGCTGAAATTTACATAAACCTAATTCTCTTCTTAAGAATTTAAATCTTTCATTTCCCAAAGGTTTAGTAAAGATGTCAGCAATCTATTTTTTAGTTTCAATAAAATTCAGTTCAATTCCATTCTTGCTTACTGCATCTCTAAGAAAATGGTATTTAATTTCTATGTGCTTAGTTCTAGAGTGATGAACAAGATTTTTAGTTAAACAAATAGCACTAGTATTATCACATAAAATTGGAATGCATCCCAATTTTATCTGATAATCAGTGAGTTGGTGCTTGATCTAGAGTACCTAGGCTACACAATTCCCTACTGCGACATATTCTGCCTTAGTAGTGGATAAAGCAACAGTGTGTTACTTCTTGGATGCCCAAGACACTAGACAATCACCTAAGAACTTGCAGTACCCACTAGTGCTTTTCCTATCAATCCGACACCAAGCATAATCTGCATCAGTGTAAGCTAGTAGGTCTAGCTCACACCTAGCAGGATACCAAAGGCCAAGTTCTAGGGTGCCTGACAGATATCTAAAAATCCTCTTAACAGCACTAAGATGTGACTCTTTAGGACTAGCCTGAAATCTAGGACATAAACACACAGCAAATTGTATATCAGGCCTAGATGTAGTAAGGTAAAGAAGAGATCCGATCATACCTCTGTACAACTTGGTGTCAACCAATTTACCTTTTGGGTCATCATCAAGACTAGTTGATGTACCCATTGGTGCTACTATCTCCTTGAGGTTTTCCAATTTGTACTTCTTTAGTAGATCCCTTATATACTTGGACTGAGTAATGAAGGTTCCTTCTTTGGTCTGTGTCACCTGCAATCCAAGAAATAATTTTATCTCACCCATAGAGCTCATTTCAAACTCATGTGTCATTAAGTCAGAAAATTCTTTACAAATTGTTGGGTTAGTTGAACCAAAAACTATATTATCCACATATATTTGAGCAATGAGAATGTATGGATGACATAACTTTGTGAACAAGGTTTGGTCAATTTCATCTCTTATGAACTTCTTGTCTGAGAGAAACTTACTGAGCCTGTCATACCAAGTTCTAGGAGCTTGTTTCAATCCATATAGAGCTTTATTCAACTTATAAACATGAGTAGGAAAATCTATACATTCAAAATTAGGAGGTTATCTTACAAAGACATCCTCTTTTATTTCTCCATTCAGAATGCAGATTTCACATCCATCTACTAAAGGGTGATTCCTAATGAGCATGCATATGCTAACAGAATTCTAATGGCCTTTAACCTAGCCACAGGGGTAAATGACTCTTCAAAATCAATATCATACTCTTGATTGTACCCCTAAGCTACCAATCTGGCCGTATTCCTAACAACATTGCCCTACTCATCGGTTTTATTCCTGAAAACCCATTTAGTCCCAATGACAGTCCCATGATAGGAGATGGAACTAGGTGTCATACCTTGTTCCTATCAAATTGATTTAATTACTCATGCATGGCATTGATCCAATGCACGTCACTAAGGGCATTGTCTATGTTTTTGGGTTCTATGTGTGACACTAATGCAAATGAATTTAACTCATTCTGAGCTCTGAGATAAGATCTGGTCGTAGGGGGTTCATGCAAATTACCAATTATATTATCTATGGGATGATCTCTAAGAAATCTGACATTCATAACTTGATTACCTTGATCCTCATTTACCTCCCCCTCAGAACCAGGCTCCTCTGCATCATTGTCTTCAGATTGATCTGAAGGATTTTCATCTTTCAGAATTTCTCCATTATTCTGTTCCCTGCACAAACCATTTTCAAGCTTAGTCATTGTTTCATCAAAAATCACATGTGGAGGTTCTTCTACTGTCTTAGAGTTTAAATTGTATACCCTATAGGCTCTGGATTTTTCTGAATATCCTAGAAAGATTCCAGGATCACTTTTATGTTCAAATTTATCAAGGTCTCTTTTAGCATTAACATGCACAAAACATTTACAACCGAAGACCTTGAAATAAGCTAGTGAAGATATCTTACCCTTGAGAATCTCATAAGGAGTTTTCTCGGTAATTGACCTTACCATGGCTCTGTTGACTATATGGCATGCAGTGTTGACTACCTCAGCCCAAAATTGCCTTGGTAGGTTACCTTCCACCAGCAATGTTCGAGCCATCTCCACAAGGGTCCGGTTCCTCCTCTCTACTATACCATTTTGCTCTGGTGTCCTTGGAGAAGAGAACCTGTGAGTTATACCATTATCCCTGTAGAAGTCATCAAACTATGAGTTATCAAACTCACCACCATGATCAGACAAAATATTCTGAATGGAATTGTCATTATTCTATTTTATTTTTAAATAGAACTCCTGAAATTAATTAAATGCTTCATGTTTGTGTGTGAGGAAAAATACCCAAGTAAACCTAGAGAAATCATCAACTAATACAAAACCATATCTTCTATTTGATAAACTAGCTGATCTAGTAGGTTCAAAGAGATCCATGTGAATCAGCTCATATGGTTTAGAGACAGGTTTTCTGTTCGAGACTTGAATGACTTCCTAGTCCGTTTGGATTGAGTGCATGCCTCACATACAACATTATCAATTTTAAAAGATATTTTAGGAAGTCCTCTGACCATGTAATGCTTATTTAGTTTGTGTAGCACTGTATAACTAGCATGACCTAGTCTATGATGCCAAAGATAGGCTAGGTCATCCTTGTTAGCAGTAAGGCACAGGTTTGAATGTGCTACATCATCTAGGTCAACTAGGTAAATGTTATTGACTATTTTGCCAGAAAATTTAACAATATCAGAATTAGGCTCATAAATGTTGCAACCAGTAGAGTCAAAAACTACCCTATGACCTTTGTCACAAAGCTGGCTAATACTTAACAAATTATATGCAAGACCTTCTACCAGTATAACTTCATCAATACAACAGGTAGAGCACTTACCTACCTTTCTTGATCCGACAATCTTACCCTTGGTATTACCTCCAAAGGTGACAAGGCCTCCATTCTTTTCAACCAGCATACAAAATTTGGCCCTGTCCCCCGTCATATGCCTGGAGCAGCCACTCTCCAAGTACCACAAATTTTGCTTGGCTGTCAGGCATACCTGCATCAAGGATCAAGTAGAGTAGTTTGGAACCCAAAAATGTTTGGGCCCCAAAACAACAGAAACATCATCAAGACAGGATAGCAAACATTTAGGTATCCACATTTGTGTTGGAACTGATTGCTTTATGGATTTGTTTGTTTTCTTTTTGTTGTTCCTATTTTTGTTGTCATTCATAGTGTGGAAAACATTTGGTGAGGTGTACCCTGGGTTGGTCCTAGGCTGACAATAAGAAGTGTGTTTGATTGGATTCCATGTCCTGGATTGCCTGAACCAATTTCTATCCTGAGGTCTATAGTTCTGAGTAGGATTTGAATGGTATGCAGACCTGCCATAAACTCTATCCCTTCCAGACCTACTAAACCGATATGGCTGTGCATAATGGTAAGTATGGTGGGTCTGAGCTCTAGGATGGTTTCTGTTAGTCTCCGAACTCCTGACAGTTGTAGGTCCACCTGGAAAATGCATGGGAGTGGGTTGTGTCTTCCAGTTGTTTTTCTGTGGAGACCTATTTGAATTATTCTGGGGTTTTGATGTTGCAGAAGTTTTACCCCTATTCTGGTGTTTGCCCTTAGGTGTAGACTTGTGTGTGTGTGAATTGCTAGACACATTCACTTTTTGTTTGCCCTTGTCCTGAGCACTGGGCTTTTTCTGACTAACAGTTTTTACAAAAAAATTGTTAACATTATTTTCACTGCTCATATTAATAAGAGGGGTGTTCTTTCCCTTTTCTGCTACAAATGAACCAGTTTTGAATTCAAAGCTTCTTTTAGCAGTTGGATTAAAGCCAAGACCCTCTTTTCTGAAATTCACTTTTGTTCCAAAAGAGCATTTAAGTTTTCTGTACCTTGGGTCATGCTCTCAAGGGTTTTCTGTTTATCCTCATTTTCTTTCTCAAGATCTTCAATTGATTTCTTTAATTCAACATTAACACTCAAAACAGCTTCATACTTTTCATTGACAATTTTCATTTCATTTTCACAATTTTGTAATCTCAGCTTTAAATCATCAATCACATTTTTCAGCATATCATTCTCCTTTCTAGCATCAATTAAAACAGATTTTATCTCATCAACTTCAGCAGCAGAATTTTTTAGACAGTTATTTTCTGTTTCAAGATATGCAATTCTGTCAGACATGGTAGTATCATTAACAAGAGAATTGACTTTTCTTTTTAAATGTCTATTTTCTTTTCTAACATCATCAACTTTATCTAACAATTCACCATAAGCATCTTCCCAATCAGTAAGAGTGTAATTTTCTAAGGGAGATGTTACCTCATCATTTTCTTCTTCTCTATCGCAGTCCCTGGCCATCAGACATACTTGACTTCCTTCTCCTTCACTCTCCGCGGTGCAACTGAGATTGCCCTCATCCTCATCGCTCCAAGTACTTATCATAGCTTTGCCTTTCGTGTTTTTCTTGTTTACTTTTACCTTCAGTTTTTGGAGCTCCGGGCATTCTACCTTCATGTGGCCTGCCTTTCTGCAATGATAGCAAACAGTTATGCCAGTCCTTTTGGCAGGGTTAGTTTTATACCTTGTCTGTCTTCTGCCATTGTGCTGTCTTCTTCCAAAGTATCTTCCCTCTTTTCTCAAAAACCTTCTAAATTGTTGAGTCAGCATAGCAAGCTGATCATCTTCAATTTCTGACCCTGAAGAGCTGTGGTCGCTGGATGACCCACTGTTGCCGGAGTTGGCCTTCAATGCAACGGGTCTCTTCTTCTTCTCCAGCTCATCTGCCTTTGGTAGGTTCATCTCATATGTCATGAGTGAACCGATTAACTCATCAACCTTGGTAGTCTTTAGGTCCCTGGACTCCTCAATAACAATAGCCTTTGTGTGCCAGATTGGAGTTAAGGAGCGCAGAATCTTTCTCACCAACTCATATTCAGAGTAAACTTTGCCAAGACTTCTAAGTTCGTTGGTGATAATCATGAGGCGAGCATACATCTCTGTAATAGTCTTATTCGGCCTCACCCTAAATGCCTCATACTCGGAGACTAGCATGTTGGCTTTGGTCTCTCTCACTTGGGATGTCCCTTTGTATATAACTTCCAATTTATCCCACATCTCCTTAGTTGTTGAACAGGATGAGATCCTGGAGAATTCCGTGAGATGAAGGGCACACTGGATGGCGTTGATAGCGCTCCAGTTAAGTGTTGATCTTCAGATCTGCTCTCGTGTCCATAATTCCTCATCCTCAGATAGCTCAAAGGGGCCTTTGCTAACAACTTTCCAAATTTCATGATCTTTTGCCCTCAAGAAAACTTGCATACGGTTCTTCCAGTATGCATAGTTTGAACCGTCAAAGTATGGAGGCTTGCTTGTAGATTGTCCTTCGGCTATCATTCCTCTAGCATCCATGATGTCTATCTCTATAGGATATTAGTCCCTGCAGAAGAGTTAGGCTCTGATACCACGTGATATAGATCTAGAGGGGGGGTGAATAGATCTACCCCAAATTTTAAAACAAGATTAAGTAGATAAATATGAATTAAAAATTGCTTAATCAGACCAGCCAATTCAGACATAGAATCACTAGAAGACGTAGTCAAGTGATATGTGAGAACTATCAATGGAGAGAATGAGTGAAATCTAATAGATAATTAAACCACGACAGCAGCAGAACCAAATTTCAGATAAATGAAATGTGAAGAGGTACTTGGCGGAGGTTGAACTCAATGAGTGTCCTCACGCAAGATAAACCACTTTTCAGATAAGCCTGACTTATCCTTCGAGCAGTACCTTTTGATACACTTTCTTCACACTCTTGAATACTCAATATATCAACCTAAAGAAACACGATAATAGCCAGATGAATAAATGCAACAATCACAAACCATCAAGCATGGACACGTAATATTTAGGTGGTTCGATCTCCTGCAGAGATCTACGTCCACCCCACACTTAAACCAAGTGTGGCTTCACTGCTGATTCACAGCTTCCAATCCGCTGATCCATAGCTTCGGGGAAAACTTCTCAACACACGCTGAGCCTTACAGCTTAAGCTACCTAGAGAAACCCACCTCAACAGCTGGGCCTTACAGCTTGCCAACAATCGCTCACACACAGCTTGTAAAACAAGGTTTCAAATCAGAAATAGAAAATCAGAAAAGCAAAATAGAAACTGTAGCTCTTACAAAGAGTAGATTGGCTCTGGTTCTGAACTAAGAAGCCGGAAACAACAACTTGCAAAGCTAAGACTCACACCCTTCTAACGATGCACTACCATTCTCTCAAAGCTCCTCTTCTTTTCTTCTCAAATTCTCTCTCTGAGATCTTCTCAGGTTCGCTCTCTCTCTTTTTACTCTGGTTCTCTTGACTTGGCTGCTACTATTCTCTCTGTATATTCTCTCTATATATTCCCTCTATATATTCTCTCTATTCCGAGATTGAGCGATCTGCTCCCTTTTATAAGACAATAGATGATGGGCGTGTGGAAACCACATTTCCCGCCAAAAATTCGTTCAGATCTGAGTTGAGATGGCCACGTGGCAGCATCTTAGTTTGTTTGCTTTCCACGTGTCAAACACAACGCTTCACCTTTTGCCTTGGATCACGTGCCTTTTATCCTGGTACTTTAGTTGCTCGTGACTTAAAGTTCACAGGTAGTTGGGACACGCGTCAGGTGTTTGATCATGAGTCTCACCTGTCATTGTAACGAACAAAGTATCAGTCACGTGTTATGGACTTAGACAATTCACATGTTTATGTGTATAGGCACAGATGCAAGAAGAACTAGCACATACTATATCATGCAGCTAGCGCAGACCTGAAATACACATGCACCGACCTTAAGTGTGCGTGAGGCACTACTTGTTATGATATAGAACAGAGAGTGCACTGACCATCTACACTCGTAAGGTAAACAATGCACTGACTTTGGTTATGTAGGATACAAGTGTGCACTGACCTTATTACGCATGTATGAAAACATGCACAGACCTTTATATGCATGAAGCAGATAGTGCACATACCCTTTGCATGCGAATGGCAAAACGATGCACCGACCTATTATGTGTAAGGAAAAAAATGCACAGACCTTAGGTGTAATAGAACAGAGAATGCACCGACCTTCTTTGCTCAATGTAGATGCTACACCGACTTTGTATGCACATGGTAACTTGCATCGACCTCACTAAGTGAAAATGACGACTAGCACCAACCTGAGGTGTGTGAGAGGCACTACTTGCACTGACATTACTTAGTGCAAGACAGACGCATGCACTGACCTTATATGCTCATAGCAAAACTTGCACCGACTTATATGTGTTTCGATAGAAACATGCACCGACTATATGCAATCACCAAAATGATATGCACCAACCTTAGATGCGCATAACACAGTCTGCACTGACCTTATGCGTACTTCTACAAAACATGCATCGATCTTATATAGTGCCATACAAGACATGCACTGACCTTAAGTGCAGAATAACAAAGTGTGCAGAAGTGTTCTATGAAAAGGTATGACATATCAGAAATTCATCAAAATACACAATATTAACATGGTCAAGATAGAGTCACCAAAGTCAACTCTACAATTAACCAAGTCAACTTTACTGTTGCCAATCATTCAAAACACAATCAACGCACAACAGTTTCCACACTGTTGATCAACTCTAGAGGAGACCCAACAAATAGGTCGTAAGGGTGACAAATACTTCTAAGGGTAACAAATGGGTCCTAAGGGTGACAAATAGCTTCTAAGGGTAATAAATGGGTGTCTAAACGTGAAAAATAGTTGTAGTAGTGACAAATGAAAGAGAGAGAGAGAGAGGGGGGGGCATTAACAAACAGAAAAAATAGTGGCTCCTGGGACACGTCTCTCGCTCCTGCAGTCCTACTGTCCTGCACTACTGTTGCTGGTAAAGTATTCGTATTTGTTTACTAAAGTCGGTGGAAGACCTAAAGTCGATGGAAGACAAAGGGTCTCTCCTAACTTATGCCAACTACTCATGAGTTGAGGTTTTTAAAGACGAAGGGTCTACGGCTGGTTTTAATTTTAGAAGTCAAATAGTTAAAATGGGGTAGTTATTATAATTTTGGGAAGTGTAACAATCTTTCATCTTATCATATTTTATATATTTTATATTATATATTATATATTTTATAATATATTATTTACATAAATATATATTATATGATATATATTATTACGAACGGATATTTTATGAAATGAATATTATAATATCCATATTCGGTCTGATTCAAATTCTAATATTATCCGTATCTGAAATAATAAATACGATTTCGAATATTATCCGCTAATTAATACGTATTCGAATTCGAATATTATCCAGCTAAACTATTGATATATTTATTTTTATTTTTATTATTTATTACATATACGTATTACGGTTAAACATAAACTATTCCAGGAGTTTCCGACGGAATCTTATTCAGTCGGAAATAAGTGAGAATTTACACACATATTTCTGTTCATTTATGATAATTATTACATAAATATATGTAAATATTAGTGACGGAAACTTTTTTGTCAAAAATCAGTGGGTATTTACCAACGTAATTCTGACGAAATTTAAATTGTCTCAAAGTTGTCTCTTTTTAGAGACAGATTTCCGCCCTAAATAATAGGTTGAAAATCAGTCCGTATTTACCGACGGATTTGCGACAGAATATTTTCCGTTGGAAAGTTAAAATAGTTCCGACGTCTTTCCGGCGGATATATTGCCATCATAAAATTACGTCGGTATTTTCCATTTTTCTTGTAGTGTAAGGTCCAGTACAGTCGACAGTTGGCATAGGATTTTATATTTATTTACCGCTTTGCTTCTCGCGTGAGAGCTTGTGTGCACGGTGTTGGCATTGTGAGGCGATTTTATTTTCGTCAGAGTGTTGGCGTGGGACCTGAGGAGTAAGGTAGAGAGTCACCTTTCTTAGAGGTGGTGGTCCTTGTTGTGCTACGTTGGGCAGAGTTTACCGGCAAGTGTGAGTCTGTGGTGCAGTGTTCGAGATATGTGTGGTGAGATCAGGTGGCTGATGGGGATTATTGATTCTGTAATGGTCGTGAACGTTCTCCGATGGAGATTAATGTCATTTTGGCCATCCCAGCTTGAGGATTAGCCAACCCCTGAGACGTCAAGGTTGTGGTTTGAGGTGGCAGAATGGATGCCCTGATCGAGAGAGTGCTCGGGCGAGCTGAGGATCTTCATGGTGAGCTGTTGTTAGTTGAGCCCGACTTTCTCGTTGTGTTTTGTGGCGTCAGAGATGATGTGACATTCCCGATTATTCCGGTGGTGGCGAGGCAGTTCCCAGAGAGACGGTTTCTAAGTTGGTTACTGTAGGGCCCCTTGCCTTTGCAGCCTGAGTCCGGCTGGGCAGAAAACTAGTTAGAGGACCCGACCTAGAGCAGTTGGTCCGTGTGTGCACACTTGGTTGGGGGTAGTGGACTAGTGCTGACTAGTCCTTATTTGGTGTTACTTGTACGGTGTCTCAGTTTCCCCTGGGGCGAGTAGGGGGACACCTGAGACGCGGATTAAGTCGTCAGTGGACGCATCCGGTCTTGCTTCTAGTGGGCTTAGCTCTCCCGTCACTGGACTTGTGACTCTCTTAACGCGTGCTTCTCTTGATGCGTGGTTCTCTTAACGCGTGCTTCTCTTGACGTGGTTCCTCGGGTGGTTTCGTGTGTCCTTCCAACACTAAGGTTTAGGGTTTCTGGTAGAGTTACAGAGGTTTTGCCCTTAGTCAGTGTAGAGTACATGACGGTAAGGTCGTGTATGTGTTAATACTCTCAGACCGTGTGGTCTTGAGTTGGGCTTTGTCAGTGAAGACGAGCCTATGCGACAGAGGTGTCATCGTGTTCCTAACAGTTTGGCCAGAGTGTCTTCGTGTTGGTTCAGCGATTCCCGACTGCGAGATCAGGCTTGCTTTTCTTGCCGTTAGGAGTAGCTTGTAGCGAGCCGTGGTTTATTCGACTGCTGTCGTTACGGCTGTTACTTTTGTTGTTGTTACTCCTATTACTGTTGTTGTTCTTGTTGTTAGCATTGTGTTCTACCGCTATTGTTTCGTGGTGGGGATTCACGAGACCCCTACTGAGCCAATGAGATGAGGCTCACCCCTTTCTTTTCAGGTGTAGCGGTTCCTCCTCGTGGTTTGGAGGTGCAGTGCTGTGGTTCTTAGTGCCAGCTCACCAAAGCCGGGGGTGTACCCAAAGTTGAGTACGTTTCTATTCCTATAGATTGTACTTAGTTGGACTGTACTCTGTAGTTATTTGTTATAGTTAATTTATTAATTAAAAATATAATTTTATTTCTATCATTTAAACTATTAATTATATAGTTGTTTCTGCATTATTTTAAATTTCAATATACCTCCACACACCTTACTAACCCTTTCGAGCTTTCTCACTCATGGGTGACCTCTCAGGATCCAAGTGGTATCGGGTTCGCCCGGTATCCGGGTTTTGGGTCATTACATGATCACCATGATCATTTATCCAAAAGGGGGCAGTAGAGATCAAGTAACAGATGTTCATAAGTTCATTGCATGTTCAATGGAAAAAAGATTGATCTGGTTCATTTGATGATCACTCTCATCTTACTCTGCAAAAAGTAAAAGAATCGCTCTCTTCCTTATGCCGCACCACTCACTGCTGTCTTTGAATGCGTTGGTGTTGATTTAACTGATGAAATTTACGAAGAAATTTAGCCTAAAGATATTTACACCAGAAACAAGCTTGAAAAGTATATGCACTATCGACAAGATGATGACGATGTGCATAGGGACTTAAAGCAACAAGGCAGTGATGAGGATAGTGATGGTGAACATGAGTCTTTTGATGATGATGTTGAGCATCCTATTCTTCCTGGATAGGAAAATGAACAAGTCCAGCACCATGAGTCCAATGTAGAGCCCATGGAAGAGGAACGACCAGCGGAATTCCATGTTCGGCAATCATCTACTTATCATGATGACCATGGTAGTGTAGACCCCTTCGAGGACAAGTTTACTAGGATTGATACACATTCGGAAACTCTGAGTGGGCAAGTCTTTCAAATTAATTCCACTGTGGAGTCTCTCTCTAGAGATATGGCCGACATCTGGCTGCCACACCAAGAATATATGCACTCCTTAATTACCATTCAAACCCATATGGAGACTCAAACAAATATGTACAAGGAGGTAATGGACTATCTTTATGAGTCCTCTGACCCTTCCCAAAAGTGATCTAGTGCACAGTTCTTCTAGCTTCTAATCTTTTGCTTCTTTTAGCCCTCTCTTCCTTTTTGATGATGTCAAAGGGGAAGAAGTATTATATATAAGTATGCTTGAATGATGTCTGAATGTATGAATGATTGTACCATTTCATGATTCATGAAATGAGCCCAGAGTTGTGAGAGCTATGTAGTAAGTGTAGAGAGTCTCATGTCTTAGTCAAGCCAGTTCAGTCCTGTAATGTTTGAATCTCCATCTTTACATTTGAATAAAAGTGTGGTCGATCCTTTCTTTGATTATTTGCTTGATGGATGAAATAACTGGTGTGATATTTTGATAAATTGCAGATCAAAGTGTTGGTAATGTTTTTAATGTGTGGCTCATTATTAACATTCAATCAAATGTGTTTAATTTTAATGAAGTTTTGTCATCATCAAAAAGGGGGAGATTGTTGGACCTCCCGTTAATTTTGATGATAATAAAACTCCATATTTGTAGTTGAGTTTTTAAGTGATGAAAAATAGTCCTTGTGATTGGTTGAAGTTTATTGGCTAGGTGCTCTCAATGTGCTTAACGTAATTTTGAATATGAAATGAGGGTCTACTCTTTTTCATTCAAGTGTGTTTTAACAAAGTAGATCACAAAGTGAAGTCTAAGAGGTAAGATGTTCAAGGTTGTTAGGGATCAAATTAACTTATGGTATTTCTTGTTGTTACAGGGCAAGAGGTCGACTGACTCATGCAATTCAGTCGACCTAAAGCTACCCGACACCGACAAGTATTGCTATCTCGACTCAATGTCTACAGCAGTCGACCTTTTTGGAAGAACAGGTCGACAAATTATGTAGATAGGTCAACCGATCCATGATTTAGAGGTCAACCGAAAACCTCCAGAGAGTGCAGTTTGCTCAATCAGAAGTTCAATCAGTGAAAAGGTCGACCGACTGGAACAAAGGTCCATCGATTCAGAGAGATAGGTCAACCGACCCAGGTTTCTCAGGTCAACAGATAGGCTCTCGACAATATCATGTTGCAAGATCTACGTCCATCGATCGACCGACGATAAGCACAAGTTGACTAAATAGTTTACTTTCTTCTAACTCTATTTTGTAGGTCGAACACACGTCAACCTATGGAAGAAATCGTCGACCTAAAGCGGTTACATGAAGAATGTTCCCGATCCTTTGAGTGTGTGACTTGTGCATGAGGGCGTACACAAGGATGTTGACGTGGATATTCCCTTCCTCTCACATGTGAGGGACAGTGGATAAGGCTGGAGAAACTTCTAGAAGGGTCTAGCACCCTTTTGGGACGTGTGAATACGCTCTTTGCAGGGAAGCGCCGAAAATAGCGAGGTTGAGGAAGAAAAGGTTGTCCTTTGTGTATGCTGAGGTTTTGTTCCATTCCCAGTGAGGAAAGGGTCGTTCCAAAGAGAGTTTCTGCTCTGCTCTTGAGGGAAAAGCATGTGGATAAACTTAGAGCTGATGTGGCTGTGAGAAGAATGTTATTCCTAATTGCTCTATGAAGAAAGCCTGAAGAACCGCAATAGGGGGAGCCTAGATCGATATATACTCTTCATCTCCTCATTTCTTTTCATCATTCTGAGCTTAACTATGTATTCATCTTGAATTCAGAACTTTACTTGTGTGTGTGGAGATTGCAAATCTCCGTGTGTGAGTGTTGATGCTCTGCATCGTATTGGAGATCAGTTCTCCGTGTGTGTGTGTGTCTTTCTTAGCCTTGTAAGGTCTTTGCAAGATTAGTGTGTTTAAACCTCACACACCGTGGGGGGTGGACATAGGTTGCACAAGGGTGTAGCCGAACCACCTAAAAAATCTCAAGTGTTTTGTGGTTTGCTCTATATCTTCTACCTCCATTCCTTGCATTCATGCTGTCCGATCTTTTCATTGTTATTACCATGGAGTGATTTGTGCTATTATCGTGAAAATCATTTTTGTTGTTGTTAATCATCATAATTTTGATTAATTTGGGGAATCAATTCACCCCCTCTTGATTCGCCATTCTATTTAGGACATCAAACGAACCCAGACTGCCCCTCCCACTCTAGCGACAGAGATGAAGAATGCCAGGCGGCCGACGGCTCTCACCCCCGAACACCCCACCCCCTCTCCCCCTCTAGTGAACCCCCCTACCCCCCTGCCCCTCCGCCAGCAAGCCCCACCCCTCCCGACACCCTCCCCTTCCGGCGAACCCCTCTCACCCCCCACCACCCTCTACAACTCTCCACCCCCACCCCTCCCGACACCCTCCCCTTCCGGCGAACCCCTCTCACCCCCCATCACCCTCTACAACTCTCCACCCCCACTCAACCCCCGCCCCCTGTAGACCAAGGAGGGTCCAAAAAAAATATTTTCTTGAGAAAAAATAACAAAAATAGAAAAAATATTTCTTGAAAAATTAGAGAAGAAAAAATAAAAATAGAAAAACAAAAGGAGAAAATCTAGACGAGAGAGAGAGAGAGAAGAGTTAGAGATATGAGAGAGACGAGTCAGAGACACATGTTCACCGTCACGAGGAAAAAATAAAGAGAGTGACTTTTTTGATATTAGAGTTACCATTATTCTTAAGTTAACCCAAATCACTTAGATCAACCACTAGGTTAAGTCAGGTGATAAAAGGGAGTTAACTAAGCTTCTATCAAAGTAAAGGTAGGTTAACTCCGGGATAACTCAATGAGATTGAGCTAACCCACTTTTAAACAAACCCTATGACAAAGTGGGGCTTACAGTAAAATATAACCTTGAATAAGTCCAAGTTCAAAAAATGAGATGATATTCTTCCTACATGGAAACTCGGTCTTTCTTACTTACAGGAGATGCCGGTGCTTGTTACAGTAAAATATCAAATAAGTTACACACACGCATATATATATATATATATATATATATATATATATATATATATATATATGAAAACAGTGGGACTTCTTTATTGACTAGATTCACTTCACCCTCAAGCTAATGACGTCTCATTTCTGAGAAGAATGCACTGATCAGAGATGGAAAGCTACATTAGTGCAGTTTGGCCGCCGCCATTGCAGCTCCATACTGTAAACAAAAACCGACCGGCTTCTCCTCTCCGGAGCTGTCCCCATCCGTGCGCCGTCGTCGTCCGACAGCGATTGAAGGGGGGGGGACGCCGACGCATGCTTAGCACACTAAAATACGGCGCTTCATCTACCCGGCCGGCTGCGCAGGGTTTTGTTATTTAGCTGCGGGTGATGGCTGTGACCTGGAGCTAGGATAGCTTGGGGAGGTGGGAAAAGGGTTGTTTGCAAGCATTGTCCGTGGGGGGGGGGCGCATCCCACCGGATTTTTCTTGAAAGGTAAGCATGGCCAATAATCAAATCCAATTAATGATCAGAGATAATCTCATATTTTAGAGAAGTAAAGACAAAAATTTGGGGATTTTCTGAATGGTTGATCCGCACAGGAGCGCATCGATTCCGACCGTCTGATCCTGATAAAGTGTCTTTTCTGAATGGTGGATCCAGATAAGATGTCCTTTCATATTTAGTCTCCAATAATATAATGTATTTTCAATTGTGAAGAGTAACACTACATCTTTGCATATTGTCATACTTCTTGAAGAGTAACACTATATCTTGGCTTGATTACCATAATTTTCGCACTTTTTTTAAGAAAGTGGTCTAATCCATGAAATGTAAAGGCTTTCTAACGAGACGATCTCTAAAATTTTGTAGTTCACAAATATCTAGCATTTATAAATCTAAGTATTCAAGCGGACTGCTATATTGCACGGACAAAATTCAAATTAAATAACGATATGCGAACAAAAGGAGGAGATTTGGCGGGGGCGGAAAAAGAATAGAGCAGGTGATTAGCAGAGACTTGTTTTGGGGCCGGGGATCGAGGCGGGAAGCGAGTTAATTAATTAATTAATTAATTAGGCAGTTGTTCACTGTGTACTCTTTTCATGTCAAGACTTCTTTTTGGAAACAGTACTAGTTAATTAGCCGATGAATATTTGAGAAACGGCAACCATTACTTATGTTTTTATCAATGGCCAACATGCATGATGTCAAATCATATCATATATAATGCTACCGTACGTGTAACACATTGAGAATAGTGGAATAATCTTGATCGGAACTAATAAGTGTATTCTTTTCTTAGCTTTATTAATTAAGTAGAGAGGATATGGATGTTGGTGATCATAATGGTCAACAAATCCGGCCAAAACTGAAATGGAATCTGAACGTACACAAATCGCGGACCTAAACGGTCATGGAATTAAATCCAGAAACGGAAGAGGGATCTAAGGGGTGGGTTATAAGAGTTTGAGACGGAGGCGAGATGTGGAGAATTCCCTATAAATAGATACGTATTTCTTCCATAAAAAAACACGCATGCAAGAGAACAACCCACCTTCCAGGACTCCCAAAGCCCGATCCCGATCCACTCACCTCTCTCATTTTTCTTCAATTAATGAATGCACGGGCCCCTCTCAGAAGCCACGAACTTCAAAGAGCATTGATCTGCACCCTCCTAGAAATCGAAGATTATTAGATTTCATCCTTAACTCGTACGTAAGAGAGGAGGCTTAATTGACGTCATTTCAGCTGGATTATATTAATAAACAGACAAAGTACTAGAGGTATTGTGGGCAAATTAACAAGGAATCAAATGGTTCAAAATCTTTCAAAACAGACACGGGAATTCCTGTCTCAGCTAAGACGACGGGAGCACAAGGATGCATGTGACACCAAAGTCGTAGAATTGAAATGCCCGGGAACACTCATTCTGCTGTGCATGCAGAAGCCTGGATCAGGAAGGGTGCTGGGGGGGGGGGGGGGGTGTTTGTAGATAATGGTGACGATCGAGTTTGTCTGATTTTTGCCTCCCATGCATCGTCAACGACGAAGATCGGATGCCACGTCAAGGACGAAGGAAAAGTCTTCAGAAAGATATAAAGATCACGATCATCAAAACACAATTAATATTGGATCGTGCTTGGTTTTGCAATTCGTCTGCGATGCCGTCGGTCGTGTGCTCTATGCATGCATACATATCTGCATGCCTGCTTAGAGAGTGTACGCGTGTTCCCCATGCAAGGAGACTGCAATCTCGCTGTTTCATCTCTCATTGAATTCGCTTGCTTAATTATGTCTGTTAGCTACATCTCAAGGGACACGAGTTGGAGAAATATTGAATGCCCAAGACTAATATACGCACCAGAGTGATGGCTCAAAAAATATGTTCACAGGTTTGTCCATGTCTTTAATCTCTCTCGGAGACGCACAGATCGATCCCACTTGTTCATGTTGTAATGTTATCTCTGATGGGAATGAATCCCGACTTATGTGTACGAACAAATCTAGAACGATCGAATAACGTAACGGAAAAATCAATCGGAACACAACCACATGAACACCAAAGATTTACGTGGAAAACCCCTCCAATGCGAAGGGGAAAAACCACGGACAAGCCACAGAAGAAAACTTCACTATGAACAATAATGAAAGTACAAATAACTCAAATCTCTTGCCAAGATTTGAGTTTGATTACAAGAGAACAACTGGGATTCCAACAAACTAAACTCTCCTACTTGATCACAGCTTAGCACACTTGCAAATCTGATCTTCCCTGTAGTGAGAAACCTGTTCAGCTGATGAAGATCTTCCCTTGTTCTTCTTCTTCTTCTTCTACAACACCTTCTTCCCGGAGCTACAGTAACCCCTCTTTTCTCTCTTGATGGCTTCCTTGAAAAAAACACCTTGGATCTAGGTATTAGACCCTCAATAAGATGTTTTATACATCTAGGATGGTCAAGGGACAATCCAGGGACCAGATCCACCAAACCTGCCTAATCCCATGACTTTGGGATTAAATAAACCAAGGAAAGGATTCCATTTCGGACATGGAACAAAAGGTCAACTTTGGCTGCCTCGGGGCTACCGGTCGACCGGACCTACACTGGCGGTCGACCGGAAATTCTCAGACAACCGGGACTTAGCTCCCTGGGAAAACCGGTCGACCTGAAAAGGTCGGGCGGTCGACCGGTTCCGGTCGACCGGAAATCCCGGCCGGTCGACCGGAATGGGCCGAATGCCCAACAACCTCCCCCTTCAGCCCATAAGGGAGGCTGCCCCGTGACTCCTCAGTGTGTAGTCATGCCGACCAGGCGTCGGCAAACCTCTTGCCTTTCTTTTGGCAAAGTTTTCGTCAACATGTCTGCCCCATTGTCATCTGTGTGAACTTTATGAAGCTTCAGTTGCTTCTCTTCAAACACATTTCTAATCCAGTGGTATCTGACGTCTATGTGCTTTGACTTAGAATGAAGAGTTGGGTTCTTGCATAGGTGGATGGCGCTTTGGTTGTCACAGTACACCACATAGCTTTCTTGTTTCAGCCCCAATTCATGTAAGAATTCTTTCATCCACAACATTTCTTTGCAAACCTCTGTAGCAGCAATATATTCCGCCTCTGTGGTGGAGAGCGCAATACACCTTTGCAACCTGGATTGCCATGACACAGCTCCCCCTGCAAAAGTAAGAACAAAATCTGATGTGGACTTCCTTGTATCAATATCCCTTGCCATATCTGCATCTGTGTAACCTGTCAAAACAGGTGGTCCACCCCCAAAACTTAAACAAATTTTGGAGCTACCCCTGAGATATCTAAAGATCCACTTCACTGCTGCCCAATGTTCCTTTCCTGGATTTGCAAGAAATCTACTAGCAACACCCACTGCATACGCTATATCTCGTACATACCATTGCATACATCAGACTTCCGACTGCTGAAGCATAAGGGACTTTCTGTATTTTCTCCTTTTCCTCTTCATTTGTTGGACTCTGCTCTGAGCACAACTTAAAATGACCTGCAAAAGGAGAACCAACTGACTTTGCATTGCTCATACTAAACCTGTCCAATACCTTCTCAATGTATTTCTCCTGTGACAACCATATTTTCTTGGCTTTTCTATCACGAGAAATCTGCATGCCTAATATTTACTTTGCTGGCCCCATGTCCTTCATTGCAAAGGACTTGCTAAGTTCCTTCTTCAGCTTGTCAATTATAGGCATATCTTGCCCAAGGATAAGCATGTCATCAACATATAATAAGAGAATAATGAAATTCTCACCAAACCATTTGATGTATACACAATGATCTGAAGCCGTTCTTTTGTATTTATTTTCAGCCATAAATGAATCAAACTTCTTGTACCACTGCCTTGGAGCTTGCTTCAGCCCATACAAGCTCTTTCTCAATCTGCAGATAAGATTCTCTTTACCTATGACTTCGAATCCTTCTGGTTGCTCCATATACATTTCCTCTTCTAAATCACCATGAAGGAAAGCTGTCTTCACATCCAGCTGCTCAACCTCCAAGTCCAAGCTAGCAGCAAAATCTAGAGCAACACGAATAGAAGACATTTTTACAACAGGAGAAAAAATTTCTTCAAAGTCAATACCTTGCTTTTGACCAAAGCCTTTTACAACCAATCTGGCCTTATATTTTGGTTGAGAACAATGCTCTTGAGTCTTCAATTTGAAAACTCATTTGTTCTTCAATGCCTTTCTCCCCTTTGGTAGTTGTACCAAATCATAGGTGTGGTTCTTCTGAAGAGCATCCATCTCTTCCTGCATAGCTTCTAACCACTCATTCTTCTGGTCACTTTGCATTGCTTCTTGGTAACACTCCGGTTCACCTGTATCAGTAAGCATTACGTACTCATCTGTAGGATACCTTTTGGAAGGCTGATGTTCTCTGAAAGATCTTCTCGGCTGAGGTTCTATAGGAGGTTGCTCCTCATCTACTTCCTGCTGCACATGTTCTGCAGGTAAGTCAACATATGCCTCTGCATCATCTTTCTGTTGATCTCCCCCATCACCCTGACATACTGGAGGGGAAATTGGATCACAATCTGCTAAGCCTTCTTCAGAAGCCTTGGCTGGTACCTTTTTCTTAAAATCTTCAAAGGTTTGATCTTCAAAGAAAATCACATCTCTGCTTCTGAATAATTTCTACTTTACTGGATCCCAAAGCCTGTAACCAAATTCATCACGTGAGTACCCAAGAAAAATACATTCTTTTGTCTTACCATCCAATTTGGACCTTTCAATGTCTGGGACATGTGCAAATGCACGACAGCCAAACACTCTCAAGTGCTTGTAGAAGACATCCTTTCCTGACCATACATGTTCAGCAACATCACCATCTAGAGCTGTACAGGGTGACAAGTTGATCACATCAACTGCAGTCCTCAAAGTCTCATCCCAAAATCTCTTGGGTAGCTTGGCTTGTGAAAGCATACATCTGATCTTTTCCATGATGGTGCGGTTCATCCTCTATGCAATTGCATTGTGCTGAGGTGTACCAGGAACTGTCATCTCATGCTGAATGCCCTGTAACTTGCAATAAGCATCAAACGATCCTGTATATTCACCACTATTGTCTGACCTTATGCATTTCAGCTGTCTCTCTGTCTCCCTTTCAACCCTAGCATGAAACTCCTTGAAAACATCAATAACTTGATCTTTAGTCTTCAAAGTATAAACCCAGACTTTCCTTGAAAAATCATCTATAAAGGTGACAAAATAAAGTGCACCACTGATACCTGGAACATTAACTGATCCACCAGGATTTTTTATTTTTAAAGGGCCACATACATCTGTATAGACACGATCCAAGGCATGCATCTTTCTAGATAATGCAGAACTGGTAAAGGAAACTCTATGTTATTTTCCAGCCAAACAATCAATACATGAGTTCAGATGTGTACCTCTGAAGTCTGGTAAGACTTCTTTCTTGGAAAGAACCTGCAATCCCTTCTCGCTCATGTGTCCCAGTCTCCTATGCCACAACTCCATATCGGAATCTTTCTCAGTAGCATTCAACTGATCACCACAAGCTTGAACCTGCAACCTGTATAAGGTGTGACATTTCTTTCCGGTAGCAACAATAAGAGAACCCTTGCTAAGCTTCCATTTACCCTTGTGAAATCTGCTATCATAGTCTTCATCATCTAACTTTCCAACTGAAATTAAATTCAGCCTCAAATCAACCACATGCCTCACATCCTTAAGTACCAACTTGCAACCAAGATTGGTCTTTATATGAATGTCGCCCATGCCAATGATGTCTGCCGTCCCATGGTTTCCCATCTTGACGACACCAAAGTTTCCAGCCTTGTAGGTGTCAAAGAACTCCCTCCGTGGTGTAGCATGGTAAGAAGCACCTGTGTCAATCACCCACTCGAGGTCCTGACACACACAAGAAAAAATATCATCAGAAGTAGACAAAATCAGATAATCATCACTTTGTGCTGTAGCTGTGACATTGTCTTTTGACTCTGTATTCTCTACTTCTTTTCCCTTTTTCTTGTTCTTCTTCGGTTGCCTGCACTGATTCTTGAAATGCCTCTTTTCTCCACAGTTGTAGCAAGTAACGTCATTTCTTGGTCTAGACTTACTTCTGCTTTTATGTGGAGTTCCTCTCCCTCTGGATTTTGACCTTCCCCTATTCTCTGAGACGAGTGCCTGTGAATCACTGTGAGAAATTCCTGAATTCTTTCTTCTCAACTCTTCATTCAACAAACTGCTTGTTACTTGACTCATGGAGACAACTCCATTTGGTGCAGAATTGCTGAGAGAGACCACCAGTGTCTCCCAGCTTTCTGGCAACGAACTGAGAAGTAACAATGCCTGCAACTCATCATCAAGAGACATCTTCATAGAGGATAACTGGTTAGTAATACTCTGCATTTCATTCAAATGCTCGGCAATAGAAGTTCCCTCTTTAAACTTCAAGTTGACAAGCTTTCTAATCATGAAAGCCTTATTTCCAGCTGTTTTTCTTTCATAAAGACCCTCCAACTTTTTCCATAAAGAGTGTGCAGAACTCTCAGTGGAAACATGATGAAAAACACTATCATCAAGGCATTGTCGAATAAACCCGACAGTTTTTCGATCTAACATTTTTCAAGCATCGGGTGTCGTTGTTTCGGGCTTTCAACTATCTCCTAGCAACGGACCATACAGATCCTTGCAATACAAGAGATCCTCCATTCTTGGTTTCCATATCATCCAGTTGTTTCCATTTAAACTGATCATACGGGATGAGTTACCGGCCTCCATGTTCATACACAAATAATCAAAACTGATCTAATAACCTGAACCTGGCTCTGATACCAGTTGATGGGAATGAATCCCGACTTATGTGTACGAACAAATCTAGAACGACCGAATAACGCAACGGAAAAATCAATCGGAACACAACCACATGAACACCAAAGATTTACGTGGAAAACCCCTCCAATGCGAAGGGGAAAAACCACGGGCAAGCCACAGAAGAAAACTTCACTATGAACAATAATGAAAGTACAAATAACTCAAATCTCTTGCCAAGATTTGAGTTTGATTACAAGAGAACAACTGGGATTCCAACAAACTAAACTATCCTACTTGATCACAGCTTAGCACACTTGCAAACATGATCTTCCCTGTAGTGAGAAACCTGTTCAGTTGATGAAGATCTTCCCTTGTTCTTCTTCTTCTTCTTCTGCAACACCTTCTTCCCGGAGCTACAGTAACTCCTCTTTTCTCTCTTGATGGCTTCCTTGAAAAAAACACCTTGGATCTAGGTATTAGACCCTCAATAAGATGTTTTATACATCTAGGATGGTCAAGGGACAATCCAGAGACCAGATCCACCAAACCTGCCTAATCCCATGACTTTGGGATTAAATAAACCAAGGAAAGGATTCCATTTCAGACATGGAACAAAATGTCAACTTTGACTGCCTCAGGGCTACCGGTCGACCGGACCTACACTGGCGGTCGACCGGAAATTCTCAGACAACCGGGACTTAGCTCCCTGGGAAAACCGGTCGACCTGAAAAGGTCGGGCGGTCGACCGGTTCCGGTCGACCGGAAATCCCGGCCGGTCGACCGGAATGGGCTGAATGCCCAACAATCTCTTGATGGTTGCAGGGTGAAAAAAAAAGAGCTCAATAAATCAACGAAGATAAAGCACACCGGGCATGATTATCAACCCTCCATTTTGGCGGCTCCTCTCTGATCCAGCTGCAAGTGCTTACATCGAACATATGTACCCCATGTTTCATATATAAAAAATATGATTATTCCTTCTTCTTCTTCTTTTTTGAGAGAGAGAGAGAGAGAGAGAGAGGGCGGGGCATGCAAGAAGAAGATTGCGACAGACCCAAGGAATGGTATTCCTTCTACTTTTGCGATGTCTCGTTCGCCTTGCCATTACTTTATTATGACAATTTGTTTCATTTGATTCCAAATGAGCGATGTTCACCACCATGAATGGACGAGTTTTCTACGTTTCCTACGTCTATATATACGGTGGAAGAGGATATGAGACACAGATTCTACGTAGGATGTCTGAGGTGTAAAATCTGAGAAGAGAAAAAAAAAAGGTCAATCATTGAATAACATCTATGTGCACGTAATTTAATAACTTCGTACATGCCATGTTGGTTCGATGACGCGTTGACAAGCACCTGGCTGCAGGCCCCATCCTTTTCTTTCATAGTTATCAGATACATAAATGTACTTAATAAGAGGTCGTCCAAAGGGTTTTTTTTTTACCTCGCTTCTCCACCGGGCACCCCGCACTACATCCCATGAACGCATAGCATTCCGTCTTGACGAAAACATTGCTTGCCTGCCACTTGCCATATCCAACCTGATCACAGAGACAGCTTCGATCCCCAGCTCTCACCAGCGAGTAAACGAGTGGCGAAGGGGGCCGCAGGGAAACCCCATGACCATGGGCTGAGTCACGTCGATTCCGCTTCGCTCACAATCACATGGCCACAAAAATAATGTTGAACATAATATTAAATGAGAAATAATGAAAGTGCATAGCTAATTTACACACGCCAAAGTTTTATTAGTCCATCTTGCTAGCATTTGTCTTCTCTGTCGAAATGACGAGGAATCTTCCGAACATATTTATTTTGCCTGCCCTTATTCACATTAGATTTGGAAACAAAATACTCGTCAGATTTGATCTGTACAGACATCCTAGAAAAAGGTATTCACCAAAAACTGCAAGATTTGATGCAAAATTTTCCTCGGAATCGGCCAACAATTAAGCTTGCCCAGCTTCTTTCTCGTATCACTGTTTGGAGGGTATATATGGCGGGAAACATACTATCTTACCTACGATGGTTCGCATACTCCTCAAGTCCAAATCCTTCTTCATATTTTCTTCATATTTTGGAAGATGTTAGAGATTGCATGGGGGAGTCATAGCTTTAAGCACCTTAGTAGAAGAGATAAACAAATTGAAGGGTGCGAATAAATTCTAATAATTAGTCATTGTTCGTAGTCCATGAGTAGAGTGATCGGGAGTAATATTAAGGAATCATAATCCACAAGTTCCATGCTCATGATTTCCTAAGTCAAATTGACCAAGGGAAAGCAACTCAGGCATGCCTGAATATTGCCTCTATCTGTAAACACTTGATTTTATATATACAATGTCACTTAGTTACCTAAAAAAAAGATAGAAAGGACTACAGAAGTTAAAAGAAAAAAAAACACCCAAAAAGGCACGGTACCCACATCATTTCAAAATTTTGGGCAATCTTTCTTCTCGATTTTATGTTAACCAATAGAAACTTAGTGTGCAAATTTATCACGTATAAATAAAGGCTTGGGCAAGGCACCATACAAAATGGTGAAGTTGAGTCGATTGACTGGGCACAACATGCCACCAGCATAGATGATCCACGCGTTATGGTACCATGTTACCTGAATCAATCCCCAGTCTTGCAAACAATACCTACGACATGCTCAACTAAGGAACACAGCAAATTTGTTCCCATAACATTGAACACAGTTGAATGGTAATGTGACAAACACAGATGTTGAAAGACAAAAATATCCCATCTGCTGCATCAGACTGAAAAACTTACACTGCATAGACAATATTTTTTTCTATTTTTGTCACTTGGTTAACTCGGGTGTTTGTTTGGAGTGAATACTGGTGTCGATTCTTTTCCTTCTTTTTTTTGTTCCTTCTAGAGGGGATGGAAATTCGGATAGAAGATTTGTACGTTTTGTGTCACAATGAAATCCACGGAGTGGGCAGAGAAAAAGAACACACTTCGAGTTCAGAAATGGACAGAGTACTGCAACATGTTATTAATTTGAGATCATTTCCACCCTTCAAGGAGTAGAAAGAACCCAGAAGGATTGCAGACTTTATGTTGAAATGAAAAGTTGTTATTGTAGCATGCAACAGAGGAAATTTAAACCATGCCTCACGGGTCTGAATCCCATAAACAACATGTCCGCGATATGGTGAGCATCCCCTCACCAGACATCAGGTCGGAGCTCCCCGGTTGCTGGGGGCATCCATCTCCCGGAATTGTAGACACTCTCGCCAACCTTCCACCCGGGCACATCTTTCATGATTCTAGCCTCCTCTTCCAGGTACTTTTTCCACTCCTTCACAAATCTAGAGATGAGAGGCAACAAACCAGTATTAGTACAAGGAATTGGATGCAAATAACCTGCCATAAAGGAGGAAGACAAGACCTTTACCTTTCGTCCTCTTCAGCTTGAAGCAGGGGAAGAATCGCTCTTCTGGCAGCATATTTTTCTTCCTTAAGCTCCCTACAGTTTGGAAGTTTTGTGTTAACCATCCAGGAAATACACACACAAGTAGTACTCAAAGAGTGGCTTAGTTGGTAAAGCCCCTCCATGCACACCCAGGTGACCAAGGTTCAACAACCCCACAGGGGGCTACGTTTAGAAGGCTTGGTTAAGAGGCTATACAAGGTTAGTAGAGTAGGACTTCCAACCTATATATTGTACACACACACACACACAAAAGCCTATTTTACTTGCCTAAATTAGACAAAATCAAGCATGCAAAAGATTGACCTGATGAAGTGTGATGCAAATATGTGATGATGTCTATGTTTGAATGAGTCCAACTATCGTTGATAGGGGGCTCTGTTTTATCTAGCTTTTAGGAGTTTGCTGTGCCTGTTTTTATGGGGATAGGTTGTTAGTGGGTTATCTCTCTGTTAGTGGATGCAGTGCCACAAGTAGTGGGGCACGTAGTTATCATTTTTTCCTTTAAAAATAGAGAAAAGTCTGCAACCAGACAGTGTGTGTTTTTTGTTCTTTCACTCTGATCGAAACAAGTCTTCCTCTTTAGTCCGTTCTTCTGCTGTGTGTGTGGTTTGTGTGTTTGCTGTCCTGCAGATATTCTAAGCTTTGTGGTATCAGAGCGGGATTCGACCAAATCTGGGCGTCATCCTATAGTAAAGGTGCTTGCCGCAGCAGAGCATCTCGTGAAGATAGAAGTTTTCAAGTGTGAAGCTTCAAGGAGAGGCAAACTCGTCTTGCACGTCAGGTGTTCGATAGAAGTTTTCTAAGAGTGTTCATCATGTCGGCAAATGGTATGGCCACTCTTAATCTCTCACAATCTTTGGTACCAATTTTCAGTGGGGAAAATTATGAGTTTTGGAATATCAAGATGAGGACATTTTTTATTTCACAAGATCTTTGGGATCTAGTTGAAAATGGCTATGCAGAGGTGGAGAGTTCTAAGGCAGCAGAGAAGACAGATCTGAAAGAGCTTCGTAAGAAGGATGCGAAGGCTCTACTTGTTCTGCAACAATCAGTCACAGACGCTATCTTTCCCCGGATTGCCAATGCCACTAAATCAAATGAAGCTTGGACTACTCTCAAGCAAGAATTCCACGGGGACAAGAAGGTAAGAACTGTGAAACTCCAAACACTTCGTAGAGAATTTGAGACCTTATTTATGAAAGGAAATGAATCTGTACAAGATTTTTTCTCGAGAGCTTCTGTGATTATAAATCAAATGAGAATTTTTGGAGAGAATGTTAGTAATCAAAAGGTTGTTGAAAAACTCTTGAGAAGTCTTCCACCCAAATTTGATTATATTGTCACTGCCATTGAGGAATCTAAAGATCTGACAAATTATACTGTGAGTGAATTGTTGGGTTCTCTGTTGGGTCATGAGGAAAGAATTCATAGGTCTGCAGAGAAAGGCAGTGAACATGCCTTTCAGGTCAGCTTGGAGGACAATAGTAAAGAGAAAAATGCTGCTAACACTTCTGGCCAAAAGCATGCAGGTCGAGGACGCGGTAGAGGTGGCTACCGTGGCCGTTGACGAGGTCGTGGCAAGTCCGAGCCCAGTCGAAACAAGTCAGATAATAATAACCAGAAGCAACATAATAAGAATAGATATTGTGATTATTGCAAGAAACATGGGCATACTGAACCATATTGTTGGGACAAAGCGAAGGAGCAAGCCAATGTTGCTGAAGAGAAACAAGATGGTAACATTTTCCTTACTCATTTTGATTCGAAGGAAAGTCTGACTGATGATGTTTGGTTTCTGGACAGCGGATGTAGTAATCACATGACAGGTGTGAAGAAGTTTTTCCAAAGCATTGATGAATCGATGAAACTGCAAGTCAAGCTTGGAAACAATAAGCAAGTCCAGATTGAAGGTAAGGGGACAGTTGCAATTAAAAATGAGTCAGGCATTGTAAGGCTAGTCCATGATGTTTACTATGTTCCTGTGTTGGCATATAATTCGCTTAGTGTGGGTCAGCTATTACAGAAAGGGTATACTATTTTGTTTCAAGATGATGCATGTGAAATTAAAGAAAAGGGGTCTGTTATTCCACTGATGAAGATACCCATGACCAGAAATAGAATGTTTCCACTTGAGTTTTCACATGTTCGTGATCAATGTGCATTAATTTCTGATTTGGAAAATGTGTCTCGACTATGGCATGCACGATATGGGCATCTATATTTCAATGGACTGAAAATATTGAATCAAAAACAGATGGTTAGTGGGCTACCTCTTGTTACCTCTTGTGTTAATGTTTGTGAAGCCTGTGTATACGGGAAACAACATCGATTATCCTTTCCAGTTGGTAAAGCATGGAGAGCCAAAGTTCCTCTAGCCTTGGTACATGCAGACATTTGTGGGCCAGTAAGAACTCCATCCTTGAACAAAAGTAAATATTTTTTGCTATTAACTGATGACTTTTCTAGGATGAGTTGGGTGTTTTTCCTTGTTCAAAAGTCAAATGCCTTTGAAAAATTCAAGGAATTTAAAGCATTTGCAGAAAAAGAATGTGGGCTCCCCATCAAGATTCTCCGTACTGATAGAGGGGGAGAATTTTTGTCTAATGATTTTAGTCTTTTCTGCAAACAACATGGCATTCGCAGGCAATTGACTGTAAGGAAAACTCCCGAGCAAAACAGAGTTGCCGAAAGGAAAAATAGAACTGTGGTGGAGATGGCTCGCAGCATGCTGAGTGAGAAGCAACTACCAAATGAGTTTTGGGCCGAAGCAGTGGCTACAGCAGTATATCTTCTCAATATCTCTCCAACAAAAGCAGTGCATAATATGACTCCATATGAAGCTTGGTGGAAGAAAAAACCGAATGTGAGTAATTTAAGAATTTTTGGTTGCATTGGTTATTCTTTGATTGATTCAAGTGAGCGTAGTAAAATGGACAAGAAGAGTGAAAAATGCATATTTTTGGGTTATAGTGATGAAACAAAGGGTTATCGATTGTATAATCCATCAGCCAAGTCTTTAATCATCCGACGTGATGTTATTTTTGATGAGAAAAGTTCTTGGGAATGGACAAAAACAGGAAATAAGCTCAGTCCATTTGTAGAAGATGATAACCCATCTACTCACTCTAATGCATTGCAAACTCCATCTTCACCAAGCTCTGTTGCAAGTCACTATTCTCCGGCACATGTGACCAGTCCATGTAGTGGTGACATGGAAGCTGCACTTGACAGTGACACTCCTCCAAGAAAGGTACGCTCCTTGCAAGAAATTTATGATTCTTGTACCTTTGCTTTCATGGTTACAGAACCAACATGTTATGAGGAGGCATGTGGCAAAGAAGAGTGGGAAAAGTCCATGAAGGAGGAATTGGCTGCCATAGAAAAAAATAATACTTGGGAGCTTGTAGATTTGCCACAAGGAAAAGATCCCATTGGTGTGAAATGGGTGTACAAGGTGAAATGCAATGCCAATGGAAGTGTGCAAAGACACAAGGCTAGGTTAGTAGTCAAAGGTTATGTACAAAGGCATGGAATAGATTATTTTGAAACAATTTCTCCTGTTGCACGTTTTGAGACTGTTAAAATGGTATTGGCATTAGCAGCTCACATGAAATGGAAGGTTTTTCAATTTGATGTAAAATCAGCCTTTTTGAATGGTACTTTGGAAGAAGATGTATACATAGAGCAACCACAAGGATTTATCATTAGTGGCCAAGAAGAGAAGGTGTATAAGCTAAAAAAGGCTCTCTATGGTCTCAAGCAAGCGCCGAGAGCATGGTACGAAAGATTGGACTCATATCTTCACAAAAATGATTTCCATCGGAGTGAAAGTGAGCCCACTTCGTACCTAAAGGTAAAGGGTACTGATATGCTTGTTGTTTGCATTTATGTTGATGACATTGTTTACACTGGTTCATGTGATTTGCTCATTAATGAGTTTAAGGACAACATGATGAGTGAATTTGATATGTCAGATTTGGGTTTACTCCACTTCTTTCTTGGCCTTCATGTTGTGCAAACTGATGAGGGTATTTTTATTTCCCAAGAAAAATATGCATGGGATTTGCTCAAGAAATATAATATGCAGAATTGCAAGGCTTTCTCCACTCCAATGAATGCAAGTGAGAAATTGAGTATGATAGATGGGACTGCCAAAGCAAGTGACACATTGTACAGAGGATTAGTTGGTGGATTGTTATATTTAACTCACACACGCCCAGACATTTTATTTGCTGTCAGTTTAGTATCAAGGTTTATGCACAGTCCATCAATGCATCACCTGGGAGCAGCAAAACGCATTTTGCGTTACATCCGGGCGACCACCAGCTATGGAATATGGTATAAGCCAACTACCTGTTTTAATTTACTTGGCTTTACTGATAGTGATTGGGCAGGTGCAATAGATGATCGAAAGAGCACAAGCGGATTCGTCTTTGCATTCGGTTCAGGTGCAGTCTCTTGGAGCTCAAAGAAGCAAAGTACTACGGCATTGTCATCATCCGAAGCAGAATATATCACTGCATCAGCGGCAACATGCCAAGCAATTTGGATGCGCCGACTTTTGAAGGACTTGGGTCAAGCTCAACCACAAGCAACACCAATATACTGTGACAACAAGGCGACCATAGCAATGACAAAAAATCCGGTTTGCCATGGCCGGACCAAGCATATTCAACTCCGCCACCACTTTATTCGAGAAGCTGTCACTGAAGGAGAAATTATGTTGAAGCATTGCTCGTCTAGTGAACAAGTTGCAGATGGATTTACCAAAGCACTCACACGCCCAATGTTTGTGAAGTTTCGCTCTCTACTTGGTGTCTCAGATTTTGCATCAAGGGGGAGTGATGAAGTGTGATGCAAATATGTGATGATGTCTATGTTTGAATGAGTCCAACTATCGTTGATAGGGGGCTCTGTTTTATCTAGCTTTTAGGAGTTTGCTGTGCCTGTTTTTATGGGGATAGGTTGTTAGTGGGTTATCTCTCTGTTAGTGGATGCAGTGCCACGAGTAGTGGGGCACGTAGTTATCTTTTTTCCTTTAAAAATAGAGAAAAGTCTGCAACCAGACAGTGTGTGTTTTTTGTTCTTTCACTCTGATCGAAACAAGTCTTCCTCTTTAGTCCGTTCTGCTGCTGTGTGTGTGGTTTGTGTGTTTGCTGTCCTGCAGATATTCTAAGATGACCGACCAAATACATAATACATTAGCGACTGAGAAAGTAGAGGACAAAAACTACATCTTTGGAAAATACCTTTCTTCCTTCAGTTATCTTTGTCCAATGAATTAAATCAGGAAACAGGTGTTTGCTGTTTTATTTTGGGAATATTTAATCACAAGGATGTGTATAGCTTAATGAATCCCACTTCTTTGTACCTCTCCTCAGTCCTCACATACATTCTGCAAAAGATAATCACCATCTACTTGATTTGAATTGTAGATTTTGCAGCTTTGTCGTGATTATATGTCCCCTTCCTGTTGATATAAAGAATAGTCATTTTAAGAAGCCAATCACATAGGCCTCATTTGGATGCAAGGTGTAATAATGTAATCGTTTGGGATTATCATAAGCTTCGTTTCCACAGTAATCTTAGTTTGGATGAAAATAAGTTTACCATGAACTCACGGAGGTTTTCCTCAAGTCGCATCCAAACACCTCCATAATCTTCGGGGGTCAGTACATGATTCCAGCAAATGAAGATATGACACCCCAGAAGTTCGGTTCTTTCAGTCTATAATAAAACAAACAAAATTTCCAAGCTCCACAGTAAAACATCATCCTTCTACATAATTTTTTTGACCCAACCCAATGCCTAAAAACTGTTGTAAACTCCGTACATCTCTGGAACAGGACAGTCTCCTTCCAAAACTGAAATTAGATCTATAACCAAAATTTACACCACTTTTTCTCACCCATCTCTGAATTCTGAATAGATGAACTTTTACGTAACTCCCGCAGTCACATCACATAAAGGCTTACCTAGATTAAGATGAGAGAAATAATGTTATTGGTCCTTGGACCCCATGCTGCATCCCAACTGAAAAGCAAAACCCAAGATAATTTCCTAAGGGCCCTTCTCTGACTCCTGAGTCCAAGAATTTCATAGACCCCCTCAGACACCTCACACAAAGCTTACTTTGAGAAAAATGAGAGAGTTAAATGTCATCGAAAAGTTGACCCCAGATTTTTTTTTTTTTGAAAAGTGGATGATACCACAAGTATATATTAAAGAAGATAGGGATGTACAGGTAAAAGCTCTCAGCTCTCAAAAACCCCTTTACAAAGAGGGCCACCACACCAAGAAGGTGTACCCAATTAACTCCCCAACAACAAAAAGAGAGAGGACCCATGCCACTCTTTGGGCCTTATGGACCGTGAGGAACAATAGAATCTTCAAAAGGGAAGCGAGGCCGGAAGATAGGTTATTTTCTTTTATGTGTGAGATAGTGGCTTTTTGGGCTAAGGATTTATGTAAAGTGGTCGGTGGACCCCACATGCTGCACCCAAAATAAAACCATAAAGCAAAACTTAGAATAATTTCCAAATGTCCTCTAAGCAAAGGCCTGATTGCAAGAACCGAATCTTAGATCATATATAAGATGTCTTGAAGGGGAACCTGTGATCTGAAAAACAAGCGTCAATAAAATCAACTTGTCATATTGATCCTATCCAACAATGCATGAGGTCAGATAAACAAAAGTCACTCTGGAGAGGAAGGGTCTCCTCATCCCCACTTTTTTATTCCTTTTGACTATATCAGGGAAGTGGACAGAAACATCTAATTTTCCAAAAAACGTGAGAAAGACACAACAGCGAATGAATCAAGTAATACGAAGGCTGCAAACAGAGTAACAAATAAAACAAAATAATATATGAAGTGTTATATTAAGATCTCACAGAATAAACTCACTAGGTGGGTAAAACAAAGTGACATATGAAAGCTGCTAACAGAATAATACAAGAAAGACACTAACCACACAGATTAATCATTAGTCTAGAATGATTCAAGTATCCACTGTACCACAATTGTGCACGTGAAACAAGATCAACCCATTCCAGCAGTGTATGACAATCAAACAGTTGCACATGTCCTCTAAAAATTATCCTGTCTATAACATTTCAACAAGTCAAGAACACTGAAACATGGATACATTGATCAACATGTAAATGCAAAGCATGCCAACATATTTGTTGGAAGTCTGACCGCTGACCATCAAACAGTTGTAACATTTCAACAACTGAAACATGTAAGACAATCAAACTAGTATGACAATCAAACAGTTGCACATGTCCTCTAAAAATTATCCTGTCTATAACATTTCAACAAGTCAAGAACACTGAAACATGGATACATTGATCAACATGTAAATGCAAAGCATGCCAACATATTTGTTGTAAGTCTGACTGCTGACCACATTCAGATACTGCATGCAGGGAACCATGTTAGATACAGATATTCCAATCAAAGGCTAGCCACAATCCTCAGTGGTCAACTATCTCTTCCTAAATTTACAAGAACACCTGCAACAACTAGCCCCTAACAGTATGGACCAACAGATGGTAGACAATTTCCGGCTCCTTTTGGTCATGTGACATTAAGCTTGCCTGTGGGCTCCTTTTTGCCAGAACCACTTGGACAATTCCCCAGAAATCTCTCTATGGGTTTGATATAGATGATCAAGGGAAAGGACAGTGCTAAATACAGGGAGATAAACTCATCTATAGAGTCCCCCCTTCCCCCCAAAAACAAATAAATAAAACTTCAGTGCAATGTAAAGATGATGAAAATGCAACTGTACAACCCTCAACCTCGTTTCTCAAGGGTCAGATTGAGTTCAGATTGGGCAAGGGCACAGCCTGACCAACCCTCCAGTTGGTTTGGGTTGAGCCTCAGACTGCCAACCCGACTTGATATACTCCTGTAAATCCCAGCCCTCTCTTCTAACCCAACACTGAGTTTTTTGATTGGGTCAGGGTTGAGCAACTCGACCTGAGAAACCCTTGGGTTGAGCCCTTGCTCCAATGCAGCCTGACTTACACTTCCTTTAAATTCTAGGTCCCCTTTCTCAACCCCCCCACCCCCTGCTCCCCTACAAAATACAAAACACACAAAAAAAGAGGAAACCCATGTCCTTCTCCCCAATCCCGATAAACCCTCACATAAGTTGCTTAGCCCCTCCTCATTGTCCCATCCACAACTTTCTCCTACGGATTATGGATAGGTGTGACTGGGGGGTGGCCAGCAAGGAGATGTGGAAGTAGCAAGCCAAAATGATAGATGAGAAAAGGAGAAAGGGGAGTGGCCATGTGGGAGGAGGCCAGCCAAATCAAACCCAAGTCTCTCCGAATGAACCCATACAAATTTGGTTTGTATTGACTACCTTTGGAATGTCAGACTGGGTTATGGTTGGCACTATCAGAACCTAGAACATATTCAACACAAGCACGTGAGGTAAATGCAGGCAGAGTGTATTTGTGCTTAACATCTCAGTTCTTGAATTCATCTTCATGTTTTTTTACTTAAAGGTAAAGGATATATCAAAAGAATGGCAAAACCAAGGTGAAGAAAAAATAGATCCCATCCTACCTCAGCATAATAGAGTATTCTTCACCATTGATCCACTTAAATTCAGCATTCAGAGATTATTGGAGGCCCCGAGGAACCTAAAGCATTACAAACTGGTGTGAAATCCAAACAACACTACCATGAATATAATCCTTAGTGCATCTAATGAATGTGTCCACTCCAAAATATAATGTCAAAGTGACCTCTTCTGATACGTAAACATACATGAGAATCTCTTCCTTTGAAGACGTTTGATTTTGGATCATAATGTGCTCATCAGTGAAAGGAACTAGGGACAAAAAAGGGAATAAAAATTATGCAATAAAAGTTATAGATGAAAGGTATAAATAGGAATCATAAAAAAAATGAGAAAAGCCTTGAGCTCATATGACTCAAGTTGCACCAAATTGTCAATGGGATTGACTTAAGCCAGGCCTGATAAAATCCAGGCTCACTAAGAAATGCAACACCCAAGCCCACTTTTTAAAGAAAACAACAAGCCCAATATTAGTTGGGCATTTGAGGTTGGGCTGGGGGTGACTTCTTTAAGGATTTTTCGCATATAACACCAAAGCAACCAGATATATGTTAACATCTTTATGAAAACCCTCAGAATGATCATGACACGCAACAAATACCTAATGTAGCACAGGGACTCAAGCTTTAAAGTTGATTAACTTACACTAATGGCATATAATGGGTGATGGTGCACATGATGATTTTTTTTCAGTTTTTTTTTCAGATACGAATTCTATGGGGTATTTTTCACATATATGAGATTCTTCAAGAAGCATATGCAGGGTGCATTGTTTAATCTAGAGACCATTCGATCATCAATATAATGGTCAACTTACTGTGTGTAACATGTAAATCTAGAGACCATTCGATCATCAATATAATGGTCAACTTACTGTGTGTAACATGTATGTATGAATAAATAGTATTGATGATTGGAGACATTCTTAGTGAGTTCGGCTTCTGAGTGTGTAACAAAAAGGGAGGATGCGTGGACCTAGAGGTGGGGTAGGGAGGGGACTTTCTCAGTGAGTTCGGCTTACACCATTATCTTTGATGGAGGGGTGCGCCACCGCCTTGCCCCTCATGTTTGGAGACTGCGGAGTCCGCTGAAGGTGAAGGTCCTCGTTTGGAGAATTTTCCATGGGAGGTTGCCCACTCGAGATAGGTTGCTTCAATTTCCCCCAGGTATCCAGCCGACCTACTGCCTATGTGGACAAGAGAATGAGACCATGGATCACCTATTTGTAGGCTACTCTTACTCACAGGAGGTGTGGGAGGGGTTTACTACGAGAGCCCATTGTGTCCTTGGCCAGCAGAAAGAGGTGCATCACTTCATTTCAACGTAGGGTCGGAGGTGATCCCTTAGAGGAGATTGTATTGTGTGATGGCTGATCTTGCACGTCACTCTTTGGTCTTTGTGGGGTGAACGGAACAATAAGATCTTTAGAAAGGAGGCTAGAGCGGAGGACTCTCTTGTTTCTTTCATTTGTGACAGAGTGAGAGAATGGCACTTCAACTCCTCTCTTTTTGTTTTATTGGAGGGTTAGTGTCCCACACCATCTTGGTGTATCTTTACAGGGATTTTTCTAAGAGATATTTGCCTATACTTGTACATCCCTTTTTCTTTTAATACAATAGTATACTACCCACTTTAAAAAAAAATAGTATTAAGGATACAAAGTTTACACATATTATTATCATTATTTCTTGTGTTATTTTCATTGAGCTTTCATGCTTTCACTTTTCAGGCTCGGAGTTGCCTTTGTCCAACCCAAGCCCTTAAGTGGAATGCACCTACAATGTTGTCCCAAAAGTTGCCTCAAAATAAGATGGGCTCCGATTTCTTACCCTAGCCTGCTTATCAAAGTGTACACACTAACAGCCCAAACAACAACACACTTCCCACATGAAAATGAATCTAACATTCACACCGGTTACTCTATGATTCGAGTGTGCACCTAGCTATTCAGCTATTTAGGTAAGATGTAACTACTCTGCCCCCCCACCATCCCTCACAAAAAAAAGTAAAATAAAATATAATAAAACCAAAGCTTCCTTTAACATGGAAACATTGATGAATATCAGGACAGTATTGAGTACTCAAAATCTGATGATGACACCTAGTTCTAGAAAATGATGGAAGGCATAGAAGCATTGATGAAAATAGAACAATAGTATTTGAATCACAAATCTCAAATAAGCAAATGACTTCCAAGGTGTGGATTCAAGGTGAATCCCTCTATCATAGAAACAAACATTGAAAAGATTTTCTTAATTTTAATGAGCAAAAGGTAAGTGTCTAATTTCATTACTAATAATGAAGTGCCCATCACAAAAAGGGAGGAAACAAAAGGAAAGCATATTTAACAACACAAATTACCAAGTGTAATTACCTTTGAGAAAAGACTAGGTATAATGCAATATAAATAAATCACATTTATAATATCTTATTGCAGTTGCTCTTCGGTGCGTTGATTGGCTTCCCATTATTTAGAGGTACGAGTCCAGGCTGATGGGGTGGAAGACTAGAGCTTTATCTTATGGGGGGAGATTGGTGTTGTGTAGATCTGTATTGGATAGTCTCCCTACTTATTTCCTTTCCATGTTCCGGATTTAAGTCTGTGGGGAAGAAGTTTGACTATATTCAGTGTCGGTTCTTTTGGCATGGCAGTGGAGGGGGTTGTAGGGGTTGGCATGATATTGCTTGGGGGCGATTATGTACTAGTAAGGAACAAGGTGGTCTTGGGCTCAAGCATGTCAGACACTTCAACTTGGCTCTCTTGTGCAAATGACTGTGGAGGCTGGGGCATGGAGAGGAGGGGCTGTGGGCACAGCTGATCAGATAGAGATACTTCGTCAAGAGAAGAATATGGGACTTAGCTCCGTCTCCTCTCTACAGGACCTCTCCTCTTTGGAGAGATATCTTCTCTTGTAGGGACGTTCTCTCTTCCAGAGCATGGGTCTGTCTGGGAAGAGGAGACACCAGCCTCTTCTGGAAAGATAGGTGGTGTGGGGAGGCCTCCCTAGCCACCCTGTTCCCGAGCCTTTTTACGGTTGTTGCTCATCCTCGGGGTTCTGTCTCCTAGGCCTTTTGACTCCCCCTTGTCTGGGGAAACTTGGGCACCGACCTTTAAGAGGAACCTCTCTCTTGAGGAGATGTTGCTACTTCAGGAGCTACTTTCCCTTCTTCTTCCGTTCCATCCTCAACTTGATGCAGAGGATCAATGGATATGGAGGTGGAAAAAAGATGGTACCTATATCGTGAGATCAGCTTATGGTATCATTTCTAATGGAGGTCTTCGCCACAGCCTATATGAGTAAGTGTGGAAGTCGAAGAGCCCGCTGAAAGTGAAGCTTCTTGTGTGGAGGATCTCTCATGGGAGACTGCCGACCAAGGACAGATTGTTTCAGTTCCTACCTAACATCGACCCGTTCTGCTATCTTTGTGGTCAAGATTTTGAGACCTTGGACCACCTCTTTGTGGGTTGCCCTTACTCACAGGAGGTGTGGTCTGAGCTAGCTAGGAGGACTGGTGGCGACATCAGCCAGTTTTATGAGGTTCATACCCTGTTGGCGCATTGGGGCAAGACTTGGGCCCTTAGGAGCAACCGGACTATTTGATGGCTCATTCTTCATGCCACCTTATGGACATTGTGGGGGAAGCGGAACAACAAGATCTTCAGGAGAGAGTCTTGGACTGAGGAAGCTGTTGTTTCCGTCACTGGTAACAGAGTGAAGGAATGGGTTGTTAATCTTTGTAATGTGAACTCCCTCACTTCGTCGCTTTTTGGTTGTTTGGGGGGGGGGGGTAATTGGAGCCACACCTTCTTTGTGTGGCATGCTGGTGTATAAATTTTTCGATTTGGCTATGATATTTGCATGGCCTATTCTTGTACTTTCCTCTTCTATCTTTTCTTAATATATCAGTGGTACTATCCACTTTTCAAATATATATATATATATATCTTATTGCAATTTTATGAAACCATTTCTCTCCGATCCATGAGCAATAGATTTCCTCAGATCCTCTATGGACAAATGAAATACCTCTAAGGATCACAGAACAAAACCATAGTTGTCAAGGCGACCCAAGGCGTTCACGGGGTCCCTAAGCGCTTAAGCGACAAGGCGTCCGCTTAGGCATCGCCTAGGCGACACTTCGGCCACTAATTAAAAAATCTAAAATATATATCCTCTAATATATAAATCAAGAATAAAAAATGTGAAAAATACAAAAAATAAATTACATGAAGAAATTGTTATAATTAAATTATGTGACAATTATAGAAAACTAAATTGTTTCAAAAAATTACAAAAAATTCAGAAGTAAATGCAAATGATTCAAAAGTAAATGTAAAAAATTTAGAAAATTATAAAAGAATATAATAACATCAAGAAAATTATAAAAAAGAAAGAGTTAAATGTGTTAGAGTTTGGAGCCCGAACTCGCCCTCGTGCGCCCTCGCACGCGGATCGACCTGTGCGGTCAGGTCGCGGGGGTTTCCGGGGGCGGAGCCCCCGGAACAAAAATTATGTTTATAACAGGGGCATTATTGTCTTTTGTACCCTGACTGTTGGGTGCCCTAATCTCCTTATATATAAGGGCTGCGAACTCTCTCTTTGTATCGTATCTGGGTGTGTTTTATCATAGTGAAAATCCTGCTGCGGCCGTGGATGTAGGAAGGCACATCGCCTCCGAACCACGTAAATCTTGGTGTTCTTGTGGCTTGATCTCTTCTTCCCCCTTTCTTCTTCCTCCTCTATTGTTTGTCCATCTCTACAGGTACTCTAATCTCTAACAAAATGTACATAACCAGTTATGTCGGATCCAGTTCGGACGGTCACGGTTGGCCCGCCTTGGGCGACCGCCCAGGTCGCCTTTTCCAGTGTCAACAAGGCGCTGCAGTGCCTTGCCCTTTCAAGAGTGCCTGGGCGCCTAGGCGGCGCCTAGGCGCCCGCCTTGACAACTATGTTACAAAACACAGTCTTTTGTACCATCCTACCAAGAATTACCAACCTATTTCCTAAGGATAATGAACTTAAATCCTTACTGTCATCATCGTCATTTCCTTATCCCATGGAGACGTTGCGAGCCAATAAGCACAGAGAACCAGGAATTGTATTGCTTAGGATGTATCAGTCAATTGAGAAAGTGAATATGTTTGTGTCAATACATACATAGCAGCTAACCGCATTAGTGACCATTGGTGGGCACAAAAAGCTGAAAGAGATTGTCCCAAAAGAGAAGAATAACAAAGGACATTGCTGCAAGCCTGCAAGCACATACTAGCAACGCACGCTACCCACACATGAAAATGCCTTGTTCAAAGCAGAATTGCAGTCCCTTCTCAGAAATCAAAAATGGATGCACCGGGGGATAGCATTAGGAACACAATATCGCCAAAGTAGGAAAATGCCCTCCATTAGTTCTTATAGAATCAAACCCTAAATGCGAGGTTTTTCCCCCACCCTTTAACAGATGCACATCCGTTCATTTGTGAACTTAGGCCCGTGACAACCCTTTCCAGCTATTGGTGTTTATTATGTTGGGAATTGGTGTAGCTAACTAAACATTCACATCCAAAAGTACTTGTCATAGTTCCAGCTCTTTGCATTCAATCGAGGTATAGACGCAACATTACTTCGAATGTATTATTTACACGTAAGAGAAGGATCTTCAGTTGGGTGATAGAATGCCCAAGTGACATACTTACTGGAACAAAAAAGGGGTAGAGAGTAGCTCGCACGATAGATGATGCTTAGCAGTGAAGGCACAGAAACAGGAACCGATAAGACCGTAAAATGACACAAAAACAACGGGAAAAAAACGAAAGAAATATAAAGGGAATAGATAACTGAAGAACAGCAGGATCGAAGGCATGCTATGATCTCGGAGAGCAAAATCGCGTTCTCCATCCCTTCTCAGATAGTAAAGAGGAGCCAACGGAAAAGGATGATACCACGAACCCTCCATCCATACAAAACACCAACTATCGGGAACAAATGGGAGACGAAACAGGCAACCCGCTACCTCCACCAGATAGAGGAAACAAGAACAAGGCAGATCGACGGTGATAAATCGGCCAAGACTGGGAAGCCCATGAGAGGGAGCCTACCGGCGGATCTTGTTGCCCTGACCGACTTGGTACATGCCCCAGGCGAAAGCCCCGAAGGCGGTGACGAAGATGGCCATGGCGCTGGGGCCCTTGCTAGGGATCCTGCGGGCATAGCGAACGGGTGGGAAGCCTCCCGGCGGCGGTCCGTCCTGCAGCAAAGGCATCTCCTTGACGCTCACCATCCCGGGCTTCGTCCGCACCACCGCCTCCGTCATCTTGCCCTCCCTCCACCCGCCGGTCAAGGCTCTGCGCAGCTCCTCTTCCTCCCCCCCGGTGACCAAGGTTTCTGTGTTTGAAAGCGTGCTCGATCGCTGGACGCGGCGGCGACGGTGGGCTTCTCTTTTCTCTCTCCCTCTCCATCGTCTTTTTCCCGTCCAGTACCCATTCTGAAATCTATTTGACATTATACCCTTATAGTTAAAATAGTTTTTTAAATACCCTAACATTATCAAATACTCACCGTTTCACCAGCCCAATACCAGGGTTTGCCGACCCGTCCCGACCCGCAGCAACCCGCATGACCCGACCCAACCCAAGCGGGCGGCGGGTCGCACGGGCCGGGAGTCGTGGCCGAGACGCACTGGACCGCATGGTCCCGTGCGTCCCACGGCGTACCGGACTGGTCCGAGGCAGGCCCGGTCTGGTACGTGTGGGTCGGTGCGAACATGCCGGTTCGCCGTTAAATGGGGCCGGGTCGGGGCGCTTCTGCAAGCATCGCAGCACGGCGAGCAGCGGCGAGGGGCGGCGGTGCAACAGTCGCGCGCTGCGGTGGACGGCGGTCAGCAGCCGTGGACGGCGATTCTGGGCGGCGAGGAGCGGCGATCGAAGGTAGGTGCTCTCTCTCTCTCTCTTATTATTAAATGGGGAGGGTAGTCGGTGGGGCGCCGTGGGAGGGCGGAGGGGGGCAGATCTGTCCGTAGGGGGGGCGTCTGCCGCCGATGGGGGGGCGTCTGGGCGTCTGCCGCCGGTGGGGGGTGAGGGAGATGGGGGAGGGAGGGGCGCATCTGGGTCGGTGGGGGGGTGAGGGAGGTGGGGGAGGGGGGGCGTCTGCCAGCCGGTGGGGGTGGGGGTGGGGGAGGGGAGGGGGGCATCCGCCGTTGGTGGGGGGGTGAGGGAGGTGGGGGAGGGGGGGAGTCTGCCAGCCGGTGGGGGTGGGGGTGGGGGTGGGGGAGGGGGGGCGTCCGCCGCCGGTGGGGGGGTGAGGGAGGTAGGGGTGGGGACCACAAAAGTTATGTTGTTGAACAAGAGTTATGTTGACTTATTCAAACAAAAATGGTCAAAGTACGGAGTCACACTAATGTGTGATAGATGGTCAGGGACTACAAAAAGTAGTCTGATTAATTTTCTTGTTTATTATGACAGACAGGTTTTCTTTCACAGATCAGTGGATACGTCAGGCTAAGTCCACAGTTACCAATATATTTTATCATTGATGGAACAAGTGGTGACCGAGATCGGGGAGGAGTACATTGTTCAAGTGGTGACAGACAATGGCTCGAACTATAAGAAGGCTGGGGAGGAGCTGATGAGGAGCAGACGACACATTTTCTGGACCCCTTGTGCAGCACACTGTGTAGATCTGATGCTGAAGGAGATTGGTCAGCTTCGTGTAGTCAAATTTGTGGTCGAGGTGGCACAAAAAATCATGAAATATATCTACAACCACACACTTGTATTGGCATGGATGAGAGAGCATTATGGCGGCGAACTGTTGAGGCCTGGCATCACACGATTTGCCACCAACTACATCGCATTGTAGAGCCTTCTGAAGCACAAGGATAGGTTGAAGCAAATGTTTAGGATGAGACTTGGCTGAGTTCTATTTTGTCGCTTCACGTGAAGGAGGGGAGGTCGAGGGGATTGTCAACACCTGTAACTTTTGGGATAGAGTCAAGATATTAGCATCATTGATAGAGACACTGTATGAGGTACTGAGATGTGTGGATGGGGATAGAGTACCAACCATGGGGTTGGTGTATAGTAAAATTGAAGCTGCAAAGTGGAAGATTCTTGCGACGTCCAATAAATATGGACCCAATATCTTAGAGATTGTGGAGGACAGATGGGACAGACAAATGAGCCGCGATCTTCACATGGCTGGTAAACACTTACATTCTCTAGCGATAAATGAGCCACGATCTTCAGTTGATACTAATATTTTGGACTATCTTGTGATTGCAGCATACTACCTACATCGGCCTTTCAATATGCTCGGGGCCTTGCTTATGACGATATTTTGATAGAATCGGTCAACATTATGGTAGACCGATTGTCTCGCAGGCCAACAGATGTTGCTGATGCGTTGAATGAGGTATACTTGGATATTTTGCCAGTGAGAATATGAAATGAAATATGCACTTATTATTTCTGATAATGTAGATGAAAACATTTAGAGAGACAATTGGTTCATTTGCAACACCTAATGTCGTGGCCAATCGTGACAGACTCGATGCAGGTAATGTATCTTCACAATGCACATTGTATATCTTGACAACTAATAAATGTATCTAATTATTATATTATACGTCATCTGCCTTAATCACAGCTGAGTGGTGGCTAAATTACGGCACAAGTGCACCGACATTAAGGAAGATCGCAATGAGAGTTCTAACACAAACATCCTCGTCAAGTGAGTGTGAGCGCAATTGGTTGACATTCTCCTTCTTACATACTAAGATGAGGAATAGGCTAACACACCGCAAGCTGGACAAAATGGTGTATGTTCATTACAACATGAAGCTAAAGGTTTGGCATGTGCAGATGGATACAAGGAGAGGAGAGGAGATTACGACCCAACAGATGCTGTGTACTTGCGAGATGATGATGACCCTATGATTTCATGGGTTGCAAGAGCCACAACCGAGCGTGGTGATGCAGAACTTGACGAGGAGGGCGAAGAACCAGGCGAGACACCACTACTTAATACTTTTCTCGCAGCAGCTGTACAACAGGCAGTGGGGGAGGGAGATGACATCCATGTACAGATGGGTGGTGACGAGTCAGCAACGGGACGTGATGAGGAAGTTAATTTGGATGAAGACCTCGTCATTGGGGGTGGAGACACATCGTATACGTACGATGATACAGCATGGGAGCGATTGATGTAACCTCTGGCAATTGAGCTTCCACCGCCAGCTCAAGTGAAATAATATATACAAATCGAATCACATATTTGATTAGAGAGCGTAAGCATATATCTATATATGATGATGTAAGAAATATATTGTAGGCCGAGCTGGCAAATGAACAGTAGTTCCGGGTGACATTCAATATCTACGGAACCCAGAAGGTTATCCACTTTTAGAGAGGCTAGGGGGAGTTCGTCATTTAGAGAGGTGAAATTATATTGCCATATGTACATTTATATGTTGTATTTCATTGGTAATTGATTATATTATCCTTTCAATTGTGTGGCCTTCTGTAGCATCCAAACAACCATCTCAGTTTGCTGCGCTACGACGCTCAACATCTAAGGCACCTAGTCAGTCGTCTCAAGTATACGTATAGACTTACACAATACAAAGTAAATTGAATGATTATCTAACAAAGCGCCTGCTTCTCAGACATCAAGAGGGACACAACATGCAGCAGATAAGCCACCGCCTGATCCACAGAAGAAAAAATCATCATGGACCACATTATTCAAAAGTAAGAAGGACACGCAACCACTATTAAATCCGATAGATATTGCAGACTTGGAGACATTAGATCCCAATGTAGATGACGACACTCCCGAGCCCTCTATTGAGCCCCGCATCAGTGGGAGTCATGACTCCGATGATGATAACACACCGACAGGGTCTTCATCCCATGGAGGTGGCGGTTCTCAAGGTGGTCAACGAAGTCGTCGTGAGGATACTAGTGCTGGTGGCAGAGAGTATAACAGTGGTCAAGGTAGAGGTCATGGGGGCCGCGAACATGCCGCATGGACAGAGGAGCAGCACTTCACACATGCCACGCAAGATGAGGACCACGGTGCTCCACCGCCAGGGATGAGGCGGGCAACTGATCATTGGGATCCCTACTATGGAAGTTCTGTTGCAGACAGTACCAGCTATCAAGGCATGCTGTCTGATTTTGAGAGGAAGAGCACACATGACTCTCAAGGGTCTGGAAGCGAGTATGGACGGTCATGGCCGCAGCAGCCGATGTATCATGGCGATTCAGATAGCAGTAGTTCATTCTTCCCATCGTATCCATATCCTCATGCCCATGCTTCAATGCTGCAATATACCGAAGGATATGATCAGTTATCAACTGCGTCACCGCCAGTCGTGTACGCACAAGGTTCGCCGCAGTATGAATACTACGTACGCATGTATTGGAAGAACTATGCAGGTTCGATGCGTTATGGAGACTATCTGTCCTATCTGCGGACCACATTTAATGTCAGATTGTTTGGAGATGGGTGTGAACGTGTCACATGGACATTTTAAAAAGAGAAAAAAAGAAAGAAAGCTAGCTAAGCATGATGATATGTGGGGAATAAAGATAAAGAGAGCATGTGATGCTCTAAAGGAGGGTGATCGCCAGAGGGGTTATCTCAAAAATTAAAAGGGATGATCGCATGTACCTTGTGAAAAGCGGGTGAGAGTGTGAGTCCTTCCTTCCTCCTTCTACCGGCCGGTCGATGAAGGGGTTCTTACTTTGATTACCCTTGCAAGACAAGCAAAAATAACAAACACACAATATGGATTAGCCAAAGTGTAGTATCAATGCTCCAAAGAGATAAAAAAACTATGCAACACAAGCATGAACACACCTTATGTGTTTGTTTAAAACCCCTTAAGAAGGAGCAAAAGGGTGGAGATATGTATGCTATGATGCAAACACGTAATATGATATGATGAGAATATCTCTAGCAAAAGAGCTAGAGAGATGGATGCGTGAGATGAAACTAATAACAAAAAAGAACTAAAAGGGGGAGGAGGGTGGCCCTTCTGCTACTGCTAGCAGCAGTAAAGGAGAAAAGGTAGCGCTTGGAGGAAGAACGCCGCCGTGAAGAAGAGAACGCCTCGTGGAAGCAAACGCCTGGAGGAAGAAAGAACTGCAGAAAAACTAAAACAAACTCTTCTCTCTATATTGCATAGCTCTCTGTGCATATGGTGTTCTCTCAACCTCTCGCGTGCAAAGGACTGCAGGCCTATTTATTAGCCAAGGATCCTCATTCTAATAAGATTAAAACAAGGAGGGCTATCCTCCAGCAAGGATCTTCCTTCTCTAGTCAATCATGGTGTTAAAATGAAGAAGGATGCTTCACGGGAAGGTAGCAGACGAAACGAAGACGGAAGTTGAAATGACGACCCCAGGGTGGGCGCTATTTCGAAATGACGACCGCGCACGCAGTCGTTGATTCCTGGATCAATTTTTAGAAATAAACGACTTTCCATATTTAAAAATGGGAAATGACGCCTTGTTGAATGTCGTTAATTAATAAACACCTTAGAAGCTGACGTTAATTCTTTGAATTTTATTTTGATTGGGATTCGTAAAAACCAGGAAGCACCAGGAAATGACGCCTACGTACGCAGTCACCAATTGTTGAAATGACGACACCCATAGAGCCGTTAATTAAATGACGCCCTTCCTCCATGCGCTAATTATAAATATGATAGGAAAATTCTAAATGAATTAGAAAAACTTCATATTAGGCCAATATTGAAGTCCACTTTGGGGCATCACGTGGTAATATGAGATTTACTCAATATAGCATCGATTTTGGCGTGTCTACAGCTGCCCCGCCTTGGCGTCTGCTTTGTAAGGGAGTGAGACGGAATGAGGCGAAAGTGCAACGAGCAGAATGCAGTGAGAGCGGACTGAAAAGTAGATGCTAAGGTGTGATGTGACATGCCTCCGACACTAAGCGTTGGAAATCTTTCTAGGATTCCAAATGAAACGACCTTAGATGATTACGAGAAAGCAATGATCAGCTGGATGAACGAACTAAACTAACGAATTAAAATGTGCACGCGGGCATGAAAGGAAGTCACCATTGGAGAGCGGTTACCAGCCAATGTGGACGTGCTATAGCCAAGGTGAATTTACAGAAAAAGTAAAGTGAAGTGAGATAGGGATCCAATGAACGAATGCTTTCAAGGAACCAGCCTGAGTGGCTTCAAGAAGAATACAGTACTCGATTTTGAATGGAATATCTCATATCAAGTCAAATCAGGAGCAAGCGGCCCTCATTATCGACTTAATACGAGAATTTTCATCATTAAAGCTCAAAGTCCTACATGATGCATGCTGGGCTAAAAAAAATTAAAACAAACTAAAAAAATAGAAGATAATCAAGAATAATATTGTTAAACTATCCAGACTTGGTCAGGAATCTAGATCTCTAAGCTGATACTAAACCGAAGCCCGTTTATCCACGTACCAACTCAGAAAGTGGAACCGTCATCCCAAGCCTCAGATGACCCAACAGCCTATCCGTGTGATCAAAATTCCCCTAGAACTATCACTATTTTTGATGAAGAGGAACTCAAATTCCAGGTTCATCAGAACCACAAGGTCCTTGATATGCTATAATAGAGTAGGTAACATATAATAACAATGCATACATGGAGTGATACAAATGATGGAATGATGTTACCAAAGAAACCCGAGCGCCTCGAGATCCGTAAAACCTATCCTTTTCTGTGCTTAAAGACATTAGCTCAACAAAGTTCATTTTACTCAATCAAAGATCATTAGCTCAATCAAAGTTAGCCATAAAATAATTCAAATCATAAATTTCAAGAAATGACGACTCCGCACAGGGGTGCTAGAAAGAGAAATGACGACAGCTACAATGTCACTAATTCCTGTCAATGTTTAATTTGGAACCGGACTGCAAATGGTGCCTTCATGTGAGGGCGTTAAATAAATGACGACACTAAACAAGTCGCTATTTAATAAAATGATGCCAACGGCTTTGTCATCAATTACCTGCATGTTCCGTGCTCCGTTTCCTATTCGGAAACAAAACTCCAGAGCCTACTCCCATTCAAACTTGACTTGCGTTGTCTGAACAGCTGCCTAAGCTTCAAACGATTATAAAGAGGGAGAGGCATCCCTCTGCTAAACTCATCAAACCGAGATCCGTCTGCCGAGGCTTTAATTGAGAACCACAACAGAACAGAGAACATCAACTTTGTTCCTTATCCAAGAGGAGAAGATGGATAGGATGATGATGCAAAGCCCTTTGAAGAAATCCAAGATTGGACTTCCTAGAATATCAGAAACTGAAGGCCACATCAATGGAAGGATTGCCATGAACCAAGTAAGTGTGAAGATTTGAATTGAACTTCTATTCTTTTCCACTTCCTCTCTAAAATTCTGATCATTCTTCTTCTCTCCTCTTTTCTTTTATTTTTTTCAGGATTATCCAAACATACCGGGGGCAAGAAGATACACCAAGAACAAGTGGCTTCCCCTTCTTCTCTCCAAACTTTCTTTAGACATGAGAGCCTACCTATCTAGATGGCACCTCCTAGGATTAGTGACCCATGCAAAGCACTATGACAACGTACACCTAGATTGGGCTGCCATAGGAGCCCTCATAGAGATATGGCATCCTACCACTCATACCTTCCTATTCTCTACCTTTGAAGCTACCATACTCTTAGAAGAAGTGGAGATGCTCCTAGGCTTGAAGAAGATGAAGCAAGGAGATGAGGAGAAGATGACCAACATGACAAAAGACATAGGTGCTTGTGAGATGTTATCAAGCTTGATCCCAAGCTCCAATATGGTGAACCAAATCAAGGCCACAAAAGGAATCAACCTCATGAAGCTTGCGACGTGGGTCTACAAAAGAATGGATCAAGCCAAAGAGGATGAACTAGAGAAGGTAACAAAAGCTTTTGTGATATGCTTGGCGGGAGCACTTCTTTTCCCTTCTTTAGAAGATTTTCTAGAGGAAACTTAATTGAGTGCTATTGCTAGCATTTGGGAGGGAGAGAGAATAGGACCGACGGTGCTAGCCTATCTCTATAGTGGGCTTACCTCGGCGGCTATGGGGAGACCCTTATATGGATGTATGCTCTTATTTTCTAGTTGGGTAGATCTTCACCTAAAATTTGACCCTTGTGAGGAAGCCCAATAAGCCTCTAGGATTTTCTCTAAAAGCCCACTCCACTATATGACGGGCTCACTAGGATTGTGTGAGAGAGTGGTGAACCGGGTTCCAAAAGTGAAGAAGAGAGTGGAATGGAGAGAGCACCTAAGGGTGATGCCCAAGAACCTCTTCACATGTGCACCAGGGTTCCTCAAGACACAAAACATCTGCACACGGCTGTCATCGGGAGTGGAACTTCAGCTAGTGGGCGCCACCGAACTCATCCTCTACAACGCTCACTGGTGTCTACCACAAATTGGCCTCCCACGTCATCACTTTGAGGAGGCATCTCATCTTCCACCCATCAAGAGGAGGGATCTTGGCTCTAATGAAGATGAAGAGGAGATCAAGACTATCCAAGCTTTATGAAGATCAGCAAGCAACATCAACCCATGGAGAGGATTGAAGAAGACAAAGAGCAATGGAAAACTTATGTAATAGCTCTTAGGGGAATGAGACCCAAAGTGGCTCATTGATGTAATGATGCTTTCTTTAATGAAATAAATGATTTTTTCTTAATTGAGCCAAAAAAGTATTTTATATGATCAATTCTTCCAAATTAAGTTCAATTCTTTCTTTCTGTTCTGAGTCGCGACGACCAGACAGCCGTCAATTCATTAAACAATGCCTTCAACCACGTCGTCAAATACCTTAATCAATTTTCTGGAAAATAATTAAAAATCATGATTGGCACCTTCGCAAACAGGCGTTGATTAATTGACGCCCCAAACATGGGCGTTGATTCTTTTAAATTCTTTTCAAATAATCCCTTAATTTCATCAAATGACGCCTTGACAAGAGTCGTGCCTTATGAAAATGACACCTCCGCGCGTTGCCGTCAATGATTACTTCCATCAAATCAATCAAATTCTTACATTAATGCTCTGACGATAGTTCAATTTCCCATGCAATGTTAAAAATGATGACTTCATGCGCTGTCGTTAGATCCTGAAATAACACCCTGCATACTGCCGTCAATCATCCAAATGACGACACGTCCCATGGCGTCAATTCTTTTCAAACGTAACCGTCCTACTTTCCTTTCTTTTCTTCTCCTTTCTTCGTTTACACCCTTCTTCTTCTTCTCTCATTTCTCTGCTACTCTCCACCGAACCCTAACCCTTGCTTCTCTTCTCATCTCTTCATCCATTTTCATTCTCTCATTCTAGCCCTAACCCTATGGCTGGCCCCGGCAAACGACAACGGGTCATGGCCCCCGATGTCGTCGACCTCGACGACGATCAACCTGCCGGGGAGGAAGTTCCTCCCGCGGCGGCCGGAGATGCTCCACCGACAGAGCACGGTGGAGAAGGAGAAGAAATAGCTGAAGAAGAAGGAGGAGAAGAAATATAAGAAGACAACGATGAGGGCGAAGAAGAAGAAGAAGGAGAAGATGAGGATGACGATGACGATGGGGAAGACGATGAGGAAGACGATGACGAGGAAGAAGACGAAGGGGAGGAAGAAGAAGCACCAGTAGCAGCAGCTCCTCGTCCTCACCAGCCACTGCGAGGAGGCTCGATGGCACCTGAACGAAGCAAGGTTGGTTCCCCAACCCTAGCCCTCTTTGTTTTCATTTTTTTTAGTTTTTTTAGTTAATTTCCATAGCCCTCGGTGAGAGGAAGACGATGAACCTAGAAAACCAGAGAAATGATGCCTCTAGAGGTGTTGTCAATTCAAACGACGACCTACCACAGGCCGTCAATTTATTTTCTTTATTTTTTCCTGAAAATAGATAATTCATGAAATCACGCCCTGAACCATGTCATTATTTAAAAACCATGATATTTATTTGTCATTTGCTGTTTATTTTCTGTCATTTTTTATTTTTAATATATCCATTATTTTATTTTATTTATTGCCGGTTCAAAAACACCTCATGAAATAGCACCCCCCACAAGGGCGTCAATTCATAAACTGACGACCACAAGGTGGTCGTCAATTTTTATTTTTATCACTGAGAAAATTTAGGAAAATCAAAACCCCTCAGAAATAGCGCCCCCCATCGGGGCGTCAATTCATCAAATGACGGCCACAGGGTGGTCGTCAATTCAAACATTGAAGCTAATTAACAGCAAACGGATTTCCATTAGCAAATATGAATGTATTTATGTTCTTCTCATTTGGCAGGGACTGATGCGGACTCGAATTTCATGGGTCCAAGTCCAGGCAGCTTACTATGGATTACCAGATTTCCAGAAGGATAGGGTAGAGGCAATGGGGTTTGACCCTTTCCTTAGCATTGAGCCCGTCCGCCCCGACCTACCTTTGATCCAGGTCTTAAGAGAGAGATGGGACAGGACTAGCCGGACATTTCTGATGCCTTGGGGACATATGGTACCGAGTTTGGAGAACATCGCCCGGATCACCGGGTTGAGAGTAGATGGGGAGGCAGTCAGTGGAGTGACCCTTCCCGATTATGGTGAGTTAGCCCGGAGACTGTTAGGGCTAGAGACGATAGCAAAGACCCTTAGGGAGTGTCGGACCATCTACCGCACAGATCTGACCATAGCTATGGGGTTAGGGGATTCTAGGTAGAGGCCGAGGGAGTCCCTAGAGCAGTTTTCACAGAGGTTGATAGGGAGAGCTCGGGCTGCTTACTGCCAGGACCCGGCTCAGAGGGAGCAGGTGGATCGAGACTTGAGGAGGTTTCTGTTATTGATGCTCGGGAGGCTATTGCTGGGCACGAAGGGGGACATCATCAACTGCAGATTTTTGGGCATCCTCGAGGACCTCGAGGGAGTTGGCAGGTACGCGTGGGGAGCTGCACTGTTTGCGCACCTGATGGCTGATCTGTCTACGAGGACAAGTCGAGAGACTACTGTCAATGGCTTCTCACCTTTTCTTCAGGTATGCATGCCTTTTTAGTTATTTAAATGCTTATGATTATGATTATGCACATGAATGTTTACTAATGTAATTGATGGATGCAGGTGTGGAGCCACTTATACATGCCGATGGACCGTGTCGACCCCCGACCCGGAGATGAGGGGGCGTTCCCACTAGCACGGCGTTGGTTGCCATTCGTGACTGGAGCGCCACACACCTACGAGTTGCGTGTTCTCCGGCAGGAGTTTCGTGACTACCCCACCTCACTGGTACGTATGTTAAATATGATGCAATTTTTTTTTATTTCCTGCTTTATGAAATATGATGAAATGATATGCATATGAATGATATATGATGACATGATGTGAATGCAGGTGGTTTGGAGGCCCTACCAGAGTATGACTGAGGAGGGTCAGCCTTGGGTCGTAGCGGGCCGATCTCGCTTTAGGCATGAGCTTTGGCTTCACTGCCTGAACGAGATCGAGCCGCTACGGCTTATACTGGCGATGAGGACCCTTGGCCTACACCAGGAGTGGGTCGAGGTTGGAGAGTCTCACGGGATCGGGAAGAAGACCCGAGGGTGCACGAAGGCGATCGACTGGAGGATCCAGTTCCCGGACCAGTACGCTGACTGGCAGCGTGGCAGTACGCGGGTTACCTCACAAGCGGTGGATAGCTCAGAGTACCTCCGGCGCTACTGGGAGGTCTACGCCGGCCGACCCCAGATGAGGGTCAGAGGGGTATGTATGAATGCATTTTTTTTGTATTTTTTGTAAATGATATATGTCTATTATGCAACTAATATGTAATGAATGCAGGATGCACGGGATGTGGCGGCGATGGACATGCAGGTCCATCTCCACAGCTTGGAGGCCCAGTTTGCAGCCACACGGGCAGATCTGGAGACCTTGGTGAGTGTAATTATCTATATGCAAAATGATTCCTGAATTATTAATGATTAGCCACTAACAATCTTAATGAATGCAACGTGCCCAGCAGGGAGCGGTGGCAGGAGACGCAGGAGGGGCTTCCAGCTCGAGGGGGCCGAGTACAGAGGCCTCTGCACTAGAGGAACAGCTCGCGGGAGCAGTTGCGGGGGCCGAAACGGTGGAGCATGACCTCGCAGCATGGGTAAGCTTAGAACCGTACTCATGAATGCATTTGATTATATCATTATGTGTGTTCATGAAAACTGTGTTTCTACAAACTGAGGAGCTCCGAGCCTCGCTTACTTGTATCGAGGCAGGACAGCGTGCGATGGCTGCACGGGTAAGTCAACAAAGTTTATTTCAAATGTTGGAACTGAAAAAGCAATTGATAATGATTGAATGATGCAGACTGTAGAGCTATAGGACGCACTCACTCGGGCTGCTCTAGCTGGCACCGAGCTTGCCATCTGCGATCAGCGGGTCGCGGAGCTTCAGGAGGGGATGAGGCGGCGAGAGGAGCTGCCCAGGGACGTGACTGACATGAGGATCCACCTCGAGGTGGAGCAGAGGGAGCGCACCCGAGAGAGGGAGGAGCAGAGGGAGGAGCATGCCCGAGAGAGAGAGGAGCAGCTAGCACGTGAGCGTGAGCTTGCGGACCTGGGAGCACAATTAGCCGTCTTACAGGAGCGGCTACGAGTGACTGAGGAGCGCCTCCAACGAGGCCGAGAGCGGGCGCGGGCTGCGGGACATTCCAGCACGTTTGCCAGCACAACATACCTGGCCAGTTCCTTGACCCGACAGAGGAACGAGGCAGAGGAGTAGGCTCGAGCTCCAGCAGCTTCCCGGGGGCCCATGCCCCCTCTACAGGCCCGTCACCAGGACGACGGTGAGGTAGAGAGTAGGAGAGAGGAGGGTGGAGGCGAGAGCTAGAGAGACTCGTTGTACTCCTCCACCTACATATCTTGTACTCAGATATTTATGCATATATATACGAGATTTTGATGTTACTTGAGTGTTGTCTCTTTCTTTTTTTTCTTTTCTTCCTTGCCCCGTGCGTGTAGTTCACACTTAAAATAAATAGATTAATTCATCTGTCCGGCTTGGCCTCTTTCTCAATAAGCAAGGGGTTGTCATTATTTTGACCTTGATGAAGGGTCAAGGGGCCAAGCCTCTAATTAACTAAGGCAAATAATGAAGATATAGGATAAATGCAATACGCAAGCAGGCAAATGCAAACTCAAAATAAAAGATGCCCACACAAGAAATGCAACCAAGCAAATGACAAGGCAAAAGGAAGAGCAGTGGACTTTTTCTCTTTTTTTTTTCATTTTTTCATTTTTTCTTTTTTTTCAAATGACGACAGAGTGACTGACGCTGATTATGAAAATGACGCCCCTCTACACAGGCGTTAATTATAAAAGACCATTTTTTTGAATTTTGAATTTTAAAATGACGACTTGATAACGGACGTTGTTCATTAAAACGACGCCGCTCTAGGAAGGCGTTAATTGAAAAACCATTTTTTATTTATATTTATATTTCTTTTTTTATTATTAATGAAGCTTAGCATAGTATAAGAGGTCTTAAAAACCTTACACAAGCATCATCTAAATTCATTAACCATTCTTAAATGATTTAACAAAAGGTCAATGTGCTTAGTGACTTGTGTTTTTACTCATATCCTCTCGCAGCCCATCCTTCTTAGTTGGTCTTTGCCATCCTTTGAGCTTATAACACACCATAAAGGGGGAAATGAAGAATAAATTGAGGAAGCTCACGAGAGGTTTCGGAGCACTGGGAAGCTTCCCTCCCCTACCCTAATGCCTGTTGTGGTTCGATCTTCGGCTTAGGGAAAATTTTCTTACCTTTTGCCCTTATTCATGCATGCTTACGACCAGGGTTTTCCCTACGGGGACTTTGCCCTCTTGACATGCTTTCTTTTGTAACTTTGCACCTCTTTTCTTTTCTTTTCCTTTTCAAAATAAGACCTAATTGTACTTGGGCTTTATAGCATATTTGGTTCCCTTTTGGGCCCTGACTTCCACCTACTAGGGCGGCGGGTAGGTTTGGTGGCATTCCGTGACTCGTACTCCCTCTCGTGAACCGAAGAGAAGAGAATAGGTGAAGTTTTTACACTCCTAGTTTGGCTCTGACCTTCCTCGAATTTTGAGCCGCTTGAGTTTAAGAGTAAAACGTATAGTGTGTGCAGGTATTGACCCTTAAGTTAAACCATCAAGACTGAAGAATGAATTAGGGACTTTGATTTTTCGGGTTCCGCGACCTATGCACCATGCCCGCCTACAATTTTAATTTTTTAATTTTTCTTTTTCTTTCTTTCAAGACTTAAGGGTAATACTTTTTCAGGTAGAGACCATTCCAGGGGTGAGCCAGTTCTTCCCCTTCGGCATTCACCAATTTATAAGCATTGCCAGGATAAACTTCTTTTATTACATAGGGCCCTTCCCAGTTTGGTTGGAGTTTTGAACGAGGTCCACCTAATTTTACAAAGATTCTTTTGATTACCATCTCTCCAACTTTAAATTTTCTCTCAATCACTTTCTTTTGATCAAAACGTGAAAGCCTATTTTGATAAACGCGCGCATGCTCAGCGGCGGCCAAACGCTTCTCATCTAAGAGTTCCAACTGGGCCAGGAGAGATTCATGGCATTCGTCGATAGAGAACGCCTTGTCCAATTGTACTCTAAGAGAGGGGATAAGAATCTCATAAGGGACTACCGCCTCCATTCCATAAGTGAGGGCAAAAGGGGTTTGCCCAGTGGGAGTACGAATGGAAGTGCGGTAAGCCCAAAGAGCTTCCACCATCTTCTCCGGCCAATCTGCGAATTTATTAGCCTCACACGTTTTCTTGATGATTTTGATTAGAGTTTTGTTTGTTGCCTCTGCTGGTCCATTGCCCTGCGGATAATAAGGAGATGAATGATGCAATGCAATGTTATACCTATTGTAGAGGTCCTGAAGCTCTTGAGAGATGAATTGTGATCCATTGTCGGTGACGATGGTACTCGGGTTGCCGAATCTTGCGATGATATTCTTCATGATGTACTTGCAGACGGTTGACGCTTTGATCTCCGCGTATGTTTCCGCTTCCGCCCACTTGGTGAAGTACTCTGTGGCCGTGAGTATAAATGATTTTGTTTTGTGAGGAGGTTTGAATCACCAAGAGGTCCAATGATATCGAAAGCCCACATGGAGAAAGGTCATGGGGAAGACATAGGATAGAGTAAAGAAGCAGGAGAGTGAATTTTATCGGCGTGCAGTTGACACTTAACACACCTTCGAATATAGATAGAGCAATCCTCTTCTAGAGTGGGCCAATAGGAGCCTAATCTAAGAATTTTCTTAGCTAGCATCTGGCTATTGACATGACCACCACACACTCCTGAATGCGCCTCTTCCACGACCTTCCAAGATTCATCATCATCGAGGTATCTAAGCAAGATTCCAGTGAGACCTCTTCTATAGAGCATACCTCCAACCAGAGTGTATCTCTGAGCAACTCTTCTAATATGTTTCTTCTCTTCGGCTGTGGCCTCTTCAGGATAGGATTGATATTGGCAATACTTAGCAATCTCATAGTACCACGGCTTCTCTTCATCATCCAGCTCTTCCTCTAGATATAATAACATGATCTCCTTGTTCTCAATGATTCCTCCTTCCTTAACCTTCTTGAGCACCTCCTCCTTAATACTAAGGAAAGATAGGTCTTTAATAGCAGGAGTGAGACACTTATGAACAATAATTGAGTGGAAGTCCCTTTTGGGAAGGAAAATCAAAGAAGAAGCAAGGGAAGCAAGAGCATCAACTAGAATGTTCTGATCTCGAGGAACATGGATGAAGATTAGTTTGGTGAAAAGTTTGGCATAAGCAGAATCTAGTTCCTGATAGGGTTTAAGTTTAGGATTGAGCGTGCGACATTTGGTAAGCACTTGGCGAAGAATAAGTTGACTATGACCGACAATCCGCAATTGGGTAACACCGAATTGATGAGCGACCTGCAGACCGGCCAAGAGAGCCTCATATTCAGCTATGTTATTTGTAACTCGGAATGCGAGCTGAGAGGCAAGCGGAATAGTGATACCCTCAGGTGATAGGAGAATAATGCCGATCCCCTTTCCTTGTGAATTCTGAGCTCCATCAAAATGTCACATCCACATCGAATTGGACTAATTGACGGATATCAGTTCCTCATCTGGAAACTCCGAGCGAACGGGATCAAATCTAGGGAGAGGGTGATGAGCAAGATGTTCTGCTATGGCATAGCCTTTAATCACTTTTTGCTGAATGTAAATGATATCAAACTAAGAAAGGAAGCTTTGACAACATGCTAATCGGTCAGTGAGAACAAATTTTTCAAGGAGGAACCTGATAGGATTCATACGAGCTATAAGATGAACCTCGTGAGCTAAGAAATAATGCTTTAACTTCTGCACTACCCAAACTAAAGTGGCATAAGTCTTCTCCATGGCTGAGTATCTCTGCTCACAGGGGTTGAGGAGCTTAGACAAGTAATATGTTGCCCTCTCCTTTCCTTCTTCATCAACTTGCGCAAGGACAGCACCTACAGAGTCATCTAGGACAGAAACATAAAGAACAAGCGATTTACCTGGAATTGGCGGCCTCAAGACAGGGGGATTGGCCAAATAATCCTTTAGTCTATCAAAAGCTGCCCGACACTTGTCATCCCAATTAAATTTGACTCCCGACTTAGTAAGCTCGTAAAACGGCCTACACCTTTGTGAATGCTGGGAGACAAACCAGCGAATGAACTGCAACCTCCCGATCAATCCTCGAACTTCCTTCAAATTCCTGGGAGGAGGCATATCTATAATTGCTCTTGCCTTATTAGGATCAATCTCAATACCCCTCTTACTGACTATGAATCCAAGCAATTTTCCTGATGAAACACCAAACACGCACTTCTTGGGATTCATCTTCAACTGATACTCCCGTGCTCTTTGCAAGACCTTGGCCAGAACCCCGGGATGCTCAATCCTTGTTCTTGATTTCACTACCAGATCATCAACGTACACCTCTATCAAAATATGGATCATGTTATGAAAGATAGTCATCATGGCCCATTTGGTAAGTGGCTCCGGCATTCTTGAGCCCAAACGGCATGACCACATAACAATAAGTTCCCCAAGGTGTAGTGAATGAGATTTTATCTTGATCCTCCTCAGCCAAGCAGATCTGATTGTAACCAGAGAAGCCATCTATAAAAGAGAGAGTCTCATACCCTACCGTATTGTCAATCAGCACATCTATGTGAGAGAGGGGGAAATCATCCTTAGGACACGCACGGTTAAGGTCTCGGAAGTCTATGCAAATTCTGACTCTTTCGTCCTTCTTCATTATCGGGACGATGTTAGCCACCCAATTAGGACATAGGATGATTCTAATAAATCTGGCCTTATGAAGCTTGTCGACCTCTTCTTTCATCTTTAATGCCATGTAAGGGTGGAAACGTCTTAACCGCTGTTTGACCGGAACGGATCCTGCCTTAAGTGTGAGACGGTGTTCAACAAGCGCAGGGTCCAGACCCGGCATATCCTCGTAACTCCATACAAATGTGTCCTTATATTCTTGAAGAACTTGAATGAGCGCCTCTTCTTCGGAAGACGATAACTTTTTACTGATGAGGACAATCCTAGGGTTTTCCTCGGTACCTGGATTAATCTCTTTGGTGGGTTCTTCTACTGGGGCTGACGGTTCATCGAATCTTCTCATGCCGCTAGCAAAAGCATCAGCCTCATCCTCATATTCTTCGTAATCTTCATCCCCCTCTTCAATAGGGTCTTCATCATTCATAATCTCATAAACACCAAACTCTTCATCTGAAAAGCACATATCCTCACATTCTAAATCTGACAGGAGTATCGGATCCTCTAAAAACTCGGGAAGGGTCAAACATGCCCGACATCTTCTAGCTAGATCTAGCAAGAACCTATGGGGAATCTATCTACCCTTGGCTTTCTTATAAGTATCTACCCTAAGAGTCTTATAAGAAGAGGGAGAGGAACAAGATGAACAACTAGACGAACTACCCTGACCTAGAGGAGGAGGAGAAGAAGAGGAAGATGCAATGGATACAGGAGGGGATACAAGAGGAGCCTCCTTGTTGGAGGAGAAACGGAGGTCCGCTAACGAACCTTAAAAGAGTGGCCCTTGGATCGGGGCACACTCTTGAGTAAGATAGGAGGTCTCTTCAATAGAGATGGAAGATTGAAAAGTTTGAATTTTGGCATTTTTTTTTTCGTTTCCAAGAATAAAACAATGAGAGGAAGGAATAGGAGGTGGTGTTAGGATTGAAAGATTGTAAAAGGATTGAATGAGAGACTGCCCGCGCGGGGGCGTAATGGAGAGCTGGGAGAATTGCTCGAGGAGCAAAGGAGGAATTGGGGAGTTTGAAGAAATTAGGAGAAAGAGTTATCAAGACCGCGGGTGGTCTGGGAATATTAGAGACAAACAATTTGGAGCACCAGATAGTAATAAGTGATGGATGTATGGATTTGAGAGAGAAAAGGCCGGCCCATAGCTTGTCCACAGTGAAACCTTCCTCGAACGGCACATCTGGCTCTCCAATATCTGTATAGTTACTCAGAAGTTGCCTCTTATCTGTAATCATGCCGGCTTTTCTATCAACTCATGAATAAGCGGTGGCCATTCCAGATCGGTTGGCAAGAAAAAATGGCTTAGAGCAATGGCAATTTCGTTCATATCAAATCATATATACCAGTCACATTCAGGGTAATCCATTTTTCTTCTTTTGTCGGGCCTCAAAGACTCCAAGCTTTATATGTAGCTAATGGGGCCATATGGGGAGCGAACTGACGTGCATGCACATCTTGATGATCCAACATAGAAGTAACTAATGTGGTTTGCTCATCATATTGGGTACCCCCTTTTATAAAGTGTGTTTGTAGAGTCCATGTGAGAGGCTACCGATCTGTCTTGAGAGTGGAAGTCAAAACAGCCCATGGCTCTCTTTCATCTCTGCTCAGCCCTTTGTATCCTAAGCTGCCTCGGGGAATCAGCTTCTGATGCTTAACGGGCTTGACTCTGCCCTGGAGGTTAGCACCTAGGCCTTTGCTGGTTCTGTACCCCATTTTCATTAAAATACTCCACCCTGGGGTATTCATCATATTCTTCTTCTTCTTCCCCTTGGAAGGTATAGGTGACATTAAAGCTGCTGCAGGAGTTGGGACTAGAGACCTTAACAAATCCTGCTGCGGGTCGGTAACATCTAACACTGAGAGCAAAGGCCTATTGGAAGGCCATATGGAAGGCACTGATGTTGCTGAGTGTATATATTCTGATGGCAGAATAGGCATGCTGGTGACTTTGATGATGCGCCCTTTGTGTGGAAACTTTATGCATTGGTGATTAGTAGAGGCACATCATCAAGTTCTTGATGTAAGGGTGGCCCAAAATGCCATTGAAGGTTGGTCCATATCAAGGATGTGGAAATCTGCTGTAATTGAGATTGGACCCAAACCAACTTTCAAGTAATCATCCCCAGGGGAGGTTTCTTCGTATTATCATAGGCAGTGACTGTAATAGTAGATGGCCGAATCTGACTATCCGGAATGCCACACATCTTCAAAGTGCTAGGCGGCAACACATTAATGGATGCTCCAGTGTCACCAAACATTGCTTAACTGCCACCTTGTTAATGTTGACGGTAATGCACAATGCATATTTCTGGCCGGCTGGGGAGCTAACTCATGCTCATGGAAAGTAATAGCTGGCTGATCACATGCCGGTGTAAAACTGTTGTAATTTGTTCAGCTGGGATATCCTCATTAACCATCACCTTTTGTAAATATTCTTTCAAAGCTTGCTGGTGAACGGTGGATCTCTTTATCAGCTCTAAAATGGAAATCCTTGCCGGGGTCTTGTCTAGGTGCTTTACAAGTCATATTGTGTGCCCGGTATAGATTCCTGTTCTTGCTCCTGTTCATCTTGCCCCTGCGCGGGCTCTGGCTCCCTTTATGGGAATACCTGATGGAACATCCGTCCACTGCGGAGCATCATGGTTTGCGATGATCTCGCCTCTGTCGGGTTGTGGGTAGATGGACGGTTGGTAGAGGAAGATGGGATGTTGGGGTTAGTGGATGCCGGAGGGGTAACCAAAGGAGGAGCCCTCATGAGGGATCTTGTCGGCTGGGGGATAGTGGTAGTGGGAGAGGCAACAATAGGAGGGGTAGGGGGCGCCTAAATGGCTGGAGAAGGTGTAGGCCGAATGAGGAGAGGTCTAGGTAAAAATGAAGTGTTTGTGGGTGGTGGAGCAGTGATTGTAGTGGAGGGGTTAGGCGTTGGTGGGGTGTGAATAAAGAGTGGCCTAGATGGCAAAGGTGAAGAGTTGATGATTGGAAGGGGAGTTTGTTGCGGTATGGAAGATGGTGGAGGGCGGATGAAGAGCGGTCTATTCGGTAGGGGATTGGTGGTGGAGGGAATTTGGTTAGTGGTACGTAAAAGGGGATGAGAAGGTGTCGGATGAATAGGTGTTCTTAAAAGATGAGGTTGTTGAGCTGGATTTTGGTTTATAGCCCCGACAAGGGCGTTCTCTTCATGCCACCCTTGTCCTCTTTCCACTTCATAGAAGGAGGTAACATGGTTTACTTGCTGACTTGGTGGATGCTCCGGCAGTGGATTATGGATAATTCCCATGTCCGGTTGAGGTGCGGGAGCTTGCTGCTGCTGTTGTGGAGGTTGAACTTGCTGCTGGGGCGACTGCTGAGCCTGCTGCTGCCGAGGAGGTCTTCTAGCTTTCAAGGTGGCAATGAACAGCCTCATCTCATCCCAATTGATACCGCCCTGATCATTCAAGTCATAGATATAATCTTTAAAATGGAAGCAGTGATCTATATTATGACCAGGCTGTCGATGAAAAACACAATACCGAGAGGTGTCCATGTTAGCAGGCCAGGCCGTTCTTTCCTTTGGCAAGGTGAGCAGGTTGGCGGCCATGAGTGCGTTAAAGATATCAAGAAGGCTCTTGGGTAACAGAGGGTATTGGGCCCTTTTGGGGCCTAGTGGTCTTCTTGGCTGCTGGGGACCATAGTTGGTGGGTGGTGGCACTTGATGGTATTGCTGAGGAACTGGTGGGTTTAGATGGACGGCTTGATTTTGTGGAGGCGGATGGAAGGGTCGAGGGGGGATGTTTGCTTGGGGAGCGGGGTTGAAGAAGGGGAGTTGTGGTGGAGGTTGCGGAGGTCTTGGGTTAGGGATTTTGTGGAGGCGGATGGAAGGGTCGAGGGGGGATGTTTGCTTGGGGAGCGGGGTTGAAGAAGGGGAGTTGTGGTGGAGGTTGCGGAGGTCTTGGGTTAGGGTGGCGGAAAGGTGCAGGGTTGCCAACCACGCCCACCTGCTCATTGGTTACGGTGCCCTTGGTTGTGCCACCACTATTGTTGACATTAGTGGTCCTCCTGACCAGCCTTGGTTTCTGTTTAAACATGCCCATGATGGGTGAGTCTTTCATTTTGGTCTGTATGTACCTAGCTCTCTCATAGAGCTCTTCCATAGTGCTCAGCCTGTTCATGGCCAGAGTATGACGGAACTGCGGAGTAGAATTCGATATAATCATTTTAACCTGTTCCGTTTCTGAAAGTGTGTCTTTTAATTTCTTGGCCATTGCCCTCCACCTATCGGCAAACAGAATGAAGTCCTCCTCGGACTTCATCTTCTCAGCAACCAGGTCTATGATTGACAAAGACGTACCCACACGGTCCTTGTACTTCTGTAAGAATTTCCGCTGAACGATATCAAAGTCGCTGGCTTCAGCCGACTCCAAGGAATAGAACCATTCAAGTGCCGGACCATCTAGAGACCTTCTAAATAAATAAGACAGAGAGATCTTGTTGTCCTGCCAGAATGAAGTCTCATACATAAAATCTTTCAAATGAATGAACGGATTACTCGTTCCGTTGTAGCGCCGGAAATTCGGCATCTTGGAAGGAGGCAAGTGGAAAACAGGCAAAGTGGGGAGAGCAATCTCTGGAGCATTCTTTGGTGCCGTGACTTTCTTAAGCTGCTCCTCCATACTAGCTATCTTCTGGAGGAGTATGGTGGTGGTGTCGGACTCGACCGGGGATGGATTGGAAGGGAGCATATTTGGCATAGGCCTCCATAAGATTTGGGGAGGTGGAGGATATTGGGGCCGAACCACTGAATGGCTTGCTGGTTGAGCTGGCGTAGCCATGATAGGAGTTGGTGGACGTGAAGGAATTCTTTGTGAGACCGCCTGGTCATTAAGAGATGAATGGCCACCCGCGGCCTGAAGAGGGTTTGAGGATGAAGGGACAGATTTCCCTTTTAAAGCAGCCTGGACCGCCTGACGTTGGGAGTCATCCAGCTGAGACAAAGCATGGATCAAATCATTAAGATTAAAAGATGGGGCAACATCCCCGGATGTGTTTTGTGTGGTAGGTTGAGCTTGGGAGGAAGGCTCAACCTCTTGAGAAGTGGTATCAACCACATGAACTTGGGAATAATAAACTAAGAGGGAGCATAGTTTCCCTCATGATGAGTGGAATCTTGAGGGGGAACCTCATAGGATTGGTCGAATTGACCCTCCTCATAACCATCATAGGAATACCCATAGTTGGCCATGTTAATGATTTTACTTGAGCGAAGTTGCATTTTAAGGAGAGGAAAATATTGCAAACCAACAAGTATAAGTATGAGATAATCACCCAATCAAAAATTTCACTCAAGTTGTAATGAACCCAAAGTTTTAAGTTTCTTTTGAAATTAGAGTGGATTTTTTTTTAATGTGTGATGAATTCTCTCTCTTCAACGTGGGGCCTAGTTTCAAGTTTGGGTGTAATCTCCGGGTCAAACTAAGTTCTTTCTCTCTCCTTACCAATGTATGGGTTAACTAAACTCCGGGTACTTCAAATGGTACAACCGGCCCGGCGTCCGTGAAGGAATCCACGGGTGCGGGGACTTACGGAGGCCTTGGAAAAGGAATTTTCAGTCCAAAGAGACGGAATGCTCAATGGAGGGTCGTTCCAATTCCAAGAAAAGGGTGTGGAATCTTAGAAGTGTAGAGAGAGGTCTCTCAACCAATTGCCCTAAAATGCACACTAATGCAGGTAGATCAAGCAGTAATAATCAGATAAGCAAGAAGTGCAACCAACGGGTGGAGATAACATCAATAAGCAAGGTTCTGTGATGACAGAACAAAATGACGATCTGACAGAAGTCGCAGTCTGAATAAACAATGACTAGGTGTGTGAGACCCCAGAATTTGTATAAATTATTTTTGGTATATTTAATTATTTTCTTGGAATTTTAAAGACCCAAAATGGATTAATAAATAAATAATAGATTAAATAAGTCATTATAAGGCCTAATTTATGTTAAGTAATTAATCTAGCTTTGATAATTGAAACCCAATAGGTTAAAGGACCTAGCCCAATAAGTTTGGCCCATATTCTAGAAGGTTATTTAGCCTAGTCACGTATTTTAAGGATAAATACTATTTTTTATAAATAATTATATAGGATAAACGAATAAAAGAGTTTTAATAAATTGAAACTCTGTACACGTTTGATGTAACGGTCTACCGGGCGACCGCTACAGTCATGTAACGCACTAGTCTCGATGCGTTACACGCTGTAAGCCCGTGAGCGGAAGAACTTACAAAAAGATTAGATTTTTGCTAGCTTATCTCTGAGGGATCGAGATAGGAAGACTAATAGAGGTGTTAAGGACTCTTAGAAGTTGATCTAAGCTTTAACAAGGACTCTAGAATCGATCTAATCCTCAAACCCTAGCCAAAAACCTATAAATAGGACCTAGTTCTGAACTGAGCAACCCTTACTTTTGGCTCGTGAAGAAACAAGGTAAGGAGTCACAATTTCGGATAAGTTCTTTAGAAGATTTTGTTTATAATATTAAGGTATAATAGCTCTCCAAATTTCGTGCTAGGAGATCAACCAAGCAAGGAGATAGAAGCTTCCAAAGTTGCTAGTCGGACCTTAGTAACCCAGGAATCTGAACATAAGTCTCCTGAAGATCAAGAGATTAGGACGTCTAAACGAGGTAATTAGAGTTCAATCCTTTAGAACTTTTTGTTCACCTTAGTTTCATCTTCTTACCCTCAAAATTTCACATCCTTAGGTCAAGAGGTCAAGGAGCTAGAGCAGCGTGAAGTTGCTGGAAACTCACTGGAGAGGGAGAACTAGGGCACGACTTTCAGACTCAAATTAGAAGTTTAAAGCCCAGTTAAGCGGTAGGTTATCTCATGATTGGTAAAAACATCTTGTTAAGGATAAAAGCCCTCTGATTTGACTTGATTGCATGTATTATAGACTATGAATTTCATGTTTTAGTGGGTTCATACATACATACATATCCTTAGCCCTAATCAAAGATCAAAGATATTATCATGTCTGTTCACTAAAACCCATGCATGTAGTTGGCCTATACTTCGTTTATCATGTCTAGAACAGTTGTAGTATTTTGATTTCTAGGCATATTATGTTTTCATAAACCTTTACTTTATTTTACAGCCAGCATACGACATGACGCACCAATGTAAGACCGTCACAGTGATCTAACGGCCTTACGACAAGCCGTCACACCTTCTGTTGTTTTTAAATTTCTCTGTTATCTCTGACGGCCCAGACTCAGTGCGTTACAACATTGTAACGGCCCCTCGATAAACCGTCACAATCACTGTGACGTCCCGACTCTCGACCGTCAGGATAACTGTAGACAGAATTAGAAAATAGTCAATTTTACTTATAAATAAGCTTAGATAGCTAAGTTTAGACCTGTTATCATGACTTAAAGTGTAGTTGCTGATTCATAATAGAAATTGCATGATTAAGGTATCTTAAGTTATTTTAAGTTATGTTAATTTCATGTGCCAAAATTCTATAGTTTTGTATCTAAATCATGATTTTCAATGATGTATGGACGGAATTTTATCTTAGTTTCACGTTGTTACACATTCTCTCTCTATCAATAGAGTCATTTCTTTAAGTAAATGGCATATATTCTGGTATATGGCCATTAGTTTACACATTACACTATAGGAACATTATTCTTGAACATGAGGACCTCTCTATTGGATATTCCTTCTAATGAACTAGGAAATCTTGTTTCAAGGCCTCCGTAATTCTCCGTGAGCCTGGGATTCCCACTAGGACGCCGAGTTGGTTGTACCATTAAAACCCAATTGATTAGAAAGCACTATTGATATCTTCTGGTTCTAGCTATGTAACGGATCAAGATTGGACTGTCAGAGTTACCTAACGGCCCAAGATATGACCGTCACATTGAACTGAGTCTACTTTCTTTGTTTGGGATTCAGACTATTGTAACGGCCCAACACTGGAGCGTCGCATGAATGTAACGGCCTAGTATTAGACCGTCACAATGCTTAAGCTAGTTAACCCGAGGTTTGACCAAAGGGTTGATATTCTAAAGTCCCTAGATGGCTTGATAATGGTCTAGGACTTATCATATCGATCAAGAAACTTAATATAATGAAGTTAAAGAAATGTACCGTTATGCTGCCGATTTATTTCCATAAGCATAACATTGTCTTAATTCATTCTTGATCTCTCATATTCTTAATTGAAGCATTCATTCTTTGAATTATTGTTGTCATGAGCTTATTGATTGAACTTATTACATTCTTGGTCATACTTTATTGTTACACTCAAGGAAGTAGCTTGATTTATACGTGAAGATGTAGTTCGGGCGCTGATTGTGTCCAAGGGCTCTATGTTAGTCCCCTCGGCTGATTGCCGAAAACATACTATTATAAACCATGGGATATGACGCTACTGGCGTCACATTGCGCTAGGAGTACTTTCTTTATAAATAAGTGAAATCCATGAGCACTCGTGAAAATCTAGTGATACACTACATGATTGACGTTCTCGTGCGTAACCTTTATGGTTATGAAAGTGAAAAGTGAAAGTGCATTCTTGTTCATGAATGGTCATGCTATATTCTTGATCATACTTGTTACATTCTTGCTAGTTCATACTCGTTCATCCTATCTTACATGATCATCTTGTTACTTTGATTTGATCGCATGATTTATCGCATTTCGCATGATTTTGCCTAAATTCCTTAGAGCTAAAATTCTAATTACTTCAATAGTGCTAATCATGTTGATGTGAAGATACCTACTGGGCAAGTGTGCTCATTACCTATTTCTAATCTTTTTCAGGAGATGGAAGTGAGTTGGGTTCGGATTTGGAATGTTCAAGTAGCGGATCCGAGAGTGAATAAAGAATGAGCGAAGACTTAGGAAGTCTATATTGTTTAGATTGAGTCTATGTAATTTTCTTATTTCTTGAGTCTAGCATGATGAAGATAAGTTGAATTAGTGGTTGTATTTGAATATTTGATTATTATGAAATAAAGTTGGAGTTTGAGTATATGTTGTGCAATTACATTTATGTGTGTGATTGTCTTGCGCTCTGATTATTCTTACTTGCAAGTGGCTTACCATGCATATTGTTCACGTTCCTCGAGCAAGTCTTCCGCTGTCATAAAGGCTCGGGGAGTGACAGTTAAGTTGGTATCAGAGCCTAAGTCTCAAGACTTAGGGAAAAGAGTTATGTCGTAGGATAAGTCCAAGGTTTTAGGACCCCTACCTTTGAACTAAAGAAGAAATTTTCATACCCATGTGAGAATTGGGTAGAGCCCGGGATGAGATAGTTATATAGAAATTATCTTAGGATAAATCTTCCCGACTCTAAATAACTAAAATGTCCATGATTCTCAGGTACCTTGATTCTCAATGGCTTATCGTATAAACTGGGATGAGATGCAGCAAACTGTTGCAGGACTTACTCAAGCCCTATAGACAGTGGCCCAAGCCGGTGGAAGGGCTGGTGTAGGGAACTTACATGGTAATTTTTGAAGTTTAAATCTCCCACGATTCTCTGGATCTTCTAACCCAAATGAAGCGAAAAACTGGATCGATGAAATGAGTCGAATATTCGATGTCATGCAATGCACCGACCAAGAGAAAGTTCGACTTGCCACGTTCCAACTCAACAAGGATGCTCGTACATGGTGGAAATCCATTCCGACACCACCTACAGATGCACCTCATACATGGGCGGGTTTTCTTACACTTTTTCGAGCCAAGTACTTCTCCGAGCATGTAAAGGAGAGAAAGGCTATGGAATTTGCCTCCTTAAAATAAGGTGCGATGTCTGTGGCAGAATATGAATTACAATTCTCTCGACTAGCACCTTATGCTCCTCACTTGGTAAGCACTGATTTATTGAAAGCCAACCGATTTATGGATGGTTTAAGACCCGGATTTATCCAACAACTTGGGACCCAGAATATCCGCACCTATACTGAGATGGTTCAAAGAGCGCACCTATGTGAAAGAAACATGGAGAAGGTGGAGAGGCTCCGAGGAGAGAGGTCAAGACGAAAACATGATAGGCAAGAAGAGAAAGAAGTGGATGAGGGTGAAAACCGTCACATTAAGAGGTCCCGAAATGGGAACGGTAATGGAAAAAGAAATGGAAATGGAAAGAACAAGAAAGTTAAAGAAGAGAAGGAGCAAGCCGTGGCACCTTGCTCATTTTGTAAAAAATTTGGGCACTCGGTAGAAGAATGTTGGAAGTGTCTCGGCGCTTGTCTCAAATGTGGAAGCCGAGAACATCGCTTGCCCATGTGTCCTCTCATCAATGAACAATCTTCAAGGGATAACAACAGATGCGGGAAGCGAGGTCGATTAAATGCCATTCTAAACGAGGGAGGTGAGATGATAAAAGGTACTCTCTTAATCCATTCGCCTTACATTAAATTTTAATACCTTAAAATACATACACTCTCCATAAAAACTCATATATTGAATTTGGGGACCAAATTCTCTTAAGTGGGGGAGGGTGTGAGACCCCAGAATTTTTATAAATTATTTTTGGTATATTTAATTATTTTCTTGGAATTTTAAAGACCCAAAATGGATTAATAAATAAATAATGGATTAAATAAGTCATTATAAGGCCTAATTTATGTTAAGTAATTAATCTAGCTTTGATAATTGAAATCCAATAGGTTAAAGGACCTAGCCCAATAAGTTTGGCCCATATTCTTGAAGGTTATCTAGCATAGTCACGTATTTTAAGGATAAATACCAATTTTTATAGATAATTATATAGGATAAACGAATAAAAGAGTTTTAATAAATTGAAACTCTGTACACGTTTGATGTAACGGTCTATCGGGCGACCGCTACAGCCATGTAACGCACTAGTCTTGATGCGTTACACGTTGTAAGTCCGTGAGCTGAAGAACTTGCAAAAAGATTAAATGTTTTCTAGCTTATCTCTTAGGGATCGAGATAGGAAGACTAATAGAGGTGTTAAGGACTCTTAGAAGTTGATCTAAGCTTTAACAAGGACTCTAGAATTGATCTAATTCTCAAACCCTAGCTAAAACTCTATAAATATGACCTAGTTCTGAACTGAGCAACCCTTACTTTTGGCTCGTGAAGAAATAAGATAAGGAGTCACAATTTCGGGTAAGTTCTTTAGAAGATTTTGTTTATAATACTAAGGTCTAATAGCTCTCCAAATTTCGTGATAGGAGATCAACCAAGCAAGGAGATAGAAGCTTCCAAAGTTGCTGGTCAGACCTTAGTAACCCAGGAATCTGAACGCAAGTTCCCTGAAGATCAAGAGATTAGGACATCTAAACGAGGTAATTAGAGTTCAATCCTTTAGAACTTTTTGTTCACCTTAGTTTCATCTTCTTACCCTCAAAATTTCACGTCCTTAGGTCAAGAGGTCGAGGAGCTAGAGCAGTGTGAAGTTGCTGGAAACTCACTGGAAAGGGAGAACTAGAGCATGACTTTCAGACTCAAATTAGAAGTTTAAAGCCCAGTTAAGCGGTAGGTTATCTCATGATTGGAAAAAACATCTTGTTAAGGATAAAAACCCTCTGATTTGACTTGATTGCATGCATTATAGACTATGAATTTTATATTTTAGTGGGTTCATGCATACATACATATCCTTAGCCCTAATCAAAGATCAAAGATATTATCTTGTCTATTCACTAAAACCCATGCATGTAGTTGGCCTATACTTTGTTTATCATGTCTAGAACAGTTGTAGCATTTTAATTTCCAGGCATGTTATATTTTCATAAACCTTTATGTTTTCATAAACCTTTACTTTATTTTACTGCCAGCAGACGACATGACGCACCAATGTAAGACTGTCACAGTGATCTAACGGCCTTACGACAAGCCGTCACACCTTCTGTTATTTTTAAATTTCTCTGTTATCTCTGACGGCCCAGACTCAGTGCGTTACAACATTGTAACGGCCCCTCGATAAACAGTCACAATCACTGTGACGTCCCGACTCTCGACCGTCAGGATAACTGTAGACAGAATTAGAACACAGTCAATTTTACTTATAAATAAGCTTAGATAGCTTAGTTTAGACATGTTATCATGACTTTAAGTGTAGTTGCTGATTCATAATAGAAATTGCATGATTAAGGTATCTTAAGTTATTTTAAGTTATGTTAATTTCATGTGCCAAAATTTTATAGTTTTGTATCTAAATCATGATTTTCAATGATGTATGGACGGAATTTTATCTTGGTTTCACGTTGTTACACATTCTCTCTCTATCAATAGAGTCATTTCTTTAAGTAAATGGCATATATTCCGGTATATGGCCATTAGTTTACACATTGCACTATAGGAACATTATTCTTGAACATGAGGACCTCTCTATTAGATATTCCTTCCAATGGACTAGGAAATCTTGTTTCAAGGCCTCCGTAATTCTCTGCGAGCCTGGGATTCCCACTAGGACGCCGAGTTGGTTGTACCATTAAAATCCAATTGATTAGAAAGCACTATCGATGTTTTCTGATTCTAGCTATGTAATGGATCAAGATTGGACCGTCAGAGTCACCTAACGGCCCAAGATATGACCGTCACATTGAACTGAGTCTACTTTCTTTGTTTGGGATTCAGACTATTGTAACGGCCCAACACTGGAGCGTCACATGAATGTAACGGCCTAGTATTAGACCGTCACAATGCTTGAGCTAGTTAACCCGAGGTTTGACCAGAGGGTTGATATTCTAAAGTCCCTAGATGGCTTGATAATGGTCTAGGACTTATCATATCGATCAAGAAACTTAATATAATGAAGTTAAAGAAATGTACCGTTATGCTGCCGATTTGTTTCCATAAGCATAACATTATCTTAATTCATTCTTGATCTCTCATATTCTTAATTGAAGCATTCATTCTTTGAATTATTGTTGTCATGAGATTATTGATTGAACTTATTACATTCTTGGCCATACTTTATTGTTACACTCATGGAAGTAGCTTGATTTATACGTGAAGATGTAGTTCGGGCGCTGATTGTGTCCAAGGGCTCTATGCTAATCCCCTCGGCTGATTGCCGGAAACATACTATTATAACCCATGGGGTATGATGCTACTGGCGGCGCATTGCGCTAGAAGTACTTTCTTTATAAATAAGTGAAATCCATGAGCACTCGTGAAAATCTAGTGAATTGCTACATGATTGACGTTCTCGTGCGTAACCTTTATGGTTATGAAAGTGAAAAGTGAAAGTACATTCTTGTTCATGAAAGGCCATGCTATATTCTTGATCATACTTGTTACATTGTTGCTAGTTCATACTCGTTCATCCTATCTTATATGATCATCTTGTTACTTTGATATGATCGCATGATTTATCACATTTCGCATGATTTTGCCTAAATTCCTTAGAGCTAAAATGCTAATTACTTCAATAGTGCTAATCATGTTGATGTGAAGATACCTACTGGGCAAGTGTGCTCATTACCTATTTCTAATTTTTTTCAGGAGATGGAAGTGAGTCGGGTTCAGATTCGGAATGTTCAAGTAGCAGATCCAAGAGTGAATAAAGAATGAGCGAAGACTTAGGAAGTCTATATTGTTTAGATTGAGTATATGTAATTTTATTATTTCTTGAGTCTAGCATGATGAAGATAAGTTGAATTAGTGGTTGTATTTGAATATTTGATTATTATGAAATAAAGTTGGAGTTTGAGTAAATGTTGTGCAATTACATTTATGTGTGTGATTGTCTTGCGCTCTGATTATTCTTGCTTGCAAGAGGCTTACCATGCCGGCTGTTCACGTTCCTCGAGCGAGTCTTCCGCTGTCATAAGGGCTCGGGGCGTGACAAGGTGTCAGTCGCTAATCACTGTAAACAGTGGCAAACATTGAACAGGAGGGTAAAATAGCGCCTTTGTGTGAGGCGCTGAATGTGCAAATAATGTCTATCAGAAGGGGCGTCAAATATCAGTGCACAGTGATCAAGACAAGAAAATCAATAATAATGGCATAAATGACGCCTTCGTGTGAGGCGTTGAATGCAGGAATAACGCCTTTGTGAAGGGACATCAAATCTCAGTAAACAGTAATCAGGAATAATGAAGAAAATCAATGGTAATCACAAACTGACGCCTTGGTGTGAGGCGTTGAATATGCGAATGACGCCTCTGTGGAGGGGCATGAATTATGAAAATGATAAAAATATTAGAAAATAAATGGAAACAACGCCTCTGTGAGCGGTCACTGAATTATGAAATAGCGACTGTAGGGAAGTTGCTAATCTGTTCCAGAGAATCGAAATGAATGAAAACTAACAAAAATCAAATTTATTTTCTTAAAAATGTTATGGACAATTCAAAAAATGGCTAATCCAGTGGGGGATGTGCACGTGGTGCACAAAGGGAGTGTGCTACGTGGAGCACTAAGGAGGGGCACAAGTGGGTGCCGAAGGAGGGGCACGCGTGGGTGCCAATGGGAGGGGCACACATAGGTGCCAATGGAGAGGTAATCAAAATAAAAACATCAAGGGTCCCACCGTGATCGCCAATTTATGAACGTGTCACATGGACATTTTAAAAAGAGAAAAAAAGAAAGAAAGCTAGCTAAGCATGATGATATGTGGGGAATAAAGAGAAAGAGAGCATGCGACTCTAAAGGAGGGTGATTTTCAGAGGGGTTACCTCAAAAATTAAAAGGAATGATCGCATGTATCTTGTGAAAAGCGGGTGAGAGTGTGAGTCCTTCCTTCCTCCTTCTACCGGCCGACCGATGAAAGGGGTTCTTACTTTGATTACCCTTGCAAGACAAGCAAAAACAACAAACACACAATATCGATTAGCCAAAGTGTAGTATCAATGCTCCAAAGAGATAAAAAAAACTATGCAACACAAGCATGAACACACCTTATGTGTTTGTTTAAAACCCCTTAAGAAGGAGCAAAAGGGTGGAGATATGTATGCTATGATGCAAACACGTAATATGATATGATGAGAATATCTCTAGCAAAAGAGCTAGAGAGATGGATGCGTGAGATGAAACTAATAACAAGAAAGAACTAAAAGAGGGAGGAGGGTTGCCCTTCTACTGTTGCTAGCAGTAGTAAAGGAGAAAAAGTAGCGTCTGGAGGAAGAACGCCGCCGTGAAGAAGAGAACGCCTCGTGGAAGCAAATGCCTGGAGGAAGAAAGGCCTGCAAAAAAACTAAAACAAACTCTTCTCTCTATATTGCATAGCTCTCTGTGCGTATGGTGTTCTCTCAACCTCTCGCACGCAAAGGACTGCAGGCCTATTTATAAGCCAAGGATCCTCATTCTAATAAGATTAAAACAAGGAAGGCTATCCTCCAGCAAGGATCGTCCTTCCCTAGTCGATCATGGTGTTAAAATGAAGAAGGATGCTTCACGGGAAGGTAGCAGACGAAACGAAGACGGAAGCTGAAATGACGACCCCAGGGTGGGCGCTATTTCGAAATGACGATCGCGCACACAGTCGTTGATTCCGGGATCAATTTTTAGAAATAAACGACTTTCCATATTTAAAAATGGGAAATGACGTCTTGTTGAATGTCGTTAATTAATAAACGCCTCAGAAGCTAACGTCAATTCTTTGAATTTTATTTTGATTGGGATTCGTAAAAATCAGGAAACACCAAGAAATGACGCCTACGTACGCAGTCACCAATTGTTGAAATGACGACACCCATAGAGCCGTTAATTAAATGACGCCATTCCTCCAGGCGCTAATTATAAATATGATAGGAAAATACTAAATGAATTAGAAAAACTTCATATTAAGCCAATATTGAAGTCCACTTTGGGTCATCACGTGCTAATATGAGATTTACTCAATATAGCATCGATTTTGGCGTGTCTACAATGGGCGCTGGCCCTGTTTGGGCCCATATGATTAGGTGTATGTATCATTTGTTTATATTTATAAGTAACTAATATTTAATTTTAAATTTCTTCATATCTTGAGTTTTGTACTAGTCTTTGAAGTTACTAATCTAAAATTTTACAACATTTGTAGGTCATCATAGACCGACGACGTCTCCTGACGCGGACGGCGTCGGGGGAAGGAACGATGGCAACTCCGGTATCATGAACAGGACTGGATAGGTTGCTACCTCGCGCAGCTCAGCCTCATGCCGGACGGTCTCACACTGGGCGACACACTCAAACTCACAAAGAGAAAGAGGGAAGGAAACAAGAAGGGGCAAGATGCACCAACGTGATAGCAAGTTTGATTCATTCATATAACATATCATACGTAACACCCTTAGCCCCCTATTTATAGGGAAGGCCATAACATACATACCATCTAACTTTTATTTATTAGGTTTATACCCAAGCCTAATAGAACAAACTCACCTATCAAACTTTTGACTCTTGGGTTTTAAGAAAATTGGAGAGGGGGATTTCTGTAGCCCATCTAAGAGCAGCCGAACTAGGCCCATCAGGACTGAACGAGGCTCAACCCATCCAAGTGACAGCCCCACATGGCCCACTTAGGCTAAAAAGCCCAATAAAAATTACTCGGGATCCCACCCTTCCTCGGCGACCTTAGGCTCCGAAGGCCCGAGCGTCAGAATGGAGGAAGACCCATGCCTGAGTTATCCCTTCATCGGGATAGAGGCAAGCGCCCTACGCCCACTCCGACCTGACTTCGTCCGAGCTATGTCTATCGCCCGAACAGGGCTGGCACCTTTTATGCTCGGACCGACTGACGAGTGCTTATCCACGCAGCCGTTGAAGAGCCCTTTATGAGCAGGAGTTTATGAGGATAAAGGATCCATGATCCCTCAAGGCCATGAAGATCCCACGATGAGGACGTAACGATCCCATGATGAGGACGTAACTCCCGCTTGAAACTCCTTAGCTTACGGGACTCATAAGGTGAGCACACTATATAAACCAGGGATTCCCTCCAATGAAAGGTAAGGGCAATATACGTCTAAAACTCCCTGAGCAGGAACCACTTCACCACCTTGGTGTTGGGGGATCTCGTGCACCTCTTTCTACCTCCCTCAATATCTTCCACCATTGCTCTACTGACTTAAGCATCGGAGGGTTTTCCCCAGGGAACCATCCCTGGGCCTCCTGATTCATTTCCCTTTCTCTGCAGTTCACTATTCGGTGATCATCCTCCCAGCTCAGGACAAGCGCGAGATCACGCCCCTTCAAAAATAAAATACACAAAACACACATGTTTATTGACTATGACTAGCCTAATAAGACGAAAGTAAATATACATGTAGGAATACATGTATCTTACAAAGACACGTAAATACGTACAAGTAAAATACTCAGGATGCCGAGTCTTCGAGTGAGTCTCTGAGCCACAAGCTCGGTGTCGGGGCAGTGCGGCGTCGGCTCTGAGTAGTGGGTCCGATAGTGGGCCCGGTGTCCCCACCAACCCTCCCGGGGTGGCTGGAACTCGACTCCGTCGAGTAAGGGGGGACACTGCGATGGTAGTGCTCCAGAAGATCTGGATCGAGGTGCTGGAGGTCTTCCTGGCTGATCCAGGAATCATCTTAGGGTGGACGGTCCTGCCAGCGTACAAGGTAGCGCTGATACACCCTACTCCGTGTAGTGGTCACCTACTCATCCAGTATCCTCTCAATTTACTCGTGCGGTGCTCTCGAGGCTGTGGGATGCACAGGGGTGGGCTCACTCACAATGGAAGGAGAAGGCTCGAAAGGGTCACTAGGAATCGCTGTGGGTTCCTTGTAGGCCACTAGGTCTGCCACATTAAAAGTCGAGCTAATCCTATATTCGGGAGGTAAGTCCACAACATACGCATTGGAGCCAATCTTCCGCAGAATTGAGAAGGGACCATCAGTATGGGCTTGCAACTTCTTAACGGCTCCCGAGGGGAGTCGTTCGGGTCAAACCCGTACCATAACCATGTCACCTTCTTGGAATTCATGGTGACGCCTATGCGAATCAGCCAAGCATTTGTAAGTGTCATTACTGAGGCTTATTTGCTTGCTAATTGACTCATGCAGACTTTTGACATGCTGTGCAAATTCCTCAGCTGACTTAGATGTCCTAGACTCGAGGGGAAGGGGAATGAGATCCATAGGTTTCCTAGGTTTGTATCCATACACGACCTCAAATGGACTCATACCTATGGACCTATTGACAGAGCTGTTGTATGCAAACTCAGCTCTGGGCAAGAGAAGATCCCAGGTGCCCGAATGATCCCCTACGAGACACCTCAAGAGATTCCCTAAACTCCTATTGACGACCTCTGTTTATCCATCGGTTTATGGGTGATAGGTAGTGGAGAATTTGAGTTTGGTGTCAACTAGGTGCCAAAGTATCTTCCAGAAGTAACTAGTGAACCGGACATCTTGGTCAGACACGATGGTTTGGGGGAGACCATGTAGACGCATGACTTCATCAAAGAATAAGTGGGCTACTCTAGATGCATCAGATGTTTTGGAACATGCAATGAAGTGGGCCATCTTAGAGAACCTATCAACGACAACAAGGATGGAATCATGTTTGTGAGCAGTGCAAGGTAAACCAAGGATAAAATCCATGCTCACATCAACCCATGGTCGATCAAGAACGGGGAGAGGAGTGTAGAGACCAGTGTTCTGTTTGACCTGGTTGGCCATTGTGCATGTCCTAAACTGGGCTACAATCTTGGCCACATCTTTCTTCATGCCAGGCCAATAGAAATGCTCCTCTACAGAATGGATGGTCTTGTTGCGGCCAAAGTGACCAGCAAGTCCTCCAGCATGCATTTCCTAAATCAGGAAGTCCGGAACAGAAGTCCTCGGGACACAGAGTTGCTGTCCCCGAAATAGAAAACCATCCTGGAGTAGATTGTCAGAAAAGGCTATCGAGGGTCCAACAGATAAAGCAGAGTAGGTAGGGCCAAAATCAGGACACTCTCCATAGAGTTCCTTCATGCGGTCAAATCCAGTGACCTCTACCCGAACAGTGGAAAGAAGGGAGACCCTTCGACTCAAGGCGTCGGCTACCTTATTCTCTTTTCCAGCCTTATGTTTTAGGACAAAGGTGAAGGATTGGAGAAATTCTACCCACCGACCATGCCTAGGGTTTAAGCCCTTCTGTGAGCTAAGGAATTTCAAAGCCTCATGGTCAGAGTATAAGACAAACTCTTGTGGTAAGAGATAGTGTCTCCAGTGTTTGAGAGCTTGGACCACGACATAGAACTCCTTATCGTAGGTGGAGTAACGAAGCTTTGCATCAGAAAGCTTCTCACTAAAATAAGCCACGGGGTGGCTCTTTTGGCTAAGCACTCCACCTATTCCTACGTCAGATGCATCACAGGAAACCTCAAAGACTTTGGAAAAGTCTGGCAGGCGAAGAACATGGGCTTTAGTCATAAGCTCCTTTATGGTAATAAAAGCCTAAGATGCGGCTTTAGTCCACTCAAAATTCCCTTTACAGATACAATCTGTAATGGGTGCCATAATGGTGCTGAAACCCTGAATGAAGCGTCTGTAAAAAGTGACTAGCCCATGGAAACTATGAACGTCATGGACATTCTGGGGCTCTGGCCTGTCTATTAAGGCTCGGACCTTGGATTGGTCCACAGACACTCATTGACTAGATACCACAAACCCGAGGAAAGTGAACCGGTCTATCATGAATTCACATTTGTTGAGGTTGACAAATAGGGTTTCTTTCCTCAGAGTCTCGCAGACTTCCCTCAAATGGTGAATGTGGTCCTGAGAGTTGTGGCTATATATGAGAATGTCATCGAAGTAGATGACAACAAAGCGACCGATGAGGGGGCGAAGGACTTTCGTCATAAGCCTCATGAACGTGCTGGGGGCATTAGATAGCCCAAATGGCATGATGATCCACTCATACAGACCTTCTTTTGTTTTGAAGGCCATCTTCCACTCATCCCCTGGTCGAATCCGGACCTGGTGGTAGCCATTTTTCAAGTCAATCTTAGAAAGGATTGTGGCTCCACTCATCATGTCAAGCATGTCATCAAGACGGGGAATTGAGAATCTATACTTGATAGTGATTTTGTTGATGGCACGGCTGTCAACACACATCTGCCAGATGCCATCCTTCTTGGGTGTGAGTAAGGCAGGGACAGCACATAGACTCTTGCTCACTCTAAGGAAACATTTTTGGATAAGGTCCTCGACAATCCTTTGGAGCTCATCATGCTCCTTAGGGTTCAATCGATAGTGGGGAAGGTTGGGTAGGGTGGACCCAGGGATAAGATCAATAGCGTGTTGTACGTCACACATGGGAGGGAGTCTAGAGGGTAAGTCCACTGGGAAAATATCTTGGAGGTCCTGCAGGATTGCCTGGACCTCAGGTGGGACTGAGACTCGATATTCCTCAAGAGTGATGGTGACAACAATAGCCCAGACAAGGGCACCTTTGGCAACCTCCTTATTCAGCTCACGGACACCTATGAAGTTAAGGCGCCTAACTAGGTCATAACCAACCTTAGGGGCCTTAGGAACAGGTGTGATAGGTGCAGGAGGATAGGAAATGAGAAGTTTCCCTTCAGTGGGAGTCCGAGGACTCTCTTGAACCTTGGGGGTTCCAGTGGGGGTGGTGGTGGGACTCTTTTCCGGGGTCACCTTTGGGGGTGCCGGGTATAGCTGTATCTTCTTCCCATTATGTGAGAAGGAACACTAATTGGACCGACCAAATGTAGTAAGGTCTACATCATAGATCTACGGTCATCCTAGGATGATGCTACCAACCTTCATAGGTACTACATCGCGCAAAATCTATCCTTGGTAGGACTGGAATTGGATGGGAATGACACATGTAGTGGTGACTGGGATAGACGTGTCGTCAACCCAAGCCACATTGTATGGCCTCGGATGAGGATGGGTAGGTAGACCTAGACGGGAGACAAAGTCTGAAGAGACTGCATTGATACAGCTCCCGTTGTTAAAGATCACATTGCAGGGTTGAGACTTTACCATGATGTAGATTTGGAAGATGGAGGTTTGATGCCAGTCGTCCTCCTGGGGGTGTGTTAAGATGCAACGAACTACACCCAGTCTTCCCTGGTTTGAACTCTCGGCAATATCTCCCACTTACATGTACTCGACATGTGGTCCATCATACCCTACATCTATTTCCTCAAACTGGGCGATGAGGTCAAGATCGGCCTCATACCTCTCAATGGCTTCTCCTTCCTGAGGTGGAAGCTCCACAAGCTGGGGGTCGGTGATGACTAAGGCTCGGGTGGGGCAGTTGGAGGTAATATGTCCTAGGTTATGGCACCAAAAGCAACGAACTCCCGAGACAGGGACTGGTTGGGAGGTGCTAGGGATGACTCCCTTTCCTTTGTCATCTCTCCTATCAGTTGGTGGAGTGTACTCTAGTCTGGGCACAACAGTGGGTGCAGGTAAGGGGTTCCGTGGGAAAGGAGCAGTGGGGGCAACGGCCCTAAGTGGGATAGCAGTAGGGACATAGGAGGTCGAGGGGCCAGGCCTCTCAGAATAGTGGACCATGAGATTTCAGGATTCAGGCTGGCGGTAATGGGGACCCGAGATGGGACCACCCTTTGAAACCGCTCGACGTCCCGAGCAACCTAATAGGCATGCTCAAGAGTGTTAACTTCCCGTAGGAACAACTCCCGCTGTATGCTCTCGTGTAGGCCAGCCCTAAACTGTGAGAGTGTGACAGAGGCATCCTCCATGACTCGACTCCGAAGGAAGAAGTCATCAAATTTGGCGATGTACACGTCTATGGACTTTCCATCTTGGGTGAGTTTCTGCCATTCGTCTAAAAGACGCTGATGGTAGGAGGGTGGCAGATACTTCTCCCTCAGTTTCTCCTCCATTTCCTCCCACGTGCTTATGGGTTCCTCTCGTCTCCTTGCTAGGAGATTCTCAATGTTACACCAGTATGTTTTGGCTTGACCTAAGAGTTTCATTTTGGTAAACCTCACCCTTGTAGCAGGGGTCATGCGGCGATGCCAGTCAAAATACTGATCCATCCCGATCTCTCAATCAAGGTATGTAGCGGGGTTTAGGGACCCATCAAAATTCGGAGCGTCAATTTTGACGTTCCGGAGGATGATATCCTCATCGTCGTGGTATCTCTCTCGAGGCGCACAGGCCTCTTGCTCTCTACCTTGGGGAGCCTGATTTTGGCGGACTTGCTCTCTCTCCTCCCTAGGATTGGCTACGGGATTACCGTGGCCATTCACTCTTCCTTCCTCTCCCTTCAGTCGATCTTCTAAGGCTCGAATCCTCTTATCTAGTTTCGCTCGTAATTGGCCTATGAATTCTTCAAAGTGGGCAATAAGATTATGCTCGAGCTAGACTAGCATAGCAGTCACGCTCTTTTGATCCATGGGTAGCATTGAGGAGAGTTCTAGACGGCCTGATGAATTCCTAGACCAACGTGGCATGCACGGACTTAGACTTAAATGATGCAATCTTGGGACCGAAAATTAGCAAGCTATAGACCCGAATTTTGTTGGCTAATAGGCAAAGGGTCAACTTGAAGGGACCGGTCAGGGAGAGTTGCTCGCCCGTAGGTGAAGTAGTTGTGAAACTACCTCCTGACAATTAGGGTGCCCTAATGCGGCAGTCTAGGGCCTAAGGATGGGTGCAAGCAAGCTCTCTCTTACCGTCCATAGCGATGCACTCAGGAGACTGGCTGCATGGATCGGGCTCTCCCTCACTTCGTCGCGTGGCGAATAATAAGGATACTAAATAAGCAAATGATTGGAGCACGTACCTAGCTAGACTAAAAAGTCTAACTCTGATCGGAGACGAAGATGAGCGGAGACGTGCGGGCCCGCACGGCATCGACGAAGCTTCACGGTTACAATGAATTCACTCCACACAGGGAGGATTTAATTATTACAAACCGCTTAGAATTTCCCGCGCAAGGGAACAAATAATTTCAACTTTCTCTGCACAGGGAGACTTATGGACACTCTAACTCCGGGACTTGCGGACCGTCTGTCGATGATGAGGTGATCCGGGTGTTGCTTAGTTCACCGTTTGTGAACTTTGGATGTCGTAATGCCTAATTAATCAATATATATATATATATATATATAAGATTATATATATCAAAATATATATATTATATATATCAAAATATATATATTATATATATTTTAACACTCTTTTTTTCCTTCAACTTTCAACCCCTTTTTTTCAAACTTCGAACCTTTCCAAACTTTCAAACTCTCTTTTAAACACGTTTCAAATCGCCTTCTTTCAAACCCCCTTTTGTACCATTTTCAAACCCCCCTTTTTTTATTTTCAAACTTCACCTACTCTTTCTGCGCAAATTACGCACGGGGTGAAGCAATGCATGGCGGGTGGTTGGCCACGGTCAATTGCGGTTTGGGCGCACGCGGGCCGACTTCGTTGGCCAAGAGGGCTCACGCACGCGTTGGAAGAATGGCTTCCACAAACGCGGGCGCCAAAGCAGGGCGAGTGGGCTTCACGGCGGTGTCTTCAACGCGAAGGATGGCCAGCTGTGAACGCATGCGTGGGTGGCTTCTCAAGTGGCGAACACGGATGCGAGGCCCAGGTGGGCCCGGACTTCACGGCTGCCGGAGGTTGGAGGTGTGTGGGCTGGTGCAGGTGGGGAGGGGAGGAGAGTGGCTGGGCGAACGAGGCAGGGGAGGGGCCGGCGCGGCTGGTGCACAGGTGGTGGTGGCGGAGAGGCCGCCGGATGAGAGGTGTGGGCACGGGGGTGCCGCGGCGTGGAGGCCGTTCGGTGGTCGGAGGTGGGGCGCTCACGTCGGTGGCGGCAGTTGCAGAGGGGAGGCTGGCGACGGTCGTCAGACACGGACGCGACACAGGGAGCCGGAGGGGACGCTGAGGTCACGCCGGTGGGGCGCGCGGAGGGGCGCTGGCGACGGTCGCCGGAACAGGGTGAAGGTGGTGTGCAGGAGGGTGGCGGCCGCGGTCTGGCGATGCGGAGGCGTTCGCGGGGAAGGTGCCACGGTGGTAGTCGGAGCAGTGGGGAGCTCGCAGAGGGGGGGGCTCGGTGCGGGAGGTCCGCCGGGGTCCGTCATCTGTGTGAGGGGGAGAGAGAGAGAGAGAGAGAGAGAGAGAGAGAGAGAGAGAAACGGACAGAGAGAATCGAGAGAGAAAGATGGAGTAACAGGTAGAGAGAGAGGGAGTAAAAGAGAGAGAGAGAGATCGCAGGGGTTTCTTTCTTTTTTCAAAAATTTTTTTATTTTGTTTCTTCCCCCAAAATTCCTCTCAATCGAACTCAACTAATCTTTTGTTTTCATTTTCTTTCATTTTCTTTTTTTTCACTCTAGCAACTGAGAGAGAGAAGAGGAGACGACGGGGATGTCGGGACCGACGGAGGCGCCGTTGTTAGGCTCCGATACCAAATCTGACGCGGACGGCGTAGCGGGAAGGATCGACGGTAACTCCGGTATCGCGAACAGGACTGGATAGGTTGCTACCTTGCGCAGCTCGGTCTCACGCCGAACGGTCTCACATCGGGTGACACACTCAAACTCACAAAGAGAAAGAGGGAAGGAAACAAGAAGGGGCAAAATGCACCAACGTGATAGGAAGTTTGATTCATTCATATAACATATCATACGTAACACCCTTAGCCCCCTATTTATAGGGAAGGCCATAACATACATATCATATAACTTTTATTTATTAAGTTTATACCCAAGCCCAATAGAACAAACTCACCTACCTAACTTTTGACTCTTGGATTTTAAGAAAATAAAATATACAAAACACACATGTTTATTGACTATGACTAGCCTAATAAGATGAAAGTAAATATACATGTAGGAATACATGTATCTTACATACACACGTAAATACGTACAAGTAAAATACTCAGGATGCCGAGTCTTCGAGTGAGTCTCCGAGACACAAGGTCGGTGTCAGGTCAGTACGGAGTCGGCTCTGAGTAGTGGGTCCGGTGTCTCCACCATCACCCTGCGTGGGAGCATGGTTATACTGTTGAGGGTGATAGACATGTGCACTGTAAATACTATGGACATCGCGTCACCGACATACACAGATTTGTAGAGCACCTTGCGGGAGTGGGACGCGATTACCGTGCATGCGACTGAGTTCCTGGGGATGTCCGACATTACTTTCTGACGGAGTTACGAGAGGGATATGTTTCTCGTAGCAGAGGCGGGGCATCCTCTTCTACGTTAGGGTACCCCCACCACTAGCACAGGGCGGAGCAGGATCTTCCTTCACGTCCAAAGTTCGAGTAGCACCAGTTCCAACACCAGCACCAGTCGCACCAGTAGCACATGATAGAATTGAATGTATAGATATAGTGAGGACTTTTTTTAGAGATTTTCATGTACCCTCCACCGCTGCACATGACCCATCATTTGTGCAGATGGTTACATATTTTCAGTCTCACCCACATGTACCTCCACCCATTAGGATATAGTTAGATTATACGGATCATTAGTCTCATGTATTTGATTCTGATTGGGATTCAGGATTCACAGATGACTTAGATGCGTGAGTTTTAATATTTTATACTTCATGACTGGAGTTGAATGATGTCATTATTATGTCTATGTTTACTTTAACATATTTAGTGAGTTTTTTTATCTGTTAGCATTAGATGTTTAATTAAAAGGTGTAATATATTATTTTTATATAATTAATTGTGTGTAATTTAATATGGATCTATTATCATAAAAAATTAACTATACATTCTAATATTATTAAATGTATATAACATTTAATCTATAAATAAAACTTTATTACAATTTTATTTTTTTTAAAATTAAAATTAAAAATTTTTAAAAATTAAAAAATCGTGTGACTTGTCGAGAGAGTGGATCGGGTCGCTGGGCGACCTGTCTGACCCGACCCGTCCAGTGCCGAGACCGGGTCGGCCAGGTCGGGCGGGTCGGCAAACCCTGCCCAATACTATACAAATTGGACGCGGCCTTTCCCCATCGTCCCCTAATTTCTAGTCTAATTATGGATAATAACTTATGTAATAAAAACTTTGCAGTATGAAAATTAGTAAGAAGGTTAAGAAAAGTTTTAAAATATCAAATAGAGGTACTTTAAATTTAAAATATCTACAAATAGTACTATGTAAACTTAATATATTTATACGGGGAAAAGATATGTTACAAATGAATTCTACAAATGTCCTATTATACTACTAAAAATGCCCTCAGTTATTTTACAAATGAATTTTTCTAATCTAAAGCTATATATATAGTATATAACTATATATATAATTGTTTGACATATCAAAACAAAGTAGAAAAACATGATTAATATATTGGCTAGGGTCAAAATATAGAGTAAACCTATTTATATTCATATATAAAAAGAAAATGACCAAATGAATCATGTTATTTTCCTATTATAGGATTTTATCTTTCAATATATTTATTTATGTTGTGATATTTTCATTATTACATGTCAATTCCTATATGAGTTGAAATGAGTAAAATCAAATTCTGGATGCAATAATAAGATCACTTTTTAGGTATTTTACCAAGGATACAAACTTCATAATTCATATCATTAGATTTTAGGGATTTTATAATAATACATCTATCAACTTTAGTATTTACATATAAGCCCCTATCTTTAGTAGATTGCAATGTATACCTTTTATATACTCTGTATTCTTGCAATTATATCTTCACAGTAACTCTCATTTATTTAACTGGAGTGAAGTGTAGATTAAGGGAGAGAATAACTAACCCACTCTTAGGTTACATTCTCTCTCTCTCTCTCCATGATGGAGCCTCCATGGAGAGGCCAAGCATCTAGAAAATTTCAACCTTTTTCGACTCCAGATGCCTCCAATGGCATCTCTGGTTGCCCTTGCGGCGGCCGACGAGCACCTACCCCTTCAGCCTTCAAACCCTCTCCTTTCCTCCGTCTTCCCAAGCCCTTCCGTTGACGATGGCCCCGCTCCTCCTCCCCCACCCCATCAAGATACCCATTCGGGCCGCCACATCTTCATCATGGTGGCTCCAACGGCATTGACCTCACCATGGCCTACCTGTCCGCCACCAAGGGTGCCTATGTTTCCATCCTCGCCCGTGACGCCTGTAACCTAGAGGCCGCCCACAATGACATCCATGGCCTGCTCCTCCATTGCGCCACCTTCCCTCTCCTTACCGCCCACGTTTCCATCCTTGCCCACGATGACATCATCAGTTGGGTCCTCCACTACGCCACCTTCCCCCTCCTCGCCCCACAGTACAGGGTCTTTTGGTCCTCACCGACCGCATCTCTCTCTCTCTCTCGGTCCCCTTTTTCCGACAACACCCCTCTCACTGCAGCCATATTAAGCGATGGCCATTATCCATTGCAACTAGTCGTGCCGTCTGTAGGAGTCAATGGCGGCCATGACTTGTGACCGGAGGAGCTCACTGAAGGGGGGAAGAAGGTGTTATTGGGAATACATGGGCATTTTCAATATTTCTATGTATATATTATAGATATAGATCGTAAATCAAAACAAGAAAGAAATAGTGTTATATCAGCCAAGGTAATCTTTTTTACACTATTTTGACCACGAAATAAATGAACGAACCCTATGTCTATTCTAACGGGCGGTTTTGAAGGGTAATCTCGCTAATCCAAAGTCACCTACAAAAGCAATCATGTACCATTGAGAAGAACATTACTTGGCTTTGGATCACAGTCAACCAATGGCGTTTGGCAACGATTGCCCAGATAATCCAATGCAGAAGCCACATCAATGGCTACGCTTGGCCTTTGAAGGAAGTCCAAATTTGTCCTGATTTGTCTTGTTCAGGATGCAACCATTTTTTTAAGCTTCCATTTGACATGAAGTCATACACCATGGAGCCCTAAAATCATTGGCACTATAAGTCATGCTACAGAAAGTAAGTTAACAATCTTGACAAAGGTTATGGTGTAAAGTTTATCCTAACACCACACTGGGTCTCTCAAGGTTTATTTAGTATCTTCATTGCGATGAATCTTGATGTCAAATGTTAGGCAGAGAAACCAAGGAAGCTTCCCAGAGACAGTCAAATGTTGCCCACCAGGTAGTTTTGCTCCATGCCAAGCTGTATCAAGTGAATATTATTCCCAATCCCTAAAGAGGATTTGAGCAGCATTTCGTTTGTTTCTTCCCATTGCTAACCATTTAAGAGTTATGAATAAGCCACAAGGGATTGGCATCATCTCCACCATTTTCCCCATGCATACTGTTTGCACGCTCTACCAATTCATCTCATTGGTCCCTTGGTTCTAAAGCGACAACACGTCTGCAATGGAAGCAAGGAAACTCAAGACTACAGGGTTCCTAGCTTTTAGTCGACCAAGGGTCACCGCCAAACTAGATGCCAAAGAGCCTCTTTAAACTCCCTGTGAAGATGCCTAAACACAAAAATCAGGTTGGAGAACAAATGCGCCTACTTTCACAACTAGGGATCGCATGACATATATATGCTATTATATTATAGAAATTACAACAACAAAATCTATTTCGGTACTGTTACTTTACCAAAATAGAATTACAACAGATCTAGACTCCTAAAGAGAAGTCCCAATCTAAAGAGTCCTCACCCTGGAACACATCTGTCATGACTCAGATTTTTGGGTCAGGTATCTGCGAGTTTCAGAGCGGTTCCGTGGGTCTCAGATCACAATTTATAATTAAAATAAAATTATCTGATTATCAGATTATGGATCCCCAAATAAGAGAAAATAAAATATTTTTGAGTTCCGTAACGTGACGGATGAATTACGCATTTTTCGAGGATCGCGTGGTTAATTTTTGATAATTTTCTAACTTTTAAAGTTTTTAAAACCCCAAAAATTCCTATAAATAATCCTAACCCTCACCCCCCTCCCTCATTCTCACGTTTCTCTCCCTCTGTCCTCCGTTTCTCTCCCTCTCTCTCCCTCACACCTCCAGCGGCAGATGGAGCACGTGGTGGGTGAGGCGACCGGAGCGACGGCTGATAGGATCGGAGACTCGATTGAGAGTGGCGGCATGGCGGGGTGGTTCACATTTTCGTGAAGAACCGGCCGTAGAAGCGGCGTTTTTGCCATAGAACGGCATCCATTCTTCGTGAAAGGTAGGGGGGTAGATTCATACCCTTCTTATGTGATTCCCCCGTAATTTTAAGCCGATTCGGGTGAGAAAGAGCGGGTTTCTTTTATGTTATGGGAAAAATGCATGTTTTGGGGCGAGCGACGATTTCCATCGTTTCAGGTGGTGTTTCTTGATTATACTTGTGAGATCGATGGAATGGATGATAGGGAATGGTTCCCCCTTGATTTTTCCACATTACCATGCAATTTGGGGCTGAGGTGAGGCCGAGAACGGGTTTCGTTCATGTTTCAGGGAGGTTTATGCATATTTTCGGGGTGAGAACGATTTCACCTATTCGAGTAATTTTTCGAGGTTTAAATGGGTCCTCTCGATAGGTAGGAAGTTGGGAAAGGGTTTCCCCTTGTTTTTCCTCTCGTGCGGAGTGAGCGAGGCATGGAATGGGACCCCATGGCTGGGTTCTTGCTGTGAACTGACCGGAATCAGTCGACCAATCCCCTGACTCGGTCAACTGATCAGGCCGGTCTGAACAGACCGTTACTTGGAAAAATGGTCGACCGACCCAGGCCGAGCCAATCGACCGAAGTGCCCAGTAGGTCGACCGACCAGGATGGCCGGTTGACCTCTACCCTACGTTGGTCGACCGACCAACTACGCCAGTCAACCGATTCAGGGGCTGGCAGGCCCGTTTGGTCCCTTTGACCCAGTCTTCATTTTGGAATGCATAAATTAATATTATATTCATAAAAACTCATGGAAATTGGGCCATTTCGGCCTCGTGTGGGCAACAGTTGCCCCAAGAATTGGTTCCTCCATGTACGGAGTTCTATGATTCTTGCGAAGGATTTTTTAGCACGAGTTAGTGGCCGGCACTAGTAGTTCCCATCTTACCGGTCTAGGAATTTTAATGGCATCATGCCGTATCATATAGCAGTCTCGGGACGCGTTGCCTGACTAGATAGCCAATAATTTAGCCGTCCAGCTAGCCTTTCAAAGTTCAATGAGTATCGAGCCGTCTTGTGTCTCGAGGTTCGTGCGATGGGTGCGTGTGTGTAACCGATGATATTTTGGTAGTTTCTTCTCTCTATAGTAAGTTCCCACGTCGAGTGACTTTCCCCACTAGTCGTAACTTATCTGGACACGTGTGTGCCGACCCACCTGGGAGAGGTGGAGAGCTAGACCTGGGAGAGACGATTTGGGGCTGGTTACCGTAGGGCCTCCCATTGTGGCGGCTCGAGTCCAGGCTAGGAGAAAAACCAACTAGAGGGCCTGACGTAGCGCAGTCAATCAGTGTGTGTACACGTGGTCAGGGACTTCAGACGCGTGTTGACGAGTACGACCGCGACTAGACTCTTGTCCTTGGTTACTTGTACAGTGTCTCAGTTTTCGCCTGGCGCGAGTAGGGAGACACTTGAGGCTGCAGACTAAGTCTTCAGTGGACGCATCCGGCCTTACTTCTAGTGAGTATGATGAGGGCATCCCTTGCCCCTCCACATTTTCTCCGGACTCGGATTGTTCGTCGGCAAGCGCCATTATGTTAGTCATGTATTTTTGAGTCTAGTCATGTAATCTTCACATTTTCTTTGAGTCAATATCATGTAATTTTCCCTTTATTTGAGTCATGTACCTAGGTTAGTGAGTCATTTTCCTAAGTATTGTGTCATTAGGTTGGTTTGTTAGGCTAGTGGGCCCAATTCATTGGGCTTGGCCCAAGGGCACCCCTATCCCTTCGGTTATTTGTCATTGAGTCAAATGTCAGGGACTTTTGTAGAAATGTGGGTTGCCTATATATAGGACCCCATTCCCTTCATTTTGAAGTAATGAATAATTGAATGAAAATTGAAATCCACTTCCAAATCCCACTAGATCTCCCTCTCTCTCACTCTCTCTCTCTAAGGGGTCCCCCCTCTCTCTCTCTCTCCCTCCACCCCAATTTTGGGAATTTTCTCTCTCCTCCCCATTCACCCCTCATTAAGACCCCTCCCCTTCCCCATACACTCATTTAACTCCCCCCCAACCCCAAGGTGGCATCCTCCAATCCACACCCCACCTCCCAACCCCCAACTACCCCACTCTCCTTCCCAAAGCATCCCACCACCTTCCCAATGCTAAATTAGCTTCTGCCAAAGCCCAATTTCGAATTTCCCTCCCATCTCCCACCCCCTTAGCTCCCTTGGTCGCCCAAATCCAACCCCAAACCCAGCCAAGGTCGCCCCCCACCACCACCCCTCCATTCATAGCCATTTCTTTTTCAGGTCAAGCTCTGGTTGTAGGCAGCAGGTTGGCCGTAGCTTGAAGTGGCCACCACATCCTCCTCCCTGCGAAACTGAAGGCCCAAGAGGTACCGTTGGAAGCGTCTTCGAGTCATCTTTGTAACGGTGGTGGTTTCGTCTGGATCCAAGCTCCGAGCTAGCCGTGAGAGCATTTCTCCTCCGACTGTGCGCAGCTTCCCTAGCAGAGAACCTGAGCCAGAGTTGAAGCTCTACAGCGGCCAACCTCCTGGGAATCAGGGTAGGAGTTCTTCATCAAAAATCTTCTCCTCCGAGTCCTCTTTCATCTCCAAAAGGCAGAGAATCAATCGGCTTCCAGAACCCCTAGTTCCCATTTTCCTCGTCCAAGTGCACAGACTGCTTCTGCGGATTCAGGTTCGACCTGCACCCACTCATCCGATGACTGCTCTCTTCTCTGACCTCCAATTACAACTCCGTCAGCTCCTGCTCAAAGCTACTCCGACCACGGAAGCGTCACCGCCAGTCTCGCCTCAATCGGAGTTCAGGAGAGCCCACAGCATCTTCTGCAACCAACTGCATCTTTTCTGTTTTCATCCGAGGCAGACAGAGGGGTCCTGTTCCAGGCTCTGCCACGATCAGTACAGAATTCCAGAGATCCTCCAAAAATTCAGGCATCTTCCTCCGGCAGCTAGGAAACTTTTGGGACCAGTATCATTGGGATCGGAGTCCCCTGGAGCCCGTGGCGGCATCAACACTGACCCCCTATCCAGTGAATCTGTAGACTGGTAGAACCGGCGGAACTCGGAAGTTGGGATTTCTTGCCCAATTCCCCCATCCCGCCTGGCCGGCATACAGCCCCTCCCTGCGAGGAGGTAGTGTTTGGTTGTAATACATTAACCCCCACCCCGAGATCCCCCCCTCCTGCGAGAGGAGTAGTGGTGTAATCTTTCAATTTCAGGTTGAAGCTCCCTCGACGCGGCGTGGGGGTGCATACCCTCGCCTCCCCGCTCGCCCCCGTCTCCGGCCGGAGTCGGCGTCTTCACGCCGTCTAGGTGAGCCTCGGTCTTTCTCTTGACTGGTTTAATCACTTGCTTAGCTTAGTATTATTGCTATTGCTTCGTTGGATGGAGAGTGAGAGCTCGGCCCAAATTGCTAGTACCGTGAGTGACCACCGCGGGCAAGTTGAGAGTGAATCCACTTAACCCACACCCTTGGTGTGTTGGCCACCCATGATTTGGGCATCCTAGGCCCATTTGGGGTTCTCCCCAAGCTAGCCAACCTTTAGAGCCTCAAGGTCCCGCCTCGGACCCTCTCCAACATCGCCTAGTCGCCATCGGGCACTAGTGTGCGCCATACGGGTGAGCTCGCTAGTGTGAGTCCGCTGTTGTGACTCCTATATGTTGATGATGTTGACATGTAACTATACTTCATATGGCAACACATTGTTTTGATGAATTGGCAACACTGTTTATGTTTTGATGATATCACTTTATCAGATTGTCTGTGTGTTTCATGCATTTTATCTTGTCTTCACACTGAACACACACTCAAAGTCTCAAAGTCCATACATCCATAATGCATTGGCTAAGTCTATACACTGCTGAACGTTATGTTCTTCAAAGTCTGTACATTGGTCTGCATAGGCTAAGTATATACAACGTCAGTTCATGCATTGTCTTAGGCAAAGTCTATACAGCCTTTTGCTTCGCCAAAGTCTGTACTTTGGTCTTCGATTTCAATGTCCATACATTGGGCTTTTACATGAGGTCTATACATTGTTGTTTGCAGTGCAAGTCCATACATTGGACTGTTCTTCAAAGTCTGCACATCAGTCTGTTATAGTAAGTCTGTACATTGGCTTCACAATTTCAAGTCTGTACAGCCGTTTGCATTGGACTTAAAGTCTAGACATTGCACTGTTGAATACATTGTCTTCGTGATGTTTTTCTCCTTGACTTCGTGTCAATTACTGTTTTCATCTTCGTGTTGTTTTCACTCCGTGTCGATGTCAGTTTTCATCTTCGTGTTGTTTTCAACCCGTGTCAATTACTGTTTCATCTTCGTGTTGTTTTCAACTCGTGACGGTTTCTATTCTGTCTTCGTGTTGGTTTCTCGCTTTAGACTTCGTGTCTTTCTCGCTTTGACCACACTCCGTGTCGATTTCAGTTTTCGTCTTCGTGTTATTTTCAACTCGTGACGGTTTCTATTCTGTCTTCGTGTTGGTTTCTCGCTTTAGACTTCGTGTCTTTCTCGCTTTGACCACACTCCGTGTCGATTTCAGTTTTCATCTTCGTGTTGTTTTCAACTCGTGTCGGTTACTGTTTCGTCTCCGTGTTGTTTCATGTCTTCGTGTCGTGTTTCATACACCTCGTGTCTTTGTCGTTTTGTGACTTCACCTCGTGTCATTTTCATCGTCTTCGTGTCGTTTTTGTTCTATTGCGTGTAGGACATCGCAGCACCTCGTGTTACTTTCTGTGCCACTTCGTGTCGTTCTTTGTGTAGTGTGTGTTTCTGTCACTACTGCACCTCGTGTCGTTCTCGTCTCACTTCGTGCTGTCACTACGCCTGAGTCTTCGTTGCTATTTCTGTCTTCGTGTTGTTCTTCCTAAAACCTCGTGTCCTTCTTATTCTGTAACTACACTTCGTGTCAGTTTTGTCTTTCGTCTTCGAGTTGGTGTCAGTCCAGTGTCTTCGTTAGTGTCTCAGGCTTTTGGTCAAGTTTGTACATAGCTTTCACTTATATGAAGTCTATACAACGCAGTGCTTCTGATTAAGTCTATACAGAGTTGTTCTTCAACCTGATCATCCGATACTCTATTTTGACAGGGACTCTCTACTGAGATTGCTGACATGGCTCGTGATCCCAGGAGGACAAGGTGACCAGATGCTGCCACGTGGATGGAAGCATCTCGAGTCTGGAGAATTCCTTGGGCGGGAAAACGTGGAAGCCACGCGCCCTTATCCAGCTGCTGCTGTTATAAATATAAGTCTTCATCTTCTATAGAGGCTGATCGAAGTTGGTGAAGTATATACATCCAGTCTGAAACAAGCAGCCACCGAGATCCACTGTGAGAAGAAGAAAAGGAGAGAAGAAGAAGAAGAGAGATGAGTTGAGAGAGTTATCGTGAGAGTTTGTGAATCAAGCTCTTGGTCCAGTTACCAGAGCTGATATTTCTCAACCTTGAGCTACAATCATTTTTGGCTTTCTTCCATTCGATTGTATGTTTCGTTTGCTTTTCAGTCTTTGTTATTTTCCTTTGAAAACTCTTGTTCGATCAAGCTGTTAGTCAGCGGTTTCAAGCTGTGAGGCAGCGGGTTGCAGAGGCGTTCCTCTGGTCGGCTAAGCTGTAATGCCCAGCAGAGCAAGCTATGATGCTCAGCTGTTGCAGAGGGTGTTCCTCTGGTCGGGATAAGCTGTAAGCCCCAGCCGTTGTTGGCAAGCTGTAAAGCCCAGCGGTTTGAAGCTGTGTATCAGCAGTAATCCACATTCGAGTTGAATGTGGGGTGGACGTAGGTCGGATTGACCGAACCACCTAAAAGCCTTGTGCCTCTTGTGTATTTCTTTCAGCGCATTGGTTGTGTTCGTCTACTGCTCTTCTAATTCCGCATTTGATTCTAGGCATAATTTTTTAAATAGCCAGTTGATCTATTCACCCCCCCTCTAGATCCACATCCTGTGGTGATAGAGCCTTCCATCTAACTCCAACACTTGGTATCAAAGCTAGACTCTTCTACAGGGACTTACCGCCCGAAGAGGATAAGCACAGATGGACGGAAGAGGGATGATAGCTGAAGGGCAATCTACATCCAAGCCCCCGTACTTCGATGGAACCAACTACGCATACTGGAAGCATCGTATGCAGGTATTTTTGAGGGCTAAAGATTATGAAATTTGGAAGGTAGTTAGCAAGGGACCTTTCGAGCTATCTCCAAATGAAGACGTATGGACCAAGGAAGAAATCAGAAGATCCACGCTCAACTGGAGTGCAATCAATGCAATCCAGTGCTCTCTGCATCCCACCGAGTTCTCACGAATATCTGCCTGCTCCTCAGCGAAGGAAATGTGGGATGCACTTGAAGTCATCTATGAGGGGAGTTCACAAGTCAGAGAGACTAAGACCAATCTACTGGTTTCAGAATACGAAGCCTTCAGGATGAAGCCTAATGAGACCATCAAGGAAATGTATGCTCGGCTGACTATTATCACAAATGGTCTCAGAGGCTTCGGGAAAAAATATTCTGAGTATGAAGTAGTCAGGAAGATATTGCGATCCTTGACTCCAATTTGGCACACCAAGGCCACAGTAATGGAAGAGTCAAGAGATCTGCATAATACTAAGACAGATGAGCTGATCGGATCTCTAATGGCTTATGAGATGAATATGCCAAAGATAGAGGAGGCTGACAGAAAGAGGAAGCCTATAGCTCTGAAGGCTGGTGCTAGCAGATCCAGTCGATCCAGCCCCAACGGATCATCAACAGAAGAGAGCTTGTCTGAAGAAGAAGTGGCAAATGCTGATATTGCCATGATTACTAGGGAATTCCGGAGATTTCTCAAGAAGGAAGGAAGAAGATTCAGCCGAAGAAATCCCAACAGTGGCCGCCGAGACACTAGGTACAAATCAAACCCTGTAAAGAAAGCTGAAACTAATGTTTGCTATCAATGCAGGAAGGCGGGTCACTTTAAAGCTGAATGTCCGACAAATCAGAACCTCAAGGACAAGTTCAAGAAGAAGAACACAAAAGGGAAAGCTATGGTGAGTACCTGGAGTGATGAGGACGAGGGATCCTTGGGCGTCACTTCGGACAGCGAAGTTGAAGCTGAGAAGCCAATCTGCCTCATGGCAACCAGCTCAGAAGATAGGGAGGAAGAATCTGATGAGGTATCCTCTCGATATGAAAATTTTACTATTACTGATTGGATGGTTGCTTATGATGAACTTGCTGATAGAGTAGATGAGGTCAGAAAAGAAAACAGGCATCTACGAAGAAAAATTAAAATCATGCAAAACGATACTTCATTGTCTGATAAAATTACTTGCTTAGAAACTGAGAACAGTAATCTGAAACTCACATGTTCTGAATTTGAAGAAATCAATAAAGAACTGAAAATGTCTAAGGAAGAAAATGTGAGATTAGACAATGAAATTGATGCATGGAAACTGAAAATTCAGAATTATGAAAATGAGATAAAAATTGTTTCTGAAAAATATGAAGCTGTCCTCAATGTGAATAATGAGTTAAAAAAATCTATTGATGAAGTTCAGAAAGATAATGAGGATAAGCTAAAAACAATTGAGAAAATGACCCAAGGATCTGAAAATTTAGATGCATTATTGGGGTCAAAGGTAAACTTCAGAAGAGAGGGCCTAGGATTCAACTCTAGTGCAACCAAAAGCTTTGGAATGAAAACTATTTCCTTTGTTGCACAAAAGGAGAAAGGACCTCTGATCAACATGAATTCTAATAATGCTGTAAAGAAAAATTTGAATCTGAAAAGGCTAAATGCAGAGGAGAAGGGCAAACAGAAAGTAGGTGAGCCTAGTAGAATTGGGTCTTCCAAACCTAGCTATAGTGCTCAACCCAAGGTTAGGGGTCAGCCTGTTCAGGTAAAAAAACCCTATGTCAATGTCAAAAGGTCTTCACCACCATTATCACAGAAAAGGACCCACCCAAAACCTATGAATAGGTCAGCAGGGTCAAGGGTGCAGGGAAGACAAAATATGTTCAGAAGTCAGCCCAACCAATTCAATCCACCTAGAGCTCAGTTCTACTACCCCACACAGCCAATCTATTCTAATGGGCGTGGGTGGACTAGAACTCAAGGGATGTATACAGGGTATGTTCATCAACCTACACACTTTTACAGACCCTATGTCAGAAATTGGGAAAATGGGTATGGTAGTCGGATGCCTAGAAATTACCAACATTTCAACAGCCAGCCCAGGAACTACCATGGCCAAAACTTTATGAATGCAACTTGGCCGAAGCATTGGCACAATAATAAAAATTATGTGAATAATTTTGTTGGTGCATATAAGAAGAAAGTCAACAAGAAAAAGCAAAACAAAAAGAAATCTGGAAAATCCACTGAACAGAACTGCTTCAAACAAATGTGGATTCCCAAAACCATGCTTTCTTTCTTTACTTGCACTTCATCTGCATTGGAGCCCAATCAGACTTGAGTTCCAAACTCTTTGCCCTAATTGTGTATGCAGGTATGCCTAGCAGCCAAGAGCAACTTGTGGTACTTGGACAGTGGCTGCTCCAGGCATATGACAGGAGATAAGGCCAAGTTTTGCATGCTAACTGAAAAGCTAGGAGGCCTTGTCACCTTTGGAAGCAACACAAAGGGTAGGATCATTGGATCAGGTAAGGTAGGTAAGTGTTCTACCTGCTGCATTGATGATGTTTTGCTGGTTGAAGGGTTAGCTTACAATTTACTTAGTATCAGCCAGTTGTGTGATAAGGGTCATAAGGTTTTATTTGACTCTCAATGCTGCAAGGTTTTTGAACCTGATTCAGAAATTATAAAATTCTCTGGAAAAAGAATAAATAACACATACATGATAGATCTAGATGATATTCAGCATTCTAACCTATGTCTTACTGCCAATAGAGAAGATTTAGCATTTTTATGGCATCGTAGGTTAGGCCATGCTAGTTATACCATTTTGCATAAACTAAATAAGCATAGCATGGTTAGAGGACTTCCTAAAATTTCCTTCAAGAAAGAAAATAAATTCTATGATGCATGCACTCAATCAAAGATAACTAGAAAGTCATTTAAGTCTAGAACTGAAAATCTGTCCTCTAAACCCTATGAGCTGATACACATGGATCTCTTTGGGCCAACCAGATCTGTCAGCTTATCAGGAAGGAGGTATGGGTTTGTCATGGTAGATGACTTTTCTAGGTATACTTGGGTTTATTTCCTATCTAATAAGAGTGATGCTTTCTCAGAATTTCAGGAGTTCTATGTTAAAGTAAATCAGAAAATTGAAAATATTTTGACTGATCATGGAGGTGAGTTTGAAAACTCACAGTTTGATGAACTCTGCAGGTCAAATGGAATCAACCATAGGTACTCCTCACCAAGGACACCTGAACAGAATGGGGTTGTGGAGAGAAGGAACAGAACCCTAGTGGAGATGGGTCGTACACTTCTTACTGAAGGTGGTCTACCAAGGAAATTTTGGGCTGAAGCAGTGAACACTGCCTGTTATGTAATTAACAGAGTCATGGTAAGACCTTCTACCCAGCAAACACCATATGAGATCTTAAAGGGTAAGAAACCTTCTATTGCTCATTTCAAGGTTTTTGGCTGCAAATGTTTTATTCATATAAATGATAAAAGAGACCTTGATAAATTTGAACCTAAAGGTGAACCATGAATCTTTCTTGGTTATTCTAAAAATACACGAGCATATAGAGTGTACAATCTGAACTCTAAAACTATTGAAGAATCTCCACACATAATTTTTGATGAATCCTTGGTAAATTCTAACGTTGGTCAATGCAGGAATGAAGACAATGGTGGAATATTGAAGGAAGAAGATCCTGAAGACAATTCAGAGGATGAAGAAGGACATACAAAACTTAATGAAGAGGAGTCTACAGTTCAGGGGGAGGTAAATCAAAGACATGACAATTCAATTGTGAACATTAGATATCTTAAAGATCATCCTGTAGATAATATAATTGGAAATTTGCATGACCCCCCTAGGACTAGAGGTCTCCTTAGAATTCAACATGAACTAAATGCATATGCTCTTGTCTCTCAAATTGAACCCAAGTCCATTGACTGTGCCCTCAAGGATATGCATTGGATTAATGCCATGCATGAGGAGCTTAATCAGTTCGACAGGAACAAGGTATGGAACTTGGTCCCACCTCCTGATCATGGAACAGTCATAGGGACTAGGTGGGTTTTCAGGAATAAATCTGATGAATTAGGGAATATTGTTAAAAATAAAGCCAGACTTGTTGCTCAGGGGTACAACCAGGAGTTTGGTATTGACTTTGAAGAGTCATTTGCCCCTGTAGCCAGATTAGAAGCTGTTAGAATTTTATTAGCTTATGCATGTTCCCTAGGTATAATCCTCCAGCAGATGGATGTAAAATCTGCATTCTTGAATGGGGAAATTAATGAGGATGTCTATGTTAGACAGTCCCCTGGATTTGAATGTCTAGATTTCCCTAATCATGTTTACAAATTAAATAAAGCTCTATATGGTCTTAAGTAAGCTCCCAGAGCTTGGTACGACAGGTTGAGCAAGTTCCTCACTGATCAAAATTTCACTAGAGGAGTAGTTGATCAGACCTTGTTTACAAAGGTGAGTCATTCTGAAATTCTTATTGTACAGATTTATGTGGATGATATCATTTTTGGGTCAACTAACCCCAAATTGTGTGAGGAATTTTCTGAAACAATGACTAATGAGTTTGAAATGAGCTCAATGGGTGAGCTCAAATTGTTTCTTGGACTGCAGGTCACACAAACAAAGGAAGGAATGTTTATTACTCAGTCCAAGTACACAAGGGATCTACTCAAGAAATACAAGATGGATAACCTTAAAGAGATAGCTTCTCCAATGGGTACTTCTACAAGCTTGGATGAAGACACTAAAGGTAACCCATTTGACCAGAAATTATACAGAGGTATGATCGGATCCCTTCTCTACTTAACAGCATCTAGGCCTGATATTCAATTCGCTGTAGGATTATGTGCTAGGTTTCAGGCCAGTCCTAAGGAAAATCATTTTAAAGCTGTGAAAAGGATTTTTAGATATCTGCTAGGCACCTAGGAGCTAGGATTATGGTATCCTGCTAGGTGTGAGTTAGAGCTTCTAGCCTACACTGATGCTGATTATGCTGAGTGTCGAGTAGATAGAAAAAGCACTAGTGGCTACTGTCAATTCCTTGGTGGCTGTCTAGTATCTTGGGCATCTAAGAAGCAACACACTGTAGCCTTGTCTACAGCTGAAGCTGAATACGTTGCAGCAGGTAATTGTGCCGCTCAAGTACTTTGGATTAAGCACCAACTAGATGATTATCAGATAAAATTGGAATGTATTCCAATTCTATGTGATAATACTAGTGCCATATGCCTTGCTAAAAATCCTGTTCATCATTCTAGGACTAAGCACATAGAAATAAAACATCACTTTCTAAGAGATGCTGTGAACAAAAAGGAAATTGAACTGGACTTCATTGAAACAGACAAACAAGTTGCTAATATCTTTACTAAGCCACTTGGAAATGAAAAATTTAAATTTTTTAGAAGAGAACTTGGCTTGTGTAAATTTCAGCATAATGAATGAACTCTCTGTTGACTTGAATAAAACTTTTGAGCTGCTTTGAGTAAATTTCTGATTTGGACGTGCTGTTGATAGATTGAATAAACATTGTGCAACAGACTTGTGATAATGCATGACTCTCATATCCTTTATTGTACTCATGATCATCATTGCATACATATGTCTAGATGCATGATATGTCTATACTTCTGCATAGGTCATACTGCACGATAAAGATAGTCTGATTAAGCATGAACTTCAAAAATCATCTGATTTGTCATTTTTTGCAAAATCGCATGCATATAGTCAGGGGGAGTCTTGTCAGAATTTCGAGGTGAATTGCTGCGTCTATTCAATCCTTGACTCTGACTGGTTGGGTCTGACAATATGGTAATCTTTTAGTCAGTTCTAATATTAAGCAATAGAAAACAGATTTCTTCTTTCATAAGAACCTTAATTGCTTAAAGACTGACTTAATGGTTTAAATTTATAATCTTTAGAGTTGAAAGACTACAATCAGTAAATAAGGATGCTGAAAATTGATAAAGCTCTCAACCCTTATCTTATTTCATGTCAGACAAAGCTGATTATATCTGAAATCTGAAAACTCATCTGAATTCATGTCAGAGAAGCTAAGTATGTGTATTGTCCTTAAACAAGTCATTCTGAAACAAATAAAGGGCAGCTAAGAAAGCTTTTGAAAAACATTGAAAATCAATTGAGAAATAGCATTGACAGAGCAATGACTAGTAAATCACTGAGAAACTGAGTGATCCATCAAAGAAGTGGACACCACTCATGTCATGAGGTGTATCAGCTATCTCTGTATAAAATGATCAAAACAGTAGGTTATTTTTCACTGAGTACCTGGAGGTAATTGGCGTCTAATAAACGTGTACCCTCACACAAAAAGGTGTCAATCAATTCTATTGAACTTGATCATAGGCAAGATGATCCATCATGTTGAGTATCTAGGGGTATTGGCGTCTGATAAACGTATACCCTTACGCAAAAAGACTTTTGGTACCTGAATGCCCTAAATGAAACAATATTGAAAATGCTGTTCCTTAAAAGAAATTTCATGGATGTCAATTGTTTAATTTCAATACATGCCCTGGCTTCTCTTAACACATTTTACTGAGTCTATTAAAGTAAGATATTTTGAAACTGAATCTCTCATGTCCATATGACTCTGGTTTATTGTTTTATCATGAACATCAACCTTATCCAATGAATGTAGTGCATGAACTTTCATTTTTATAACTTTTAAACCAGAAATTCAATTTCTAAGCAGTTTCTCAGTTCATATGACTGAAGGTTTTGTGCTTTAATTGCCTAATTTTTGAACTACTTGCCAAGAATGCCAGTCAGCTAAACTTTCTTTCTATTCACTTGTCTTCACTTTCCCTCCTATTTGTTGATGGCAAAGGGGGAGAATATTGTCTGAATATTAGATTCAGGGGGAGTGTATTCAGGGGGAGTGTATTACCTCATGGCATGGCAAAGAGGGAAATTTTTTTAGCAGGGAGTTGCTTACATTTTGTAGCATGCAGCATGTCATTCATAGCATCTACATGCATCTGCATAACAATCTGAATAATAAATCATGTCTTTCATTAAAAATGCATCTGTATGATAGGATGTTGCTAATCTACATAATAGGGGGTTACCATCATCAAAAAGGGGGAGATTGTTGTGACTCCTATATGTTGATGATGTTGACATGTAACTATACTTCATATGGCAACACATTATTTTGATGAATTGGCAACACTGTTTATGTTTTGATGATATCACTTTATCAGATTGTCTATGTGTTTCATGCATTTTATCTTGTCTTCAAACTGAACACACACTCAAAGTCTCAAAGTCCATACATCCATAATGCATTGGCTAAGTCTATACACTGCTGAACGTTATGTTCTTCAAAGTCTGTACATTGGTCTGCATAGGCTAAGTATATACAACGTCAGTTCATGCATTATCTTAGGCAAAGTCTATACAGCCTTTTGCTTTGCCAAAGTCTGTACTTTGGTCTTCGATTTCAACGTCCATACATTGGGCTTTTACATGAGGTCTATACATTGTTGTTTGCAGTGCAAGTCCATACATTGGACTGTTCTTCAAAGTCTGCACATCAGTCTGTTATAGTAAGTCTGTACATTGGCTTCACAATTTCAAGTCTGTACAGCCGTTTGCATTGGACTTAAAGTCTAGACATTGCACTGTTGAATACATTGTCTTCGTGATGTTTTTCTCCTTGACTTCGTGTCAATTACTGTTTTCATCTTCGTGTTGTTTTCACTCCGTGTCGATGTCAGTTTTCATCTTCGTGTTGTTTTCAACCCGTGTCAATTACTGTTTCGTCTTCGTGTTGTTTTCAACTCGTGACGGTTTCTATTCTGTCTTCGTGTTGGTTTCTCGCTTTAGACTTCGTGTCTTTCTCGCTTTGACCACACTCCGTGTCGATTTCAGTTTTCATCTTCGTGTTGTTTTCAACTCGTGACGGTTTCTATTCTGTCTTCGTGTTGGTTTCTCGCTTTAGACTTCGTGTCTTTCTCGCTTTGACCACACTCCGTGTCGATTTCAGTTTTCGTCTTCGTGTTGTTTTCAACTCGTGTCGGTTACTGTTTCGTCTCCGTGTTGTTTCATGTCTTCGTGTCGTGTTTCATACACCTCGTGTCTTTGTCGTTTTGTGACTTCACCTCATGTCGTTTTCATCATCTTCGTGTCATTTTTGTTCTATTGCGTGCAGGACATCGCAGCACCTCGTGTTGCTTTCTATGCCACTTCGTGTCGTTCTCTGTGTAGTGTGTGTTTCTGTCACTACTGCACCTCGTGTCGTTCTCGTCTCACTTCGTGCTGTCACTGCGCCTGAGTCTTCGTTGCTATTTCTGTCTTCGTGTTGTTCTTCCTAAAACCTCGTGTCCTTCTTGTTCTGTAACTACACTTCGTGTCAGTTTTGTCTTTCGTCTTCGAGTTGGTGTCAGTCCAGTGTCTTCGTTAGTGTCTCAGGCTTTTGGTCAAGTTTGTACATAGCTTTCACTTATATGAAGTCTATACAACGCAGTGCTTCTGATTAAGTCTATACAGAGTTGTTCTTCAACCTGATCATCCGATACTCTGTTTTGACAGGGACTCTCTACTGAGATTGCTGACATGGCTCGTGATCCCAGGAGGACAAGGTGACCAGATGCTGCCACGTGGATGGAAGCATCTCGAGTCTGGAGAATTCCTTGGGCGGGAAAACGTGGAAGCCACGCGCCCTTATCCAGCTGCTGCTGTTATAAATATCAGTCTTCATCTTCTATAGAGGCTGATCGAAGTTGGTGAAGTATATACATCCAGTCTGAAACAAGCAGCCACCGAGATCCACTGTGAGAAGAAGAAAAGGAGAGAAGAAGAAGAAGAGAGATGAGTTGAGAGAGTTATCGTGAGAGTTTGTGAATCAGTCTCTTGGTCCAGTTACCAGAGCTGATATTGCTCAACCTTGAGCTACAGTCATTTTTGGCTTTCTTCCATTCGATTGTATGTTTCGTTTGCTTTTCAGTCTTTGTTATTTTCCTTTGAAAACTCTTATTCGATCAAGCTGTTAGTCAGCGGTTTCAAGCTGTGAGGCAGCGGGTTGCAGAGGCGTTCCTCTGGTCGGCTAAGCTATAATGCCCAGCAGAGCAAGCTGTGATGCTCAACTGTTGCAGAGGGTGTTCCTCTGGTCGGGATAAGCTGTAAGCCCCAGCCGTTGTTGGCAAGCTGTAAAGCCCAGTGGTTTGAAGCTGTGTATCAGTAGTAATCCACATTCGAGTTGAATGTGGGGTGGACGTAGGTCGGATTGACCGAACCACCTAAAAGCCTTGTGCCTCTTGTGTGTTTCTTTCAGCACATTGGTTGTGTTCGTCTACTGCTCTTCTAATTCCGCATTTGATACTAGGCATAATTTTTTAAATAGCCAGTTGATCTATTCACCCCCCCTCTAGATCCACATCCTGTGGTGATAGAGCCTTCCATCTAACTCCAACATCCGCCGCTCAAACTTGAATGCTTGCAAAATAGGTCCATAGATGATGTCACATCAAGTGGTATCAGAACAAGTTCACAACTTGTCTCTATCAAGTTGGTCCTAGGACGCTCATATGCATTTAGAGTCTTCGGTTGCATCTCTTTTGTCCACTAGCATGGCTACTTCATGTAAGTCACATATATCTCACTCGGCCCTCCGCAAAGGTCTGATTGACACCCCTTTGGACAAAGTCCTATTTGAGGACCTTATCTTTAACGGATACCACCCTAGTGCATATTTAGAGTGGGAGGAAAACATGGACAAATACTTTAAGAGGAATCCAATGACTGAACCCATGAAAATCTACCTTGCCAAGAGTCGACTTGTGTACCATGCCGAGGATAGGTGGAAGTTCATTGAACAATTTAGGAGGGTTATGAGGCTAGAGCCTATTAACACATGGGAGAACATGAGAGCCGAACTTAGGAAAGTCTACACTCCCCGACCTCCTCCCTCCTACCCGGGTTACCAAAACTCAAGGAGCACTCCCACTCCTCCAACCCCACCCGTCCAAACCCTTACCACTAGAACCCAAGTGTCCAAGGCCTCCACCTCCCCACCTAACCCCATGAGGGCTCCCACACCCCAACCAAAACCCCCTTCCATAACCTACACTAGTCAAGCCCCTTTAGCCCCCACTTCCACCCCAAACGATCCCAAGGGCAAGAGACCCCTAACCGACCCAATTCCCTCCATGGTGACCACCACTCATCCAACCCTCACCATTAAAAACCAAGTGGACACCGTGTCCACCCCTCCACCTAGGCCCATGACGGCCACCACCCTCCAATCTAAAAGCTCCCACCAAACCCATACCCCACAAGCCCCCTTGGTCCCCACCACAACCCCTCCCTTGTCCCCTAAAAGGGACACTCCCCCCAAGACCAACCAACCCAAGCCACCCCAACCAACCCATCTCCCACTCCCTATCCCAAAAGTCCCAAGTCCTAGGCTTCCACTACTTCCCCTCCCTATCCAAAACCAAGTTTCCCATTACCCACCACCCCGGGTACACGATGCACCAACCATCATCACCCCACCCTCAATAGACCTTCCCATTCCCTTGAGAAAGGAGACCACAACCATCCACATGGGAGTAGATGCCATTCCGGAACCCATCCCCATCCTTGAGGAAACCCAAGTTCATACCTATGATGAGGAAGAATCACAAATGTCACCTCCACATAGCTTGGACCCCCAAGAGCCACAAGCCTTCACAAATAGCACCATAATCATAGATGGGCCCCTAGCTAGATGGCTAAAGGAGAGACCAATTCACCCTACCATGTTCTATGTTTACCCTCCCATGGAGCAAAACCTTCCCATTGTACCCTTCTCCTCCTATCACACCATAATCCAAACATCCTACCAAGTGGAAACCTTAGAAGATCTTCTTAAGGGCTTAGCATGGCAAATTGAGTTCACTAGCATGTTGACCCCTATGGCCAAACAACGTAAGAGCCTTGACCTCCTACACCTATGCATAGGGTCTATCACCTCGGTTTGCACCATTGGTTGCTACACTAGCGACCTCCTTCTATTCCTCCCCACACCCGATGAGCCCGACCTTCTCCTCAATTTGGAGCTTCTTACAGCGTGTAGAAAGCCAAGCCCTCCCCTTGTGGCCGACCCACTCACCAAGAACATTGGCCCAATTATCATGGAGAGGAATGACTTAGCACCTTTGGAGGACCTTGAAGACATGGAGCTCCTCTCCCTTGGTAACCCATTTTATGATCCCTATGATCCATTCCAATGGGAGTCAAGGAACCCGTGTGACCCAACCACCTTAACCACCACCTACCTTTCCCTACCCCAACCCACCATGTTTGATCCAATCCACCCCATCCCAGACCCGGGTTATACCATGGGAGCCATGACTTTGGGTGGTATACACCCAGGGATCGAGGAAGTGCCCCATTTCATGATATCCACCTTCCTAGACCCCTTTGACCCATTCCAATGGAAGTCAAAAAGCCCACACCTAGGAGACATCTTTGTCACAAGAGTGCATAAGTCTTGGCATATAATACCACTTGGCATGATTCATAAGTCGGGTACATTCATTTACATCACCCACATATCAAGTAGGAAGTATAAGTGGACCGTATTTGGATGTATTGGCCCACCTTCATTCATCATGAGTCTTAAGCATGAGAGGAGCATACATGGATGTCCGGGTCCCCCGCCATTTGTCATACCCATGCATAAAAGGTTCATCTATGGATGTCCCGGCCCCCCTGAGTCTGTCACAGTCTTCATGGCATCAAAACATGATCGATCTACATGTGGCTGCCCCGGACCACCTTTGCATACCATACATTGTCCACTCACACCGCATCATAAAGCATGGCATATGCATCCAAGCAAATATCAAGCAACAAGCGGTGAGATTCACAATAAGTGAGCAAAAACTCGTGAGCGCCACTTGAAATTCCAAGTTGGTAACTTGACGATGATGACTTTGGAGTGGCTCTACCCTGGGGTCACCTCCAAATTGAGGGCACGAGGACTTGGACCTTGCCAAGTTTCGAGTGGCTTTGGCAACCCGGCTTATGGGTTGAACTTTCAAAAGAGTTTTCGGATTCTCCCCATTTCTCATGTGGCGGATCCAGCACCCTCTAAGGGCACCGCGGTGGATCCTAGTGAGTGCCTTGAGCTTACACCTATCCTTGCGAGAGACACCTTCGGAGTGCCACCACAAAATAGCCTGAGAGCCCGACGTGAGCACACGGCGGCAATACTAGGCAAGCAAGATCCCATCGCCAGCATGAGGCTATGACCGAGCCACTTTGTCGAGCTGAAGCGTCGTTCCCCGACTAGGGTCGCGGGTTGAGTATGGAGATCATGGATCGCCCAGAGCCGCAGTTCAATGTACTACTTCCCTGGTGGACCCATACTCGACGGGGTCGAGTTTTCCCCACCCCGGGGGTATGATGAGGGCATCCCTTGCCCCTCCACATTTTCTCCGGACTCGGATTGTTCATCGGCAAGTGCCATTATGTTAGTCATGTATTTTTGAGTCTAGTCATGTAATCTTCACATTTTCTTTGAGTCAATATCATGTAATTTTCCCTTTATTTGAGTCATGTACCTAGGTTAGTGAGTCATTTTCCTAAGTATTGTGTCATTAGGTTGGTTTGTTAGGCTAGTGGGCCCAATTCATTGGGCTTGGCCCAAGGGCACCCCTATCCCTTCGGTTATTTGTCATTGAGTCAAATGTCAGGGACTTTTGTAGAAATGTGGGTTGCCTATATATAGGACCCCATTCCCCTCATTTTGAAGTAATGAATAATTGAATGAAAATTGAAATCCACTTCCAAATCCCACTAGATCTCCCTCTCTCTCACTCTCTCTCTCTAAGGGGTCCCCCCTCTCTCTCTCTCTCCCTCCACCCCAATTTTCAGAATTTTCTCTCTCCTCCCCATTCACCCCTCATTAAGACTCCTCCCCTTCCCCATACACTCATTTAACTCCCCCCCAACCCCAAGGTGGCATCCTCCAATCCACACCCCACCTCCCAACCCCCAACTACCCCACTCTCCTTCCCAAAGCATCCCACCACCTTCCCAATGCTAAATTAGCTTCTCCCAAAGCCCAATTTCAAATTTCCCTCCCATCTCCCACCCCCTTAGCTCCCTTGGTCGCCCAAATCCAACCCCAAACCCAGCCAAGGTCGCCCCCCCCCACCACCCCTCCATTCATACCCATTTCTTTTGCAGGTCAAGCTCTGGTTGCAGGCAGCAGGTTGGCCGTAGATTGAAGCGGCCACCACGTCCTCCTCCCTGCGAATCTGAAGGCCCAAGAGGTACCGTTGGAAGCGTCTTCGAGTCATCTTCGCAACAGTGGTGGTTTTGTCTGGATCCAAGCTCCGAGCTGACCGTGAGAGCATTTCTCCTCCGACTGTGAGCAGCTTCCCTAGCAGAGCACCTGAGCCGGAGTTGAAGCTCTACAGCGGCCAACCTCCTGGAATCAGGGCAGGAGTTCTTCATCAAAAATCTTCTCCTCTGAGTCCTCTTTCATCTCCAAAAGGCAGGGAATCAATCGGCTTCCAGAACCCCTAGTTCCCATTTTCCTCGTCCAAGTGAACAGATTGCTCCTGCGGATTCAGGTTCGACCTGCACCCACTCATCCGACAACTGCTCTCTTCTCTGACCTTCGATTGCAACTCCGTTAGCTCCTGCTCAAAGCTACTCCGACCACGGAAGTGTCACCACCAGTCTCGCCTCAATCGGAGTTCAGGAGAGCCCACAACACCTTCTGCAACCAACTGCATCTTTTCTGTTTCCATCCGAGGCAGACAGAGGGGTCCTGTTCCAGGCTCTGCCACGATCAGCACAGAATTTTAGAGATCCTCCAAAAATTCAGGCGTCTTCCTCCGGCAGCTAAGAAACTTTTGGGACCAGTATCATCGGGATCGGAGTCCCCTGGAGCCCGTGGAGGCGTCAACACCGACCCCCTATCCAGTGAATCTGCAGACTGGCAGAACCGGCGAACTCGAAGTTGGGATTTCTTGCCCAATTCCCCCACCCCGCCTGGCCGGCATACAGCCCCTCCCTGCGAGGAGGTAGTGTTTGGTTGTAATACATTAACCCCCACCCCGAGATCCCCCCCTCCTGCGAGAGGAGTAGTGGTGTAATCTTTCAATTTCAGGTTGAAGCTCCCTCGACGCGGCGTGGGGGTGCATACCCTCGCCTCCCCGCTCGCCCCCATCTCCGGCCGGAGTCGGCATCTTCACGCCGGCTAGGTGAGCCTCGGTCCCTCTCTTGACTGGTTTAATCACTTGCTTAGCTTAGTATTATTGCTATTGCTTCGTCGGACGGAGAGTGAGAGCTCGGCCCAAATTGCTAGTACCGTGAGTGACCACCGCGGGCAAGTTGAGAGTGAATCCACTTAACCCACACCCTTGGTGTGTTGGCCGCCCATGATTTGGGCATCCTAGGCCCATTTGGGGTTCTCCCCAAGCTAGCCAACCTTTAGAGCCTCAAGGTCCCGCCTCGGACCCTCTCCAACATCACCTAGTCGCCATCGGGCACTAGTGTGCGCCATACGGGTGAGCTCGCTAGTGTGAGTCCGCCGCTCAAACTTGAATGCTTGCAAAATAGGTCCATAGGTGGTGTCACATCAGAGTAGTTCTCCTGTCATTTGAGATGTAGTTTCTCTTACCCTTCGAGAGCCTAGTTTCTGACAGTAAGGTCACATTACTTTCGACAGTCTAGACAATATTCTCTTTGATACTTGGATAGAGTTCCCTCGTGAGTTATAGACGTGTTATGGTTTAGCGGTTACACGAGGGTGATTCTTCCAATACTCGAGGCATTTTGTAGTCCGTGCGAGGTTTACATGACCGATAGCTTAGTTGTGTTTATTTATTGTTGTTAGACATGTTTTCCTTCTATATTGTTGTTACACTTGTTTATTGTGGTTCGTTGTGGTGGGGATCTACGGGACCCCTACTGAGCCAATGAGATGAGGCTCACCCCCTTTTCTCTTCAGGTTTGGAGTGCCTCCACGTGGTCTAGAGGCCTTGAGTAGAGCCTACAGAGTTCTAGTGTCGCTAGTCTTCCCTAGTCGGGGTATGTCCCAAGACATTGTACTTTTCTTATGTTGAGTTGTACCTTTTGGACGTGTACATCTAGATTATAATATGTGTAAAAAATATATAAATCTATTTATAAATATAAGCTTTAATTTATGCATTTCATTTACTACGTTCATTGCATATTCCCACGCACTCCCGTGACATTAATTCTAACCCTTCCGTGCTTTGTGGCTCATGGGTGACGAGTTGGGATTCAAGTCGTATTGGTTACTTTCTAGTACTCAGATTCTGGGTCGTTACAGATGGTATCAAAGCCAGGTTGCGGCAGTGTGTAGGAATTTACAATGGGAGTAGTATTTAAAAGTCTAGAGGGTTTGGTACAGTCAACGGCTGGCTTGGGGTGTTGTCTTTCTTAATATGTTGTTTTTCCTTGTTTATTTAGGGATCAACGATGGCGCCAAGAAGGCAGGTCCCACTCCAAGTAGAGCAGGCCATGGGAGTGCAAGAGGAGTAGGGTGGAGCACCACCCCCTCCGGTGGTTGTAGCTCTAGGTGCACTGGGACCGGCCGACCTTTTCTTGCGATCGACCCAGTTTCTGGCATTAAGATAGGAGCAATTGCCAGTTGCCTTGTATTGGACCAGATTCAGGGAGTTGAGTAGGTATGCATCACCAGTTATGGCAAACCTGATGACCCAACAGTTGATTGGGGGATTGAGACCAGAGATTCATCGTACACTTATGATGGCTGGCATAAGCAACCTAGAAGTGGCTTTTCAGAAAGCGACAATCCTGGAGATGGATTTTGTGAGGTTTAGGAGCAGACTAGGGTGGCCCAGCTTCAGCAGGGCATTTTGTAGCAACTCCCCATCAGCAAGCAATGCCAGCTGTGCCTCCTTCACCTGCTCATAGGCAACCTCGGAGAGATAGGCGGAGGTAGAGAATTAGGTAGAGAGTGTATTTACTATGTCGACAGTAGAGGCAGTAGGCACAGAGGTAGATTTTGACCGAGAGCGTGCACCAGCTGGTGGACTAGTTACCGCAGCCCGGGTTGGTGGTTTAGTGGCAGCAATGCTAGAGATGCAGTGGTCCCCACCTCAGCCAGGCTTGTCTAGATGTCATGGCAGTCAGGAACTGTTTCACTTGCGCCCAAGTGGGGTATGTGGCGCATGAATGCCTGATGAGGAGGTGTTTTCGATGCGGTTAGGCGAGGCACTACCGCCATGAGTATCCCCAGCCATCTCATGAGCACGACTTTATCTAGGTGGAGGCCCAAGATGTAGAAACGTAACAAAATAAATGGATAAATTAAAATTTTAATTTAGTTATATAATTATAACAATTAGGAAATGATGAAATTACATTGTTATTACACAAAATAAATTAGATGATTGAATTTTCTTGAAATAAATTAAAATTAAAACTAAGTAGTTTACATTTTAGAAAAAGTATAGGAGACCCAATTAAATTCCTTAGAATGGATTATGATTGATTATTGGGCCATTGGATAACCTATAATGAGCTAGATTATGGGCTAATGGGCTAAAAAGGGTTAAATAGGCTTAAAATTCGTAACACATGTTTAATACCCATTTTTATGATTAAGTTAATCCCATTTTTAAAAGATTGTCACAAAATTCAAACCCTATATCATAGCCCACCATGGATTAGTCATTTTGCCCACCTGTTCATACCAAATAAGGCTTTTCCCATGTGTTCACACTAAGTTAAGGCTTTTCCCATGTGTTCACACTAAATTAAGACTTTTTCCATGTGTTCACACCAAATTAAGGCTTTTCCCATGTGTTCACACTAAATTAAGGCTTTTCCCATGTGTTAACACCAAATTAAGACTTTTCCCATGTGTTTACACCAATGTGTTCACACCAAATTAAGGCTAGATTAAGAAGAGAAGTTAGAATTTTCTTCTTTGACCATTACATTCAAAGTGGAGAAGTTTGATTTTGGGAGAGAGGAATCTTGATTATTTTGGCCAAGCTTTTCCTATAAATAGACCCATCTCAAACCCTTTAATCACCCTTGAGGCATTTGCTACGTTGAAGGAAGAATTGGAGGTGATTTGGAGGAGAAAAGGAGCTCTTGAACATTTCATCCAGTTTTTCTTTCCTCTTCAATTCGATTAAAGGTAGGTGTCTCTCAGGCTAAATCTTTAATAAATCATGTCATCTTGTGTGTTTTCAAGTGCTCTTTCCATTGGTACCATTTTCCTGAATTTTTATTTAGTATTAAGCATGTTATAGGTAATATATTGAAGAGATATCATAAACACGCCGAAAAAGGATTTTCACTAATCTCTGCACGTCGTTTCTCGATGTTTTCAGAAGATATCTAAACCAATATATCATCTAACATACTGGATCTATAAATTTAAAATTTTAAATCATATCTTTTTGCATATCATGTAAGTCCCACACATGAATAAATTAAGATACGGAAGATAAGAATTCTATTCCATGAGCTTAAGCTTCCTTCCTAGTTCTCGTTACCTTCAAATTATCCTTGCCATCTATGACTCTATTATCTTTCTAGCTTGTGAATAGAGTAGATATCATCTTTAAAAATCGCATGGGTTACTTGCATAATCTTGAATCGATATACAAGTTTAAGTATTACCATGATTTTGACAAGTCGTGCAGCTCGCTAGATTTCCACGGAAGGAGGGTGTCTAAGGAAAGAGGTCCACGGGCAAATGCTTTAAGTGAACAAGTGATTTATTAATTAGGACCTCGTATATACGAGGGGAGCCTCCCACTGTCCCACCTCTTACCTGACCGTAATTCCACGGTTGTCTAGTAAAGCTCCGACTACGAAGGACGGAATAGAATTTCCACTAAAGTTATTTCCTTATTTTCGACAAGTCGTGGAATCAGCAAGATTTCCAAGGAAGAACGGTGTCTAAGGAAAGAGGTCCATGGGTAAAGGCTTTAAGTGGACAAGTGGTTTATTAATTAGGACCTCGTGTATACGAGGGGAGCCTCCCACTGTCTCACCTCTTACCTGGCCGTAATTCCTCGGATTCTAGCTAAAACACCTGACTGTAAAAAACTCGATCTAAACCCATTTTATGAGGTTTTCCGTAAAGGTTGATTGTGTCGTGTCTGACAAATTCAATTCCTTATCAACTTAATGTCGTTAAACATTATGCCTTAAATCCTTCTAGGATTTCTCTTACAACTACTTGACCCTTGAATGATAATCTTGTACCTTATTCCAAGAGCTTTACCTTGAAATTCATTGGCCATAAATATTATGTGGATGTCTAAATATACTTGGGATCTATGATCCATAATCCCAATGCTTGGCATTAATGGGGCCCGGTCTGATCCTAGGGGGAACGCCCGAAAGTACTAGTGCCCATGGGAGTTGATTGACTAGGTGTGACATTGCACCGAAGTGCTTGACTTGCTAGATTCATTTACGACATTCCACAATTCATGAATTACTTGCTTATATTGCTTGAATTACTTGCATTACTTGAATTACTTGACTTGTACATACTTGTATGAAGTGGCCAAATTCCATGATATTACTTTCTACATGATCTCTACTTGAACTTCATTTCTTGATATCTTATCTACTTGTAATTCCAATTACTAGCATTTCTTTACTCTATCTCCTATTCATGTTCCATGTTTTATTTACGTTTCCCAACATAGCACGATAACTATCCAAAAATGTTAATTATTTTAAGTTGCTTGGTATAGAGATATAAATTCCTACTGAGCGTTTCGATCACCGTACATTTTTCGGTTAACATTGCAGGTAATTCCAATGATGAACCCCAAACCCATGGGAATGGGCTAAAGTGAACGATGGATCAAGTTTACCTTAGTTACCTAGGTTTATGAGCGGTTTCTCTTGCTAGAATTATGTTTTTGTTTTTTTGGAAGTTGTATCTTGCCTCTTATGGCTTAAGAATGTTGTAAAATTTTATTTCGATGAAATAAAAGTATCTTTTCTTCTTATCTCTCCTTGTGGTTTGGACCCTTTTATTCATGCTCTGATCGACTTGAGTGTTTCGACTCGTTGCACCTCAATTTTCTGCGTCGGGATGTGACAGTCTTTGTGGTATCAGAGCCTAGGTTTCATAAACCTTAGGTTCCCTTGATATAGGTTCTAGATGTTGATCTAGAAATTAGATAGTGTCATGAACCTGCCCGGTAAGATTGGGTAGAGCCATGGGCTAAGCTTTAAAGAATGATTAATTTAGAAATAAAGAAAAATGCCTAAGTTTTGTAGTTGTGTTTGCAGGTTTAATTTTCACCAATGGCTACCGAGAGAGCTCAATGGCACGAGATGCAACGGATCATGCAAGGTTTAACCCAAGCTCTACAGCAGGTTGCTCAGGGAGGAGATAACCGAGGAGCCGGAGATTTACATAGGAATTTCAAGAGTATGAACCCTCCCAAGTTTGCTGGGTCCACGTACCCGGATGAGGCTGAACATTGGGTAAAGAAATCGAGAGGATATTCTGAGTCATGTAATGTGCTGATGAGGAAAAGGTCATACTCGCCACTTTTCAACTAGAAAAGGATGCTCATGCTTGGTGGGAGTTGGTCGAAGTAACTCTACTTCACGATCATGTGTTGTGGGAGGAGTTCGTGGAGCACTTCAACAACAAATATTTCTCCGATCGAGTGCAAGAAAGGAAGGCCGCTGAATTCGCTTCCTTGAAACAAAGAAGTTTATCGGTGGCAGAATATGAAGCCCAATTCCCGAGACTATCTCGGTACGCGCCACACCTTGTGGGTATCGAAAAGATGAAGGTGAGAAGGTTTTTAAATGGTTTGAAGCTGTAGTACATTACTCAACTCGCCCTGATGGATATCCAAGTTTACACTGATGCGGTGTGAGAAGAGCCCAACTCCTAGAAGATGCAATAGAGTTGTCTGATCGCATCTGGGGAAGAGATGCCAAAAAGGAGCAAGTTACTGGATCCGGTAATTTCAAGCCCTCCTTCGGGAAGAAGAGACCCAATTTTGATGGGCGTAACTTCAATAAAGATGGGCATAATTTCAATAAGGATGGACGTGACTTTCAAAAGGACAAGCGGCCGAGATCATTTGACAAACAAATCGTCCTGGTCACTACATCATCAAAGGAACTATGCAAATATTGTGAGAAGCCCGGACACAAGGCGGATGAGTGCTGGAGAAGACTGGGTGCCTATCTTCGATGTGGAAGTCGGGAACATAGAATTCCGAGTTGCCCACTTCTTAACGAGCAAGCTCCGCCAAAAAAGCTTCCAGTTGCTGTCAAGAAGCAAGGAAGACTTCAAGCTTTTATGGATGCGGAACCTACCAAAGATGGAGGCGTCGTGGAAGGTACTCTTTCTATATGCTGAAGGCCTGCCTCTGTCTTATTTGATACTGGAGCTACGCATTCCTTCATATCTAAGAGCTTTGTTGATAGTTTACTTATGAGGCCTGTTCCATTAAAATCCAAACTCACTATTACTACTCCTATTGGAGCGAGATCAGAGATTAAATATTTCTACCCTGCTAGTGAAATTCTAGTTGACGGTTGCAACCTACCGGTCGACGTAGTATGCATGGAGATGGAAGTATATGATGTTATTTTGGGAGCTGACTAGTTATCTACACATGGTGCTAGTGTCAACTGTAAGTTGGGAACGGTAACCTTTATTGGCTACCCCAACCTCATGTTTTCTGATGTCAGGCATTCTAGACACCTATATCTTATTTCGGCCCTTAAAGCTGATAAATTATTGAAGAAGGGTTGTTCGGCTTTCTTAGTTTCTATTACTATGACCGAGCATAAGGAACCCGTTCTGGAGGATATTCCTATTGTTCAGGATTATTCTGATATATTTCCAGATGAGTTGTCTGGTATTCCTCCGGAAAGAGAAGTGGTCTTCTCTATTGATTTAATTCTGAGAGATGCACCAGTTTCTAAAGCTCCATATCGGATGTCCGCTATCGAAATGAAGGAGTTGAAGGAACAACTATTGGAGTTATTGGAGAAAGGATTTATCTGACCAAGTACTTCACCTTTGGGAGCCCCGGTCCTAATTGTCAAAAAGAAGGACGGGTCTATGAGATTGTGTGTTGATTATCGGCAATTGAACTAACTCACAATCAAGAACAAATATCCATTGTCGAGGATTGATGAGCTATTTGACTAGATTTCTGGAGCTCGATATTTTTCAAAAATTGATCTCCGATCTGGTTATCATCAATTGAAGATAAGGAGGAAGATATTCACAAAATGGCATTCAGGAGCAGCTATGGGCACTATGAGTTCACTATTTTGCCTTTTGGCCTAACCAATGCACCTGTAACATTTATGCAGTTAATGAACAGTGTATTCATGCCATATCTTGATCAATTTGTGGTAGTCTTCATTGATGATATTTTGATCTACTCTAAGTCTAAGATGGAGCATGAGGAACATCTTAAGAAATCCCTATAGTTATTAAGAGATCACAAACTTTACGCTAAGCTTAGTAAGTGTGATTTCTGGCTAGAAGAAGTTACTTTTCTAGGTCACATAATATCCCGGGATGGTATTGCGGTCGATCCTTCAAAGGTTGAGGCCATGAAAAATTGGGAAAGTCCTACTAGTGTGATGAAAATTCGAAGCTTCTTAGGATTGGCTGGATATTATAGAAGATTTATTAAAGATTTCTCCAAGATCGTCGTATCTTTGACAAGATTGACAAGAACGGAGAATCCTTATATATGGTCCGAGGAATGTGAGAAAAGCTTCCAGACTTTGAAAGATTATCTAACTACTGCCTCTATACTCACATTGCCTACTGAAGGAGGAGGATTCGAGATTTATGCTGATGTATCTGGAATTGGCTTAGGCTGTGTATTAATACAACATGGCAAGGTGATCGCCTATTCCTCAAGACAGTTGAAAAAGTATGAGGAAAATCATCCCATGCATGACTTAGAGCTAGCGGCTGTGGTCTTTGCTTTGAAGATCTAGCGGCATTATCTCTATGGCGAAGCCTTTATTGTGTATTCCGACCACAAGAGTCTCAAGTACTTATTTTATCAAAAAGAACTCAATATGAGACAAAGAAGGTGGCTGAAGTATTTGAAAGATTTTGATTTCTCTATATAATACCACCTAGGAAAAGGCAATGTCGTAGCTGATGCTCTTAGCTAGAAATCGATGGCATTATTATCAAGCTTAATGATTAAAGAATGGCATTTATTGGAGCAAATGGCAAACTTGGACCTCAATATGGAGGAGAAGGAAGGCGGAGTCTTGATTGCAAATATTAGACTCCAACCCAAGTTACTCTCGGAAATTAAAGAGCTACAAGATGATGATCCGTTGATGATTGAAATCAAAGAGAAATTAGATCAACAGCTGGATTTTCTTTTGGCGGATGATGGAAGGTTACTATTCCAAGGAAGAACCTATGTGCCTGATTGTTCTATTATCAAGGACAAAATCCTGGAGGAAGCACATCGATCGAGGTACACTATACATCCTGGTGTCATAAAATGTACCAAGATCTTAAAAGAACTTTTTGGTGGCCTAACATGAAAAGAGAGATAGCCGAGTTCGTGAGTCGATGTTTGGTCTGCCAAAAAGTCAAAGCCGAACATCTTAAACCAGCTGGTAAGCTAAAACCTCTCGAAATACCGGAGTGGAAATGTGATAGTATTGGCATGGACATCGTAGTTGGATTGCCGAAGACCCAAAGTGGATTGTATGCTATATGGGTAATTGTGGACCGACTAACTAAGTCCGCTCACTTCTTACCCATCAAGATCAAATGGACCGTAGATGTTCTAGCGGCATTATACATTAAGGAGGTTGTGCGGCTGCATGGTATCCCAACTTCTATTATTTTGGATAGAGATTTGAGATTCACCTCTCATTTCTGGAAGGGTTTACAATCATCTTTGGGTACTGACTAAATTTTAGCATGGCTTTCCACCCTCATACTGATGGACAAACCGAGAAGATGAATCAGATTATCGAAGACATGTTGAGAGCTTGTATGATAGATTTTGACGGAAGTTGGCATGAACACTTGCCCTTGATTGAATTTGCATATAACAATAGCTATCAGTCTAGTATACAAATGACGCCTTTTGAAGCACTATATGGCAGAAGTTGTAGATCACCTCTACATTGGAGCAAGGTTGGAGAGAAAGGATTAATTGGTCCTGATATTGTTCAAGATACAACTCACAAAATCCAGTTGATCCGAGAAAGGCTGAAAATTGCTCAATCACGGCAAAAGAGTTATACCGACCATCAAAGGAGAGACCTCAAATTTCAAGTGGGGGAGCATGTCTTCTTGAAGATCTCACCCACACGAGGAATCAAGAGGTTCAGTATCAAAGGAAAACTGAGTCAAAGATTTATTGGCCCTTTTGAGATTCTAGAGAGAATCGACGAAGTGGCGTATAAGTTGGCTTTACCTCCTCAATTGGCCGGTGTCCATAACGTATTCCATGTATCAATGCTGAGGAAATATGTGTATGATCCTTCGCATGTGATTCAATTTGATGATTTGAAGCTACAGAAGAATCTGTCATATGAAGAAAGATCGATCAAGATATTAGATCAGAAGCTACACCACCTAAGGAATAGGGCTATACCAATGGTAAAAGTCCAATGGAGCAAGTGTGGATTTGAGGAAGCGACCTGGGAATTGGAGGAGTCAATCAAAAAGAAGTATCCAGATTTAATCTCAGGTTAGAATTTTAACACCTCTATTTGAATTACAATTGCATGATGTAAATTTGGAGAACCAAATTCTTTTAAGTGGGGAGGATGTAGAAACCCAACAAAATAAATGGATAAATTAAAATTTTAATCTAGTTATATAATTATAATAATTAGGAAATTATGAAATTACATTGTTACTATACGAAATAAATTAGATGATTGAATTTTATTGAAATAAATTAAAATTAAAATTAAATATTTTACATTTCAAAAAAGTATAGGAGACCCAATTAAATTCTTTAGAATGTATTATGATTGATTATTGGGCCATTGGATAACCCATAATGAGCTGGATTATGGGCTAATGGGCTAAAAATGGTTAAATAGGCTTAAAATTCGTAACACATGTTTAATACCCATTTTTATGATTAAATTAATCCCATTTATAGAAGATTGTCACAAAATTCAAACCCTATATCATAGCCCACCATAGATTAGTCATTTTTTCAACCTGTTCACACCAAATTAAGGTTTTTCCCATGTGTTCACACTAAATTAAGGCTTTTCACATGTGTTCACACTAAATTAAGGCTTTTCCCATGTGTTCATACCAAATTAAGACTTTTCCTATGTGTTCACACCAAATTAAGACTTTTCCCATGTGTTCACACCAATATGTTCACACCAAATTAAGGCTAGATTAAGAAGAGAAGTTAGAATTTTCTTCTTTGACCATTACATTCAAAGTGGAGAAGTTTGATTTTGGGAAGGAGGAATCTTGACTATTTTGGCCAAACTTTTCCTATAAATAGGCCCATCTCAAACCCTTTAATCACCCTTGAGGCATTTGCTACGTTGAATGAAGGATTTGAGGTGCTTTGGAGGAGAAAAGAGCTCTTGAACATTTCATCAAGTTTTCCCTTCCTCTTCTATTCGATTAAAGGTAGGTGTCTCTCGGGCTAAATCTTCAATAAATCATGTCATCTTGTGTATTTTTCAAGTGCTCTTTCGATTGGTACCATTTCCCAAATTTTTATTTAGTATTAAGCATGTTATAGGTAATATATTGAAGAGGTATCATAAACACGCCGAAAAAGGGATTTTCGCTAATCCCTGCACGTCGTTTCTCGATGTTTTCAGGAGATACCTAAACCAATATATCATCCAGCATACTGGATTTGTAAATTTCAAATTCTAAATCATATCTTGTTGCATATCATGTAAGTCCCACACATGAATAAATTAGGATACGGAAGATAAGAATTCTATTCCATGAGCATAAGCTTCCTTCCTAATTCTTGTTACATTCAAATTATCCTTGCCATCTATGACTCTATGATCTTTCTATCTTGTGAATGGAGTAGATATCATCTTTAAAAATCGCATGGGTTACTTGCATAATCTTGAATCGATATACAAGTTTAAGTATTACCGTGATTTCGACAAGTCGTGCAGCTCGCTAGAATTTCACGGAAGGACGTTGTCTAAGGAAAGAGGTCCACGGGAAAACGCTTTAACTGGACAAGTGGTTTATTAATTAGGACATCGTATATACGAGGGGAGCCTCCCACTATCCCACCTCTTACCTGACTGTAATTCCATGGTTGTCTAGTAAAGCTCCGACTACGAAGGGCGGAATAGAATTTCTGCTAAAGTTGTTTCCTTATTTTCGACAAGTCGTGGAATTAGTAAGATTTCCAAGGAAGAACGGTGTCTAAGGAAAGAGGTCCACGAGTAAATGCTTTAAGTGGACAAGTGGTTTATTAATTAAGACCTCGTGTATATGAGGGGAGCCTCCCACCATCTCACCTCTTACCTGGCCGTAATTCCTCGGGTTCTAGCTAAAACACCCGACTATGAAAAACTCGATCTAAACCCGTTTTACGAGGTTTTTCACAAAGGCTAATTTTACCGTGTCTGACAAATTCAATTCCTTATCAACTTAATGTCGTTAAACATTATGCCTTAAATCCTTCTGGGATTTCTCTTACAACCACTTGACCATTGAATGATAATACTGTACCTTATTCCAAGAGCTTTACCTTAAAATTCATTGGCCATAAATATTACGTGGATGTCTAAATATACTTGGGATCTATGATCCATAATCCCAATGTCTGGCATTAATGGGGCCCGGTCTGGTCCTGGGGGGAGCGCCTAAAAGTACTAGTGCCCATGGGAGTTGATTGACTAGGTGTGACATTACACCGAAGTGCTTGACTTGCTAGATTCATTTATGACATTCCACAATTCGTGAACTACTTGCTTATATTGCTTGAATTATTTGCATTACTTGAATTACTTGACTTGTACATACTTGTATGAAATGGCCAAATTCCATGATATTACTTTCTACATGATCTCTACTTGAACTTCATTTCTTGATATCTTGTCTACTTGTAATTCCAATTACTAGCATTTCTTTACTCTATCTCCTATTCACGTTCCATGTTTTATTTACGTTTCCCAGCATAGCACGATAACTATCTAAAAATGTTAATTACTTTAAGTTGCCTGGTATAGAGATATAAGTTCCTACTGAGTGTTTCGATCACCCTACGTTTTTCAGTTAACATTGCAGGTAATTCTGATGATGAACCCCAAACCCATAGGAATGGGTAAAGTGAACGAGAGATCAAGTTTACCTTAGTTACCTAGGTTTATGAGTAGTTTCTCTTGCTAGAATTATGTTTTTGTTTTTTTGGAAGTTGTATCTTGCCGCTTATGGCTTAAGAATGTTGTGAAACTTTATTTTGATGAAATAAAAGTATATTTTCTTGTTATCTCTCCTTGTGGTTTGGACCCTTTTATTCATGCTCTGATCGACTTGAGTGTTTCGACTCGTCGCACCTCGATTTTCGTGTCGGGACGTGACACAAGAGCACGTGATATTTTGGGCGAGTAAGGGGCGATAGTGCCCATCGTTAAAAGGTATGGTTGTGATTCCTAATTGTCTTGTTTGATTGTATTATTTAAATCCCTCTATGGTTCTGATGTTTCCTGTGATTTCCTTATGGGTTACGTGTGTAGGAGCGTGTGTCTGGGGTTTGCATTAGACTCTGTAGATCATTTCTAATGTTGGGAGGTGTCGCAGGTACAGTCAGGCGAGACTTATGCACACGTGATTGCCCTGAAGGGCTATCCCAGCAATCGCAGTGACCTTTGGTGTGGCAAGGTTAGATCTCTGGGGTGTGAGATGTGTAGTCGGGCTAGCTTGGAGGTGCCCATCTCGTGGCAGGTATAATTTTGAATCGTTTGAAACTCTGCGCTAGGTGTATATTCCTTAAATTTTATTGTTTTCTATTTTATGTATAGTTATCTTTATGAATCTACGTGAGCATATCAGAAGTTTGGGGATGGTGTTTTGTGTGGTGGTAGTGGAGCAACCAACAAGAGTTGGGTGCTCATCCCTCACCTGGGTATGGTGTGTTGGTGTCGTAGTGAGGGGAGTAGAGTTACTAGCTAGATTGCATGTGCTGCGCTGTGTGGCTGGTGTCCTGATTTTCTGGTGGAAGTCAGATTTGGATCTTTGGTTCGGTGTATGAACTGCCAGACTAAACGTGTGAGTCTGTGCTCCAAAATTGAGGCGTTTGAGTTTCTTACCTTGTTTTCTAGATTTAGTCGGTGGACTTGGAGGTCATTTTATAGCAGGCACCAAAATCTTCTTGCTTCGGTTGAGTAAGCCGTACAGAGTTGTGCAACAGAAGAGTGGTGGGCCCATAACCCAGGGGCCCAGGATTGGATGGCCGAAGAGATTGAAAAATATCTTGATGGTGAGTGGAGTCACGATGGCCCTTCGATTAATTATAAGGGATTGACCTTCGGTATTAAGCAGTGTTGGCCGTATGGGTGGCATTGATTATCTTGTTGTTGGTTAAGACATTGTGCTAAGTGGCATCAAGGAGGTAAGAATTGGATGCATCCATGTCAAGGTCTGTTGGATGAGGACTATATTTGCCCTAGCTCTCCTCTCGAATTGCCTTATATGACTTACGGAAGAGCCAGTGGGCAGTTGAAGCTGTGTGTAACTCGTGGGCAAAAGAATTAGTCATCTTGGAAGCAAGAATTAATGTTTAGACGGGATGATTTATTTGATTGGCCTAGATCAAGGTGGGGTTCTCCAGGTTGATCTAGGTTTTAAGTGATGTGTATGTGATGAAAAAAAATAGTTCTAGGTCCTAGGAGGAATGTCAGGAATAGTCATGTCGCAGGTTGGGTTGCTGGCACCCTGGTAATTTTAAGGATTAGTGCACTGGGTATGTGGCAATAATGGTAATTCGGAGACCCAATTGAGGGTCAGATGGAAATCATTAGAAGAAGGACCTAGTTATGACTAAGCTCGAGTGTATTTGAAATTCAGTATAGTTTTGGCACTGTTGACTAGACTATTATAAGGGAGGGCACTCTTCCGCTTGGAAAGGAGGTGCGCTGAGATTATAAGGTCACATGTGGTGTGTTGACGTCTGGTCTGAGCAATTTTCTGATGTGATTGAGGCACCGGGGATTGGTGTATGCTAATCGGATGGTCGAGGAGGGCCAATTAAGAATGACCAATTGAGGATGACATTGAGAGTTCGAAACGGATGGTTACGTGGTGTAAGGGTTTACGGAGGGATAACCTCTGATAGAGACCCCCATGTTGTTTCCCTTTTTGGGAGATATCCCAGGAGTATTGGAATTTGAGCATGTTTAGGTTGAGAACTTTGAGGTTTGTCTGGATGACTTCGGTACACTTCCCTTGAGTAAGGAGAGTTGAAAAGGAGTTCAGTTGGGACCAGAGGTGGTATCTAGATAAAATCCGACTCAGTAAGTTATGATATCGGATGTCAGAGTTGGCGAATGAGTTGCTAAGGTCTTGTTGATTCCTGTGGGAAGCAGAGGGAAGTCTTTCAGTTGGCATGGCCTGTGGCTGCCAGATGGATTTCCGTAGCCATGTTATTGTTAACTCCGATAAATATGAGAATGGTGGTCAACAAAATTGACAAACCTCAAGTGTCCGGTGGTGAAGCGTCCCATGCATATAGTGGGGACAGGTGAGAAACTAGTGTTAGTTGGGGACTAGAGTTGGCCTAGCAATGTTTGGTGATGGTTTAGCTTGCGAAGTAGTGGTTGCTTGTAGTATGAAACCAGAGATGAGCCGCGATCAATCAAATCAACTACATGACCTAAACTGAGCAAAGGAGCAGAGGTTCACGAGGGCGTACCTTATGAAGGGTGTGAAATTAGTTGATAAATGTGAAAGTGGATGTTCCGGCTACCTGATGAGTATAGTTGCCCCTATAATTTCTGGAAGGGTGACGCGGGTCACAATCCCTTGATGAATATGATTTCGTGAGGTGGGGATTCGAGTTCTATAGAGTTCGGTGAGATTGAGGTAATTTCAGACTCATTTGTTGCTATGCCTCGATCGTTCCAAAAGTCATCATGACTAGTGATGGGTGGAGAGAGATATCCATTGAATGTGTGGGTCTGGCCGTATTCCTCAGAAGCTATGATGATTGAAGAAGTAAGAGACGGTGCTAGCACAATGAGTGCTTTGCCAGCTGAATGAGTTTTCTTCCCCTGTGAGCATAATAAGTCATTCTGAATTTCGAGGATGAAATTTCTTTAAGGGAGGAGGACTGTCATGACCCGGATTTTTGGATCTAGTATCCGAGAGTTTCGGAGCAGGTTCCGTGGGTCTCGGACCATGATTTATAATTATAATGGAATTTTCTGATTATTAGATCTTCGGATCCCCAAATAAAAGAAAATAAAATATTTTTAGGTTTCGTAACATGACGGGAGAATTATGCATTTTTTGAGGATCGCATGGCTATTTTTTTATAATTTTCTATTTTTTGATTTTTTTAAACCCCAAAATTCCTTTAAATAATCCTAACCCTCACCCCCTCTCATTCTCACGTTTCTCTCCCTCTCTCCTCCGTTTCTCTCCCCCTCTCTCCCTCACACCTCTGGCGGCCGACAGAACGCGTGGTGGGCAAGGCGACCGGAGCGACAGCGAGGATCGGAGGCTCGATCGAGAGTGGCGGTGTGGCGGGGCAATTTGCGTTTTCGTGAAGAATCCACCATAGAATCGGCATTTTTGCCATATAACGGCGTCCATTCTTTGTGGTTTTTTCTTGAAAGGTATGGGGATGGATTCCTACCCTTCTTGTGTGATTCTCCCGTGATTTTAAGCTGATTCGGGTTAGAAAGAGCAGGTTTCCTTTATGTTACGGGAAAAATGCATGTTTTGGGGTAAGTGACGATTCCCGCTATTTCGGGTGGTGTTTCTTGGTTATACTTGTGAGATCGATGGAATGGATGATGAGGAATGGTTCCCCCTTGATTTTCCCTCGTTTCCATGTGATTTGTGGCCGAGAACGGGCTTCGTTCATGTTTCAGGGAGGTTTATGCATGTTTTTAGGGTGAGAATGATTTCGCCAATTCGAGTAGTTTTTTGGGACTTAAATGGGTCCTCCCGGTAGGTAGGAGTTTGGGGAAGGGTTTCCCCTTATTTTCCCTCACGTGCGGAGCGAGCGGGGTGCGGAACGGGACCCCACGGCGAGGTTCTCGCTGTGAACTGACCGAATCGATCGACCGATCCCCTAACTCGGTCGACCGATCGGGCCAGTCTGAACAGACCATTACTGGGAAAAACGGTCGACTGACCCTGGCTGGGCCGGTTGACCAAAGTGCCCAATAGGTCGACCGACCAGGATGGCCGGTAGACCTTTACCCTACGTTGGTCGACCGATTCAAGGGCTGGCAGGCCCGTTTGGTCCCTTTGACCCAGTCTTCACCTTGGAATGCATAAATTAATATTATATTCATAAAAACCCATGGAAATTGGGCCATTTCGGCCTCGTGTGGGCGGTTGTCGCCCCAAGAATTGGTTCCTCCATGTACAGAGTTCTATGATTCTTGCGAAGGATTTTTCAGCATGAATTAGTGGCTGGCACTAGTAGTTCCCGTCTTACCGGTCTAGGAAGGTTTAACGACATCAGGCAGTATCGTATAGCAGTCTCGAGATGTGTTTCCTGACTAGATAGCCGATAGTTTAGCTACCTAGCTAGCCTTTCAGAGTTCAATGAGTATCGAGCCATCTTGTGTCTCGAGGTTCGTACGATGGGTGCGTGGGTGTAATCGATGGTATTTCGGTAGTTTCTTCTCTTTACAGTAAGTTCCCACATCGAGTGACTTCCCCCACTAGTCGTAACTTGCCTGGGCACACATGTGACAACCCACCTAGGAGAGGTGGAGAGCTAGACCTGAGAGAGATGGTTTGGGGTTGGTTACCGTAAGGCCTCCCACTGTGGTGGCTCGAGTCCGGGGCAGGAGGAAAACTAGCTAGAGGGCCTGGCGTAGCGTAGTCAGTCACTGTATGCACACGTGATCGGGGACTTTGGACACGTGCTGACGAGCACGACCCTGACTAGACCCTTGTCCTTGGTTACTTATACGGTGTCTCAGTTTTCGCTTGGGACAAGTAGGGAGACACCTGAGGCTGCGGACTAAGTTGTCAATGGACGCATTCGATCTTGCTTCTAGTGGGTAGTTCTCCTGTCACTTGAGATGTAGTTTCTCCTATCTTTCGAGCGCCTAGTTTTTGATAGAGAGGTCATGTAACGCCCTGAGTTTTTTGGATCTTTTTCCGTGAGTCACGATCGTGTCTGAGCGGGTTTCAGACTTTAATTTTGGATTTTCGACCCCCAGATGGTACTTTTGTGGGCCATTTCGGGTCCGTGGCGGTAACTTGAGCCGCCTTGCTTTTTCTCAGAATTTTTTCAGTGTCAGAATTTATTTTATGAGAATTTACGGAGTTACTGTGTGTTTTTTTTAAAAATAATAACAAAAATAAAAAAATTAAAACCCTTTTTTAACCCCCCCACCCCCTCCGTTCTCTGCCTCACTCCTACATCTCACTCTATCCCTCCCGTTTCTCCCCCTTTTCTCACCCACCATGACAGACAGTGGCCGACGGATGGCGGCGATGGGCAGGATCGGAGGACGGCATGGCAGGAGAGCGGCAAACGCGGTCGTGCGGAGCCAGAGGCAGTGGCGCGTGCAACGTGCTCGTGTGAACGGGGTCAGTTCGCGCGGTTGAGGCAGTTTCGCGATTGGTTCTTCACGTGAAGTAGGGAGATGGACCCATGCCACTTTCCCCATGCTTTTCCCCCACATGCATCGGGTTTTTGAGCGAGAGAGCGGGGTTTACCATTTTTCAAGGAATTTCCATGTTTACGGACATGTGATCGGATTGATTCGCCGAATTCGAGTTTTGTTCTTCCTAATGCGGTCGGGGGTGATTCCCTATGCATCTTGGGAGTTTTCATGCCCAATGTAGGCCTTATAAGCGAGGGAATGAGCCTTCGGGGTGGTTCCCGGAGGGGACCCTGTCACTGGGAAAAGCCAAGTTGGGCGGCCAACCTTTTGGCCGCCCAGGGTGTTGTATGGACAAGGTGAAGGCCGCCTAGGCCCCATGCCTCTCTGGGGGGCCAAAGGCCTGGCCGCCTATGTGTCTGGGCGGCCAGGGTGATGTCCGCCTAGGCCAGGGGTGTTGGGCGGCCACAGGGTTGGCCGCCCAGGCCATTTCTGTCCCAGGGTTGGGTGGCCAGCCTCCTGGCCGCCCTGGCCTATGGGCGGCCAGGGTGGTGGCTGCCCAGGCCACAGGGGTGGTGGCCATTGATGTGGCCGCCCAATGCTGTGGACGGCAAAGAGGTTGGCCGCCCTGCCCCTGTCAGCCCGTGAGTTGGGTTTCAGGCTTTCCACTTGTTGGTAGTCCCTACTTGTGCCGGTTTCACCGGTTGTCCACATAGTAGTCCCCCAGTCAGAGGTTCTAGGGTGTTGTGTTATGTCCATAGCCGCCTCGTGTCGTATTACACTTGTACGGTGAGTTACGTGCGATCGAGGTTGTTCCAGTGACTTTCTGCTTCTTAGCGAGTTCTCACCTTTTGGTGACCTTCCCACTAGTCGTGCCCTTCTTACGGCACGCATGTGCTGACCTACCTTGGAGTGGTAGAGCGGCTTTCCCAATGTGACAATTTTTAGGCTGGTTACTGTAGGGCCCCTCATCTTTGCTGCCTGTGTTGTACATCCTTGGTTTTGATGTTGTCTAACTATAAGCCATTGAGTGATATGTTAATTTCTATCAAAAAGATACAAAAGTTCTGAATTATGTAAATGAACAGGTCAAGGAACTCAAGTCGACTCAATCACTCAAGCAAAGAAGCAAGTGCACTTGAATCCCAAATGAAAACAGGTCACCAAGTCGACTTGAGAAGGGAACAAGTCGACTTGGAGCAGCTTCCAGCAAGCAGTCAGTTCTACAATCATTCACCAAGTCGACTTGGCCAGGGATCAAGTCAACTTGAAGCAGTTTCCATCAAGTAGTCAGTTCTGTAATCATTCACCAAGTCGACTTGGCCAGGGATCAAGTCAACTTGTGTCGGAACCGATCATGAACGAACTAGAAATTGGACCAGTTTTGGTACGAGATCTGATGCCCAATCATTGGATCCGTTAGGTTACAAGGTAATAGGTTCCTAAGGAGGGAATTTACAACATATCCCAACTACTTCCTAGTTTTGTTGGAGCCCAATGGATTCTTTCTCCAATAGAATGCATACAAAGGGTAAGGTCATGATCTGATCACGGCAACAACCCAGAGCAAAAATAAGAAGGTGTTTTAAACTAGATAAAAAGAGGCGTGAAGCCAAGGAAGGGAAGCTAAGCCAAGGGAGGTGCGCAGCTAGCAAGAAGAAGAAGAAGAGAGAAATGAGAGAGCAACACGAGGAGAACCGTGCGCAACCAAGAAGAAGGAAGAAAAGCTTGAAGAAGAGGTCGAACCAGAGAGAGAGAGATTGGTTGAAGGAGAAAGAGTAGCGAAGCCGAGCAAATCCATCCCACCTACTCAAAGATCAAGAGTCCAAGCTCATTGACGATCAGAACTAAAGAATCAATGTGGCATTGGGAGTTCTTCATCAGATCGACACATTCAAATCTTTGGGAGATAATTCAAATCACTTTTTTGTTTCTTTCATTGTCTTTGATTGTTACTGGTGTTGATTCCTACTTTGTAGTAGGGTGTTCAGATCGAGTATTGGGTGCTTAGATCTAGGTTCAAGCTGTGAGTCAGCAGTAGCAAGCTGTGAGTCAGCGGTAGAAAGCTGAGTCAACAGTAACAAGCTATGAGTCAGCGGTCCTTTAGCTGTGTATCAGCGAAGCTGTGAATCAGCGATTTTCAAGCTGTGTGTCAACAGTTAAGCCTCCTTTGGTTGAGTGGGGGGGACGGGGGACGACGTAGGTCCAGGGGTAGAGACCGAACCACCTTAAAAATCATCTATCCACCGTGTGGTTTGCGAGCTGTGTGATTGATATTTTACTGCGTTAGATGCATGCATAGGACCACTCAACTGTGCTAAATCTAATCTACGTCTTATATATACTTGCCTGGCATATTCATTTTTATTTCTCCATCAGTCTCATTTTTAATTGGGGGCAGATCTATTCACCCCCCCTCTAGATCAGCCTTTCCACATCCAACACGTGGTATCAGAGTGGGTTTATCCAGTCAAGAGGGCCAACGACCCGGATGGATCAATGGAATGGACGCCAAAGGATTTTTGGCAGATGGTCATTCGGTGACTAGGCCACCATATTTTGATGGCACTAACTACCCGTATTGGAAAAATCGGATGCAGGTCTTTCTCATTGCGTAGGACCATGAAATATGGAGAATTGTAAGCCGAGGGCCATATCAGCTTCCCGAAGATGAAGACACCTGGACACGATAGCAGATAAGGAAGGCAAATCTAAACTGGGGTGCAATGAATACTATGGAGTGCTCGCTTCACCCGACAGAATTTTCAAGGGTTTCCTCTTGTGCCACTGCCAAGGAAATGTGGGATCGACTGGAGATAATATATGAAGGCACTTTTGAGGTAAGAGAAACTAAAGCTAATATGCTCATTTCTGATTATGAAATGTTTAAAATGGAACCGCATGAAATGTATGCTAGACTAACACAATTGACTAATAGTCTAAAAAGTCTAGGGAAAAACTACACTGATAATGAACGTGTGAGAAAAATCCTTAGATCTTGAACTCCTATCTGGCATTCCAAAGCAACAATGATTGAGGATTCAAGAAATTTATCTACTATGACTGTTGATGAGCTGATAGGTTCATTAATGACTTATGAGCCTAACCTGAAGAGAAATGAGGAAGAAATAACAAAGAAGAAGCCATTGGCAATGAAGGCCTATGAGCGCTGCAAAGATTTTTCAGAAAATAGTGGGTCATCCAACACAGAAGAAGACTCTAGTGAGTTGGCTATGCTCACTAGAAAATTCAAAAAGTTTCTAAAAAGAGAAGGTAAGAGTCTTGCTAGAAAGAAGCCTCTGGTGAGTACTTCTTCAAAGTCTAAATCTGATGCAACTAGAAAATTTGATGAACTTCTCTGTTAAAACATGGGCATGTCAAATCTGAATGCCCTGAAGTTGCTGAAAAGGCTAAGTCCAAGTCGAAAGGAAAGAGTGCCAAGGCAATGGTGAGTACTTGGAGTGAGGAAGAAGAAGGTGAAGAGGACAGCTCAGCTAAAGAGAGTAAAGACAAGATCTGACTCATGGCAAGAGGTGAAGAACACGAGCATGAAGAGGTATCTTCTCCATTTAAGCACTTTACTACTAGTGATTAGGAAGAGGCCTATTCAGAATTGTTAGATAAATATGATGAGTACCATAAGGAAACAAAGTCATTAAAGAAGAAGATAAACTCTCTCATACATGATAATACATTGAGTGAAAAGCATGCTTGTCTAGAAAGTGAAATATCAAACTTGAAGAAAAATGTGTGTGATCTAGAGAATGTCAAATCTGAATTAAAAGAATTAGAAAATGAAAATGAAAACTTGAGAGATGAAATTGATAATCTGAAAATGAAGATGCAAGAAGGTGAATCCAAGGAACTAAAGGAAGAGAATGAAAGTTTTAAAAACTTAGTTGATGATCTCAAACTCAAGATGCAGGATTATGAAAAGGAAACCAAACGTGCTACTGAAAAATGTGATGCAATTAAGGGAGTTAACAACCAATTGCAAACAGAAATTGGAAAAATCCAAGAAGAGCTTAAGGATAAACAAAACTCTCTTGAAAGGCTCGTGAATGGAAAAGACCACCTGGATGCTGTGCTAGGAACAAAAGGAAATTATCGCAAGGAAGGAATAGGGTACAACTCAGTTGCTAAAAAGGAATTTCAATTCAAAACTGTAACCTTTGTGGCTGGAGAAAGTTCAAATAAGAAAACTCATTTGATTGATATGTACAGGTCTGAAAAGACAAATGAAGCTGCCACTTCAAAGATCATAGCAAAAGGAAAAATACCAGCTAATATGAACAAAGACAAAAGGCAAACTAATGAGAAATCCAAAGGCAAAACCAAGGTCCACACAGCCCACACAGAGAGTCCACACACCTCTCCATAGAGCTCCAGTAGTCTCCCCACGAGTCGACCTGGTCAGCACCCTAAGTCAATTCATAGGCCAACCAGAACAGGTAATGAGCAGACCCTATGGACGAGTCGACCCATGCAATTTGCCAAGTCGACTTGGAGTCCTTCCAGGAGCAGTCATAGAACCTCAAGTTATTGGACAAGTCGACCCGGACAATACAGTAAGTAGGCTTATAGGCCATCCAGAACAGATGATGTGCACAGACCCTGGGAAAGTCAACTCAGACCGAGCCAGAAGTCGACTTGGAGGCCAGACATAAGCCTTTTCTTTCAAACCCATGCAATGGTAGGTCAGCCCAGATTCTCTAGAGTGTTCAACCCATTCTTTGCTCCAAGGGATAATAAGAGGAACTATAAATCAAGATTTGTGAATAACTTTAACAACTTCAATGCCTCTAAGCTCACTCAACAAGGTTCATTCACAAAGGCTTAGAATGATACAATGAAAACCAAAAATAGTGAAAAACCCTTGTCTAAAAGGTAGATTTGGATTCCGAAGTATGTACTTTCTTGCTTGGTTGAGATGAATGATCATCTGGGACCCAAAGGTGTTTGGGTTCCAAAATTTTCTGTTGATTTGACTTGGAGGAATGCCTCGCAGCTGTACATAACAAATGCTATCTCGACAGCAGCTGTCCAAGGCACTTGACAGGGGACAAAGGACAATGCGAGTCAATATCAAGAAAGTTTTTCTGCTGAAATGGTCAACACATCATCCTATATCATTAATTCAGCCAAGCTAAGAATATTATGCAAAAGATTCCTTGTGCACCCCTAAGAGGTAAAAAGCCCTCTCCTGCTTAGTTTAAAGTTTTTTGAAGCAAAATGTTTTGCTTATATCAATGATAAGAAAGAGTTGGATAAATTTAATGCTAAGAATGATTTGGCAAGATTCTAGGATTTAGCAGTGATGGTTGAATCGCGTGTTGAAATGCATGTGTTCATATGGAAGTGAGCTTGTGGTTTTGTTTTGCTGTTTCATATCATGAGTGTCATGTTGAGGGGGAGTTTGCTAAATGAGTTTGTTGCATAGAGTCAGTTTATGTGATTTCAAATCTCTGTTACATCAGATGTCTGTTTATGCATTGTCATGACACCGACTCCTTGGTATATAAAATGGTGAACTGTGGAAGGACAGGTTAAGCTTGTCTGGACACTATCACTATGCATGAGTAAATACTCCGCCAAGTACAAAGAGTCTCATGTGTATATATGTGCTGGGTCGGATCATTAGAAATTAAGCCAACCAGAAATTCATGCATTGGCTGAGGGGGAGTTTGGTTGTGGGTTGGTCAGTGATTGCATCATCTATTAAGTTTTGTTTAAAATTTGTCGAGTTGTGTTGGATCTGTCGAGGTTTGCTAAGCTAGCATCAAAACATCATGATAACACATGTCAACGTAGCCATCTCTATCTTGATCTCTGGTTCACTCTTGATCCGTTCCTACTTCTAACAGTGCTGAGCACATTACTCCTCATCCTATGTCTCAACTGAATTGATTCCTTGCACCTTCATTTCTGATCTTAAAAATCCTTGTGACAACTTGCGCTCTCATCTTGCACATTGTCTATACTCTTAAAAATCTGTTTCAATAGCTCAAGTCTTCAGGGGGAGTGCTTCCATATCCAAGATGTCTGAGGATGCTCACTGATTCAGGGGGAGTTAAAATGTGAATTCTCTTTCTAAGAGACTCATGGTCTTCATATACCGACCCCTAGTAATCTAATGGTGTAAGGTTTATAATCCTGTAAATCTGAGCTTAAACATCTTGAGAATTTGAATCATGTACATGGAATAGTTTTAAAACAACCTGAAAAACACTTTGTCTATTCTAGTTTCTGGATATCTAAAAATTGAGAGTAAAGGTGCTCCTTTAGTTCAAAGTTTTCACTTAAGTATTATTTTTAAACAAGTGCAGGGGTTTATTCAAAAGGTTCAAAATAAGACATCTCAAGTCAGGGCAATGGCTATGACCAACTGAGAAACCGTGTCCTATCTCCAAAGAAGTGATACAGACTGAGTCATGAAGTAATGGTCTAGCTAACTCTATGAGAGTAAAGTATGAAAAACTAAAGGGAAAAAAGGCAGAGCAATGACTGTGGAATCACTAAGAAACCACATCCCTTCACCAAAGAAGTGATGTGGACTGTGAGTCATGAAGTGTACAGTTATCTCTGGTTAAGTAGGATGGTTGTATCATACTGAGTAACTGGAGATTCTGGCATCTAAACAACGTGTCTCCTCATGTCAAAAAGTGTGTACTAACCTGAATGCACCTTTAAAGATATTCTTGTTGATTTTAAAAAAAGGAGATAGAAAGAAAATTAAAAATTATTCGTTTATAAACCTCTAGAAATCGTTTATCTTCAATACTTAATGAAGTTTTTTTCTAGAGGTGCCTCATGAAATTGATTAGTAAGATTGAAAGAGAGGGAGAGGCAATTGTTTTAAGAACTATTTTAACTATGTTAAATGTGCATGCTTGATATTTTATTTTAAGGTTGTTATGTTCAGATTTGGGTTTATAAACTTTGAACCAGAAAAATTAGTGCGAGTCATTCTTCGATTCTCTCTATTAAGAGGATAATTATTTTTTTTAAGACCCCTGTAATCTGAACTTCAGATATTCTATTTTAAGACCTCCCCGCAACTTCTTTCGCTCCACTCTATCTTCTATTCACAGATTGTTTCCATGCTACTTTTTCAGATATTCTGAGTTCTATTTGAAATTGAGAGTTCCCTCCGTCTTACTTTTGGGCACCTTTGATTTTATTGACTGCCACACCTCTATGGTTCTTGCTGATGTCTAAGGGGGAAAATAATTTTTCAGAAGAATCTATTCACCTATCTCATGAATTGAATTCCTCCTGGCTTTACTCAAGTCCTCTATCTTTTTGCTGATGTCAAAGGGGGAGAGGAAGTCATTGTAGTTAGTCACTCACTCGTCAAGTCCATGCATAATGGGGAGAGGAAGTCATGGTTGTCTTATGTACGGAATGAATGTTTATATGAATTTATTAATTCACAATGACTTATAGTTGCCATCATCAAAAAAGGGGAGAATGTTGTACATCCTTTATTTTGATGATGTCTAACTATAAGCCATTGAGTGATATGTTAATTTCTATCAAAAAGATACAAAAGTTCTGAATTATGTAAGTGAACAGGTCAAGGAACTCAAGTCGACTCAATGACTCAAGCAAAGAAGCAAGTGGACTTGAATCCCAAGTGAAAACAGGTCAAAAGCACAAGAATAGGTCACCAAGTCGACTTGAGAAGGGAACAAGTCGACTTGGAGCAGCTTCCAACAAGCAGTCAGCTCTACAGTCTTTCACCAAGTCGACTTGGCCAAGGATCAAGTCGACTTGAAGAAGTTTCCAGCAAGCAGTCAGTTCTGCAGTCATTCACCAAGTTGACTTGGCCAGGGATCAAGTCGACTTGTGCCGGAACCGATCATGAACGAACTGGAAATTGGACCAGTTTTGGTACGAGATCTGATGCCCAATCATTGGATCCATTAGGTTACGAGGTAATAGGTTCCTAAGAGTTAATTTCCAACATATCCCAACTACTTCCTAGTTTTGTTGAGCCCAATAGATTCTTTCTCCAATAGAATGCATACAAAGGGTAAGGTCATGATCTGATCGCGGCAACAACCTAGAGCAAAAATAGAAAGGTGTTGTGAACTGGATAAGAAGAGGCGTGAAGCCAAGGAAGAGAAGCTAAGCCAAGGGAGGTGCGCAGCTAGCAAGAAGAAGAAGAAGAGAGAAATGAGAGAGCAACACGAGGAGAACCGTGTGCAGCCAAGAAGAAGGAAGAAGAGGTCGAACTAGAGAGATGGAGATTTATTGAAGGAGAAAGAGTTGCGAACCATCAAATCCATCTCATTTGCTCAAAGATCAAGAGTCCAAGCTCATTGACGATCAGAACTAAAGAATCAAAGCGGCAGTGGGAGTTCTTCATCAGATCGAGACATTCAAATCATTAAGAGATATTCTTTACTTGATCTGCATTTCATTCAAACCGTTTATTTGTTTCTTTCATTGTCTTTGATTGTTACTGGTGTTGATTCCTACTTTGTAGTAGGGTGTTCAGATCGAGCATTGGGTGCTCAGATCAGGGTTCAAGCTGTGAGTTAGCGGTAGCAAGCTGTGAGTCAGCGGTCCTTTAGTTGTGTATCAGCGAAGCTATGAATCAGCAGTTTTCACGCTATGTGTCAGCAGTTAAGCCTCACTTGGTTGAGTGGGGGGACGACGTAGGTCTCGGTGTAGAGACCGAACCACCTTAAAAATTATCTGTCCACCGTGTGGTTTGCGAGCTATGTGATTGTTATCTTGCTACGTTAGATGGATGCATAGGACCGCTGAACTGTGCTAAATCTAATCTATGTCTTGTATATACCTGCCTGGCATATTCATTTTTATTTCTCCATCAGTCTCATTTTTAATTGGGGGAAGATCTATTCACCCCCCCTCTAGATCAGCCTTTCTACATCCAACAGCCTGAGTCCGGGCTTGGTGGAAAACCAGCAAGAGGATCTGACCTAGAGCGCGTGGTCTATGTGTGCATACGTGGTTGGGGGCGTCGGACACGTGCTGACGAGCGCGACCCCAGCTAGTCCTTGTTCTGAGGTTCCATGGTTAGTGTGTCTCAGTTTTCACCTGGGGCGTGTAGGGAGACACCGGTGGCTTGAACTAAGACGTCAGTGGATGCATCCGACCTAGTTTCTACTGGGTAGTGCTTCTGTCACCTGAGGGGTTTTTCGACTCAGGTTTTCTTCTACCGAGGTTCAGCATTTTGGCGACTCGGAGTCCTGTTTACTCATGGTCGAGGTGTGGTTCCTCGCTATCTTCGTGAGTCCTGTCCGGCTGCGTGGCCGTGTTTCTTTGTTGACCGATCGAGGGTCGACCTGGTAGCCTAGCTCCTAGCGCGTGCGTCCTAGGAGAGGTGTCCCGAGACAAGTCACTGGGTTCTTGCTTTTTGTGGCCTAGGTTTTGAGACTTCCACGTCAGAATGAGTGGTGTTCAATACTCGAGGTATCCTAACGGTGTGTAGGTGTTTAGCAGTTAGTGGCTTAGCACGTTTCTTGTGGCAGTGCCGTTCTTTACTGCTTTACTTCCTTACTACTTTACCTGCTTTACTGTGTTTATGTTTTATTACTTGCTACTCTATCTATTTGTTTGTTGTGGTGGGGATCCATAGGACCCCTACTGAGCCAATGAGATGAGGCTCACCCCTTTTTTTTCAGGTCGGCGTGCCTCCTCATCGTCCGGAGGCATTGAGCAGCGTTCGAGGTCCTAGCGTCGCCAGCTGGTGTTAGCCGGGGTATGCCCCAGAGGCTGTGTACCTTTCTTTTGTTGCACTGTACCTTTAGGACTTGTGAATATCTGGACTAGAAATTGTATAAAATGTGTAAATCTGTTTATATTAATGTAAATTTTAATTTTAGCACTTTAATTCCTGCATTTATTTTAGATTTCTATACACTCCCATGACACCTTTTAACCCTTTCGAGCTTCCTAGCTCAAAGGTGGCGGCGTAGGATCTGAGTGATATCGGGTTTAACCTGATATCCAAATCTTGGGTCATTACAGTTGGTATCAGAGCGGAGGTTACGGTGGAGTATAGAAATGTAGAGTAATTGTAGTGTTTAACAGTCTAGAGAGTCCGATACAGTCAACCACTAGCTTAGGGTGTTCTATTTTCTTACCGTATTGTCCTTTGCGTGTTTAAGGATCTATGATAACGCAAAGGGGGGAGGCATGGTCCTAGGCAGAGCTGGCCGCAAGGGCCTAGGAGGTGTAGGGTGGAGCACCGCCCCCTCCAGTGGACGCGACACTGGGTGCGCTGAGAGCAACTAAGTTTTTTGATTTGTCCACCTCGTTTTTGGTCTTGGCTCAGGGAGTGTTGCCGGTTGCCCTGTGTTGGGCTAGGTTCATGGAGTTGAGCCGGTACGCACCGTCGGCTATGGCAGGTTCAAGATTTTTGGCTCAACGATTTATTACCGGTCTGAGGTCGGAGATTCGTTGGACCCTCATGGCATCCGGGGTTGCGGACGTGGACGTGGCGTTTTGGATGGCAGTGATTTTGGTGGTGGAGCTATTGCGATCCCTGGAGCAGGGTCGGGCATTACAGCTTCAACAAGGTCTTCCTCAGATGGTTCAGGAGGAGACAGTCGCATCATCTTCCCCTGTCTGTGGTCCTTGCCGACGGACAGGAGGAGGCGTAGGCAGGCAGCTCGACACGATTTTGGGCGACGCCAGGAGCTTAGGCGTCGGGGGTAGGCGTAGGAGCAGGTGCTGGTGCAAGCCTTGGAGGAGTTCATGGAGTAGCCAGCTGCGAGGCAACCGCGGCTCAGCCTGGCAGAGCAGTCGGGGGCGTGTCCTAGGTGCGGTGGTTTTCATGCGGGCCATCCTTGCCAGGTGGCCGTAGTGGAGCGGAGGTGCTTCCGGTGTGATCGACCGGGGCTCCTGGTTCGTGATTATCCCAAGCGGAGGCGTTGCCTTAGGTGCGGCCGGGTCGGGCACGTGTCCCGTGAGTGCCCGCAACCACCACCCCAGCGGTGATGATCCTTTTGGTGGCCTCGTCGAGGCTTGGGGAGGCATGTGGTTGTGTTTTGATCCTGGCCGAGGCATTCGTGTATAGAAGGTACGACTTTGATTTTCATCTGGTTTTTGTCTGCCATCAGTGTTTCTTGTGATTCTCTCTTGGGTTCGTGTATGGGGAAGAATGTGTCTGGGTTCTATCCTAGACTCTGGAGGTCATCTCTAATGCTGGGAGGTGCCGTAGGTGTAGTCAGCGTGACTTTTGGCACGTGGTGGCCTGGAAGGGGCTATCCCAGCAGCTCCAATGACTTTTTGGAATAGTGAGGTTGGACTTTCGAGGCTATGGGATGTGCATCCGGGTGAGCGAGGAGGTGTCCTACCTCGTGGCAGGTATAATTTTGAACTTCCTATGTCGTGTTTTTGATATAATCCCTTGGATTCCGTTGTTTTCCAGTTTACTCCCAATTGTGTTCATGTTTTCCCGTGTGGGTGTCGGGAGTCCGAGGCGGTGTCTCGCACAGCAAAAGTAGAGTCGCACACTCATTTCCCTATTGTTACAACATGCTGGTGCCGTGGTTTGAGGAGTTAAGCTGCCAGCCTAAGTTCATGTGTTGTGCCGTGTGGCTGGCGCCCTGTTCTCCGATTGGAGTTGGGCTTGGATAGTTGGATCGGCTCGTGAATTGCTAGTTTGAGCATGGGAGTATGTGCTCTAGATCTAAGGTGTTAGAGACTCTCGTACTATTTTCTAGTCTTGGCCAGTGAAGTTGGAGGTCATCTCTTGTCAAGTGCCAGATTTTTCTTCGTGGTGCGTTATCCTGTGCTGAGTTATGCAGTGGAAGCGTGGTGGGCCCATAGCTTGTGGGCCTAGGATCGATGCCAGACGTGATCTGAGGATAGCTTAGTGGTGAGTAGGGTTATAGAGGTTGGTCAGCTAACCCTAAGGGTGGAGGTTGGCCTTAGGCATGTAGTGGCATTGTCCTCCAGGATGGCATCGATTGGCATGCCGTTGATTGGGTATTGTGTTAAGCGGCATTGGTGGGGATGAGAATTAGGGGCCTTCCAGTCAAGGCTGTTGAGTGGAGACTTGGGTTGCCTTAATTTCTCCCATGGAATCGTCATGTGTGTGGCTCATGGGAAAGCCCGGCGTGTGGCTGGTGCTGTGTGGAAGGCTTGGACCAGTGGACTGGTCATCTTGGAGGCGAGTGTGTGTGGCTTCGGAGCGAGGAGTTGTTTGATCGCCTTCGATTAAGATGGTGTTTCCAGGTCTATCAAATGTAGGTGATGAGTGTGAGTATGAATGAGAAGCTTCTGGTTCCAGCGGGAGTATCATGATTTTTGGGGTGGTTGATTGGACCCCCTTGCACCCAGCAGTTGTGTGGATCTGCGTGCCGGGTGTGTGGTAGATATGTCAGCTAGGACCGTAGGAAGCCGAGATTAGATTGTTGGATTAGGACCTGGACTGTGACCTCGGTTGGTGTATTCGAGGGTTGTTGTGGTGCGAGGCGTCAGTGGATATCGCCCGGAGTCGAATTGGCGTTGTGATCGGCCCTGATGGGTCGAGAGTTTTGTTGTGAGTCCGGGTAAGATTCTGTGAGGCGGTCATGAGAAGTCCCAGGAGCTGATTGTGTTGTCATGGCTCCTTGGGATGCGTGTGGTTTTATGTGCTGGTCGTCTGATGGACCTGATGCTCGGGTACAGGTGAGTGATGTGGTGGATGTGGATCGAGAGCTTGGCCTTGCTAAGACTCGGGAGAGTTTGGAACTTGGTGTTTCCCGTTGTGTCGTTGATCGGATTGTTGTGTTAAGGTTGGAAGCTTCCCCTAGCTCTAGAGGAGCTATTCGAGGGGATGGCGTGTGGAGCCATTATGTGTTTAAGCTGAGCGGTATCGCGTTCAGGTGAACACTGGCATTAGGTTGCTATTGATTGGCAGGCCAGGTAGAGCTACGGTAGCGCTTAGTGTGGATTAGATGGTCATAATATGGAGTGGGTCTCTCCTTGGCGGAAGGATCCCCCGAAGTGTGATCGTGAGACCGGGGCCTTGCCATTGAGAAGGGTTTGAAGGCGTGGTGTCAGGACTGATGAGATTGTGGAATTCAAGGTTCGCGCGGGTGACCTTGTTGTTCTTCTTCCCTCATGAGAAGCTGGGTTGGCTGGATAGCCAGAGTGGTTGGATCAGTACCCAGTCAATGTGTGGCCCAGGCGTGGAGCTTGCAGATGTGTGAGCCAGTGGATGTGGTTGGACATCCGGTGTTGGTTCGTGGGTTTTGTGGAGAACTGAAAGGGAAGACTGATTCGAGGATTTCTTGGTTGGTGTGAGACTGATGGCCAGTGGATGGCTTCCTTAACCAGTGTATTGCTCCTCGGGTTGGTCCTACTGTGATGCAATGTGCGGTTGGTGAGATCTTAGATGGTTTATTGTGGGTGTTCCTCAAGCATTGGTCGAGACCGGTGAGAACTAGACTTGGCAGTGGGATCGGTGTTAACCGATAAGCATTGGTTGTGTTCGGCTTCGAGAAAAGAGCCGTTGATAGCATGGAGCCGTCAGGTGCGTTGCAGTCGGTGGTGGCGGCTGTGTGAATCTCGGCTCTTGAGATGTCAGTTGCTGACCATGTGAAGCTGTTGGTTATGTCACGGTCAGTAGTGACGGCTGTCAGAGTTTTGCTCGAAGTCAAGATGTGATTGTGCTCCCTGTGTAGAGTTTTCGGCGTTTGGTAATCGTGGAGGCCGTTCTCCTGAGTGGACAGCTGGGTGAGGTTTTCCCCAGTAAACGTTGGCGTTGCGGTCGGAGTTTGGTGTGTTCCCTCCCTGTGTGGTGCATGGTTGTTGTTATTTATGCCGTGGAGTTTTGAGAAGCTGAGGTGAGGCCAGACTCGTCCATCTGTATGGGCCTCATGTGGTCTGAGGATTGGTTTGGATGGGCGTTGGATTACGAGTGGACCTTGTTGGTTTTTTTGGTCTGGCATTGTCCCTCATAGGAGTCGTGTGGTGTTGGTGGTTGTGTTGCGCTTCGGTGGTGTTCCCCGTGGGGTGTGTTCTTCCCCTTGAGTTCTGTGTATCGTTCTTAATTTCGAGGAAGAAATTTGTTTAAGGGGGGAGGTCTGTAACGCCCCGGGTTTTTCGGATCTTTTTCCGTGAGTTGCGGATCGTGTCCGAGCGGGTTTCAGACTTTAATTTTTGATTTTCGGACCCCCAGATCCTACTTTTGTGGGCCATTTCGGGTCCGTGGCGGTGAGTTGAGCCGCCATGCTTTTTCCCCGAATTGTTTTAGCATCAGAATTTATTTTTTGAGAATTTTCGGGGTTAATGTGTGTTTTTCAAAAAAATAATAATAACAAAAATAAAAAAAACAAAACCCTTTTTTTAACCCCCCACCCCTCCGTTCTCTCCCACATCTCACTCTCTCCCTCCCGTTTCTCCCCCTTCTCTCTCCCACCACGATGGACGGCAGTCGACGGACGGCGACGGTGGGCAGGATCGGAGGACGACACGGCGGGCGAGCAGCGGACGCGGTCGTGCGGAGCCGGAGGCGGTGGCGCGCGTGGCGTGCTCGTGTGAACTAGGTCGGTTGGCGTGGTAGAAGTTGTTTTGTGACGGGTTCTTTCGCGTGATGGACCCACGCCACTTTCCTCGTGCTTTTCCCCCACATGCATCGGGTTTTTGAGCGAGAGAGCGGGGTTTACCATTTTTTAGGGAATTTCCATGTTTACGGGTGTGTGATCAAATTGATTCACCGAATTCGAGTTTCGTGCTTCCCAATGCGGTCGGGGGTGATTCCGTACGCATCTTGGGACTTTTTGTGCCCAATGTGAGCCTTATAAGTGAGGGAATGAGCCTCCAGGGTGGTTCCCGGAGGGGACCCTGTCACTGGGAAAAGCCCAGTTGGGCGGCCAGCCTTCTGGCCGCCCAGGGTGCTGGATGGCCAAGGTGAAGGTGGCCCAGGCCCCATGCCTCTCTGGGCGGCCAAAGGCCTGGCAGCCCAGGTGTCTGGGCAGCCAGGGTGATGGTCACCCAGGCCAGGGGTGTTGGGCGGCCACTATGTTGGCCGCCCAGGTGTGGGCGGCCACAGGGTTGGCCGCCCAGGCCATTTCTGTCCCAGGGTTGGGCGGCCAGCCTCCTGGCCGCCTAGGCCTATGGGCTGCCAGGGAGGTGGCAGCCTAGGCCACAGGGGTGGCGGTCATTGATGTGGCCGCCCAGTGCCGTGGATGGCAAAGAGGTTGGCCACCCAGCCCCTGTCAGCCCGTGAGTTGGGTTTCAGCCTTTCTGCATGTTGGTAGTCCCTACTTGTGCCAGTTTCGCCGGTTGTCCACACAGTAGTCACCCAGTCAGAGGTTCTAGGGTATTATGTTCTGTCCATAGCCGCCTCGTGTCGTGTTACATGTGTACGGTGAGTTACGTGTGGACCGAGGGTGTTCATGTGGCTTTCCGCTTCTTAGCGAGTTCTCACCTTTTGGTGACCTTCCCACTAGTCGTGGCCTTCTTACGGCACGCGTGTGCTGACCTACCCAGGAGTGGTAGAGTGGCTTTCCCAGTGTGACAATTTTTAGGCTGGTTACCGTAGAGCCCCTCGTCTTTGCAGCCTGAGTCTAGGTTGGGTGGAAAACCAGCTAGAGGATCTAACCTAGAGAACGTGGTCTCTGTGTGCACACGTGGTTGGGTGCGTCAGACATGTGCTGACGGGCGCGACCCCAGCTAGTCTTTGTTCTGAGGTTCCATGGTTAGTGTGTCTCAGTTTCCGCCTGGGGCATGTAGGGAGACGCCGGTGGCGCGGACTAAGACGTCAGTGGACGCATCCGTCCTGGCTTCTAGTAAGTAGTGCTCCTGTCACCTGAGAGGTTTTTCAACTCAGGTTTTCTTCTACCGAGGTTCATTGTTTTGGCGGCTCGGAGTCCTGTTTACTCGTGGTTGAGGTGTGGTTCCTCGCTGTCTTCGTGAGTCCTGTCTGGCTGCGTGGCCGTATTTCTTGGTTGACCGATCGAGGGTCTACTTGGTAGCCTAGCTCCTAGCACTTGTGTCCTAGGAGAGGTGTCCCGAGACAGGTCGCTGGGTTCCAGCTTTCTGTGGCCCAAGTTTCAAGAATTCCACGTCAGCATGAGTGGTGTTCGATACTCGAGGTATCCCGACGGTGTGTAGGTTTTTAGTAGTTAGTGGCTTAGCGTGTTTCTTGTGGCAGTGCCGTTCTTTACTACTTTACTTCCTTACTGCTTTACCTGCTTTACTGTCTTTATATTTTATTACTTGTTGCTCTGTCTATTCGTTTGTTGTGGTGGGGATCCGCAGGACCCCTACTTAGCCAATGAGATGAGGCTCACCCCCCTTTTTTTTCAGGTCGGCGTGCCTCCTCGTCGTCCAGAGGCCTTGAGCAGCGTTCGAGGTCCTAGCGTCGCCAGCTGGTGTTACCCGGGGTATGCCCCAGAGGCTGTGTACCTTTCTTTTGTTGCACTATACCTTTAGGACTTATGTATATCTGGACTGGAAATTATATGAAATGTGTAAATCTGTTTATATTGATGTAAATTTTAATTTTAGCACTTTAATGCCAGCATTTATTTTAGATTTTTATACACTCCCGTGACACCTTTTAACCCTTCTAAGCTTCCCAGCTCGTGGGTGGCAGCGTAGGATCCGAGTGATATCGGGTTTGACCCGGTATCCGGATCTTGGGTCGTTACAGGTCATGTTAGTTTTGACATTCTAGACTGTATTCCCTTCGATACTTGGATAGAGTTACCTCGTGAGTTATAGACGTGTTATGGTTTTGCGGTTACATGAGGGTGATTCTTCCAATACTCGAGGCATCTTGTAGTCCGCGCGAGGTTTACATTATGGGTAGCTTTGTTGTGTTTATTTATTGTTGTTAGACCCATTTTCCTTCTATATTGCTGTTACACTTGTTTATTGTGGTTAGTTGTGGTGGGGATCCGCGGGATCCCTACTGAGCCAATGAGATGAGGCTCACCCCTTTTTGTTTTCAGGTTCGGAGTGCCTCCCCGTGGTCCAGAGGCCTTGAGTAGCGCCTACAGAGTTCTAGTGCTGTCAATCTTCCCTAGTCGGGGTATGCCCCAAGGCTTTGTACTTTTCTTGTGTTGAGCTGTACCTTTTGGACGTGTTCAATCTAGACTATAATCTGTGTAAAAAATTGTATAAATCTGTTTATAAATATAAGCATTATTTTCTACATTTTATTTACTACGTTCATTGTAGATTCCCACACACTCCCGTGACACTAATTCTAACCCTTCTGAGCTTCGTGGCTCGTGGGTGGCAAGTCTGGATTCTGGTCATACTGGTTACTTTCCGGTACTCGGATTCCAGGTCGTTACAACATCTATAGGATAACAACATAGGAAATGTGTAGAAATTATCCCTGGTTTCTAATCGATTTGTCATCTACACAGGAAGAGTCTTTCCGCAGTTCTGAGTCTGCGAATGGTTACTTAGTGGGCTTGGACTTTGCTGCGTCATTACATGGGCCATACATACGTTGACCGCTAATACTCCTCCGCAAGCCCAATGGGATGGATATAACGTTGAGCTTGGAGTGCAGACATGAAAATCTGGAGGAAGAAAGTGGCTTGGTGAAGATATCTGCTAACTGATCATTTGTAGAGACATAAGAAACCTGCAAACCTCCAACAGCAACATGCTCACGGACAAAGTGATAATCTATCTATACATGCTTTGTGCGTGCCTGAAAGACATGATTTGCCGCTAGGTAAGTGGCAACAATATTATCACACCACAATTGCGGCACAGATTGGACAGGAACCCCAATCTCTTTAAGAATATGTACAAGCCACAAAATTTCCATTGTGGAATTAGAAACCACCTTATACTTGGCCTACGTACTAGAACGAGCCGCCGTGGACTATTTATTAGCACTCTAAGAGATAATATTTCGACCAAAGAAACAAAGCATAGTCACACGTAGAACGACGATCCACGGAATATCCGGCCCAATCCGCATCACAATAGGCATGGAGATCATGGGAAGAATCACGATAGTAGAGGAGACCATGATCAATGGTACCTTAAATATAGAGCAAGATCCGCTTGACAGATGACCAATCTCCTTCTGTGGGTGAATGCATAAACTAACAAGCTCGATTAACCACAAATGCGACATCTGGGAGTGTGAGGGTCACATATTGGAGAGCACCAACAACACTATGATATAAAGTGGGGTCATCCAAGGGACGAGACGAGAGAGTGGTATGCGATCCAGACTGAGACCCTACAGCCATAGGTATGGCGATTTGTTTATCCCCATCCATTTTAACTCGACGCAGTAGATCAACCATATACTTAGCTTGTGAGAGAAAGCACCCTTGACTATGTGAAAGGAATTGTATGCCACAAAAGAAGTGAGCTTATCCCATGTCATGAATATCAAATTCTGACTGAAGAGACTCAATAAAATAGGCAATCACAGTGGGCTGATTTTTCGTACTGAAAATACTATCCACATAGACAAGGAAAAATCTAACAAAAGCATCAAGTAGAAGAAAGAAAAGAGATGTGTCGGTGAGTTTGACCCTCTACTTTGGAATAGTACTTGATCAATGGTCGCACTCACATCTTCCTTGAATGTTATTCGGTGTAAGTGGGTGTTCAAGTTCAAAAATAACCTTAACGGATCCATCAACTGACACGAATCATGTCTAGTGGCTAAAGATTTTCGTCAACAACTAGGGATTGATTTCATAAAACTTTAAGTCCAGTTGTAAAGATCACTACTATTCGTCTCATTCTTGCTCTTTCCACCTCCTCTCATTGGCTAGTACATCATCTCGATGTTAGCAATGTTTTCCTCCATGATGTTCTTGATGAAACAGTGTTTATGGAGCAACCCTCGGGTTTTATTCATTCCCAATTTCCCTCGCATGACTTTCAACTGCATCGGTCTCTTTATGGGTTGAAACAAGCTCCTCGTGTCTGGTTTCAACATCTTAGCTCACGTCTATTGGCCTTGGGATTTCATGGTTTAGCAGCACGCCACGCAGGGGACCGGGCAGCCTGTGTGTAACTAGTTGGCTCGACGGGCTCGTCAACATCAGATAGGAGGGCCATCGGCAAGGGGTGGCGAGAGGCGGTCTGTAATGCCCCGATTTTTTTGGATATTGTTTGGATCAGGATCCGTGGGTTTCAGATCACTTTTTTGGGTCCCGGATTGAGTTTTGCGGTTTACGCGTGTTTTTACCTATCGGACCTTCGGAACCCCGGGTAGGGCGAACCGTTGCATTCTCCGACGCCGGGACGTTGCAGGCGCATTGTGCATTTTGCAAGGATCATGGGGAGTATTTTTCCCTATTTTTCATATTTTCCAAAAATTCCAGATTTTCTATATATTAAACCACCTTTTTCTCTCCCCATCTCTCATTTCTCACTCTCTCCCTCTCTCTTCTCTCACGCTCTCTCTTTCTCCACTCTCTTCTCCGACGGCCGACAGAGCGAGGCGGGGGTGAGGCAGAAGCGACGCGGGTGAGGATCAGGCGGGGACGAGATGAGGATCGAGGTGGTGGAGGCGCGGTGAAGCTCGGCCGCGAGTTCGGGGAGTCGCGGTGGTTCGTGCGGCATTTTCTTGGCGGATCGGCATCCTCTGTGCGCGGAATCTTCGGTGGAGGTAGGGGGATGATTCCTTAACCTCTGTACTTCATTTCCCGAGAGCTTGGTAGCCCGAGGCTAGCCGGGAGAGTTTATTTTCCCGTCGGGGTCATAATGTATGATTTTGGGGTGAGAGCCAAATTTCACGTTTTAATTGCATTTTTGGGGTTTAAATTGGTCCTCTCGATGCTAGAGAGGCTGGGGAGTGATTTTCCATTGTTTTCCCCTTCACATGGGTGTGAACGGGACGTGGAATCAGGTTTTTCGTCGGATTCACCGTTTCCGGGCTCGGAAGCATAATGGTCGTACCAGGAACCGCTACCTGTAAAGGCGGTCAAATGAGGACCATTTCCTAGCCCAATAAGTTGGTTCCAGGTAGCGGCGACGTGATGGACCGCCACCTAGAGCAAGCGGTCAGGGCATGACCATTTTTATGGCACTAGGGGCCAGGGGGCTGGCTGCTACTTCTTCGTTTGAGTCCTGTGTAGCAGCGCCCTCGCGACTGACCGCTACTCGCTGATAGCGGTCAGGCCAGGGCCGCCACTTAGGGGTTGCGGTCCAGAGTGGACTGCTACTTGAAGTGACAGTCGAGGGAGGACCGCCACTCGGTTTTCCATGTTAGTGTGTTCCGTTCACACTGTGTTGGCCCTCGGTCTACCCGGTTGTGACCCAGTGGTCGACCTTTGGCCCCGTGGTTGTCTCGGACACCCCGTCGATTTTATGACAGGGTATTTTTGTGTCCAGAGGTGTCGTGTTACCTCGACTAGCATGCCCATGGGTTTGGAGGATCCGGGTGGCCCCATGTGTTCCGGGCTTTTGTGTTCTCGGTAGGCCAAATCGCCGTGAGTCGACATAAGTGCGGAGGGCTCTCCCCGCACGACGTGGGTTTCTTCGAAAGGTGGTTTCCGCGTGGGCCGTGAGTTTGGCCCTTGGACTGTGAGTCCAGTCACCCAACATATGGCTGGAGGTTTCCCACGTTTCCCTTGGATAGGGGATCGATTAGGTGGCTTGTGAGCTACCTTGGGAATTGTGCTACCGTGATTTCAGATCTAGGGATTAGGCTAGATTAACGGCGCTGTGCCGTCATGTGCAGCGGTCTTGACTCGAGTCGCATGACTCAAGGACCATTGGGTTTATTAGGTCTAGTGGACTGTCTAGTGGCTCCGAGTCACCTGGTACTCCGTGTTACTCGCAATGGGTGCGTGCGTGACTTTCTATGATCACGTTAGTGACTCCCCACTAGTCGTAGCCTTCTTACAACATGCGTGTGCTGACCCACCAGGGAGTGGTGGAGCGGCTTACCCGAGAGAGATAGTTTTTAGGCTGGTTACCGTAGGGCCCCTTCGCGCAGCCTGAGTCCGGGCTTGGGGGAAGAACCAGTTAGAGGATCTGACCTAGGGCGCATGGTCTATGTGTGCACACGTGGTTGGGGCGTTGGACCCGCACTGACGAGCGTGACCCCAGCTAGTCCTTGTTCTGTGTTCCTGGTTACTGTACGGTGTCTCAGTCTCTGCCTGGGGTGTCGTAGGGAGACACATGAGGCTACAGACTAAGTCGTCAGTGGACGCATCCGGCTTTGTTTTTGGTGGGTAGGTACTCCCGTCACATGACGTGAGGTTCCAGTGACTTGAATTTCCGTTTCACATCTGCGAGATGTGGTTTTACTCTTAGTTTCCGGGTGGTTTCTCAAGGTAGAAGTCTAGGGTTTCCGGTGAGCGTCACCGAGGGTTTTCCCTAGATGGTGTAGGGTTCATGACGACAAGGTCATGATCGTGTCTACCCAGACCGCGTGATTTTGGGTTGGGCCTTCGTTTGTGAAATGGGCATGTACGACAGTGGTGTCGTGATGGTCTCCTGGCAGTATAGCTAGAGGTTTTCCCGTTAGTTCGGTGGTCCCCCGACTGTGAAATCGGGGCGTGTTTTTTAGTACAGTAGGAGTAGCTGTAGTGTTGAGTTTTTACTGGCCATCGAGTTTGCTGTTCCTGCTGTTGTTGCTGCTTTCCGCAACCACCGTTGTTTACGGTTGGGGTTCTGCGGGACCCCTACTAAGCCAGTGATAGGAGGCTCACCCCTGCTTTTCAGGTGTGGCGATTCTTCCTCGAGGTTCGAGGGTCCTATGCAGAGGGTTTTAGTTGCCAGCTTGTTGGGCCGAGTGATCACTCGATGTTGGGTACGTTTCTCTGCCTTAGACTGTACTTTTGTTGGACTGGACTCTATTGTAGTTAGATTTTTTATTTCTGTTAATTGTTGAATTATCCTGCTTTATTTCCTATTTCTTTGTACCTCTGCACTCCTTTTAGCCCTTCCAAGCCCTCCGGCTCGTGGGCGGTGGGCCAGGATTCGAATGGTATCGGGTCACTCTCGGTATCCGGATCTTGGGTCGTCACAATTGGTATCAGAGCGGTGGTTTTAGACGTACAGGGGAATTTGAGATATTGCAGTGATCATAGTCCATAAGGTCCAGTACAGTTGGCAGCTAGCATAGGGTTTTATGTTTGTTTTCTGCTTTGTTTCTCGCATGAGAGCTTGAGTGCGCTGCGTTGGTGCTGTGAGGGCGGTTGCTGTTCTTGTTCGAGTGCCGGTGTAGGGCCCAAGGGATGTGATAGAGAGATTTCTTCTCGATGGGTGGTGGCCCCAGTTGTGCAACATTAGGCAGAGGTTATCGGCAAGTGTGGATCTGCTATGCTGCGTTTGAGGATTTACGGCGAGTTCAGGTGGCTGGTGAGGATTGTTCGTGATCAAGTGGCCGTGAGCGTGCTCTGAGGGAGCTGTTATAGAGGTTGACCACTCCTGCTTGAGATTTATCCAGCTCCCGAGGTTTGAGGTCGTGGTTTGAAGTGGCCGAGCAGATGTTCTGATCGAGAGGTGCGCTCGGGTGAGTGGAGGATCTTCTCGATTAGCTACTGATTGTTGAGCCTGATGTTCTTATCATGCTCTGTGGCGTCAGAAATGACATGTCGGTCCCGGATATCTTTACAGATTTCGAGGCAGGATTGGGCGGAGATGTCCTAGTGAGCTCTAAGTCCTGTGCTTCTGCATGTGAACGAGTTGTGTTCGCCTTGGATTTCGCTTGAGATGTGAAGGTTCCGCGGCGAGTTTGGGACTCGAGGATGAGCGTTGGTAGTTGCCGATTATGGCTCGTGTTGTGGCTCGAGGCGTAGCATGTTGCAGTTTGAGGAATTATAGTGGTGGTGCATCGTGAGATACTGTGAAGGTAGTCTGACAGGACACTTGGCGAGTGTTGTCGGAGGAGTTGACCTGACAGAAGTGATGGTTTTCTTGGTGCTAGAAGGTGCGGTTCCCAGCATGTGTGAGATTCAAGGTCAGGTTGAGCGCGGAAGCTCTCTTGACTTATTAGAGGTGTGATTGGTCCCTCCTTTGGTTGGAGAGAATCACATTTTGCCATAGTTCATCATCTTGCATCGTGTGTCCGGATTGGTTGGCCTTCGTGTGCCATGAAGTCCGTGCGAGACACATCCTGTGTTTTGGCAAGGTGGTTGCCTGTGAGATGTCATGCCCATTTCCCTTGTTGTGTAAGGGTGTTGGCATTGTTCTGGAAGGACTAGAGCATCTTGGGCGGTGTTCATGAGAATTTGCGGCTGGTGTTATGATTCCCGATGTGTTGAGGATCGGAGCCTGTGGAGTTGCAGAGGATTGCCAGATTTGGAGAGAGAATTAGTGCTCTGGGTTTGAGGTAATTGAGTTTTCCTCACCCTATTGTTTGGAGTTAGCCAGCCGAGTTGAGGATCGTCGGGATGGTGGATCCTGAGTCATTGTGGTGGTTGTGCGTGTGGATCAGAGTGCGTAGCAGAAGCTTGGTGGGCCCATAGCCCACAGGTCCAGAATCGTAGCATTGGATGCTACGGGCGGATTCCTGAGGATGTGTAGAGCAACGGAGGATTGGTTCCTTGGTGTGAGACGTGTTGTTGCCGTGCCGTTGCTTGAGATATTGTGGTTCATGACACTGACAGGTGAAGAGTTGGGGAATGTGTTGGCAAGTGCGTCGCAAGAATACCCTATTCGTGTGTTGGAAGTTGTGTCCTCGGATGAGATTATGGTCCTTGAGAAGTGATCTCTGAGAGATTATGGGTCCCAGTTGGTGGCTACGAGTGGCTGGTAAGGTTGACCGAGTGGTCGACCATGGTAAGATGTGTAATGTCTGGGGACCCGTGTGTATTGGTCGCGGCGTCGTCGACCAGGTTGCTGTAATAGCAAGTGGCACTTGGTTGCTTTGGAGTTGTGTGCCGTGAATTGCTCAGGTTGTGTCCCGTGGCTCTGTGAGAGGAGCAGAATCGGGATTGGTAGGCGTCCATTCGGAGTAATTGAGATAAGTTGGGATTGGACTGCAATGGACTATGCCTGTGTATGGTGGTCCCTTGTGGGACGTTGGCGTCGGATGGTGGTCTTTGGTCTGGTGACCAGCATAGGCGGATTTCCCGGTAAGGCTGAGTCGAGTGAGGTGAGGACTGAAGACTCCAGATTCTTGTCAATTGGTTTTACCGTGCTCCCCTGTGTGGGTAGAGTTGGCGTGAGGCTCGAGATCGGATGTGGTGTTGGTCAGTGCAGAAGTCAACGGATGGCCTGTCGAGATCTGGAATGTGCCTTTCGGATCTGGTGGAGGGCCAGGAATGAAGGAAGAGGCTGAGTAGGTCAAGGGTTTCCCATTAATGAGTGTCTGGTGACCAGCGGATGGTCTTTCACAGACAGAAGATGCTGGTTGTGGCGGATCGGGAACGGTGAGGGTCGTGTGCAAGCAAGGCCTTTGGTGACCATTTCTGTGATGTGCTATTTCCGGATGGGACCTGGGCTTTGTCGAAGTTTGAGTTCTAACAGAGTTGGTCCCGTGCTGTTGTGAGCATTCGGCTTTCCAGGCGTGAGATGGTCCTTGGCGTGGAGCCGACGGTTGTGCGGCAGTCGGTTGGAAAGACTGCGTGAGCTAGTTGGAGGCTTAGCGATGGTTGTCCCAGGTGTGGGGCGTGAGATTAGTCAGCAGGATCGTGAGGCTGACATTTGGTTGGTCCGCCAACTATGAGATGGGTCGGTGGCTATTTCTCGTAACGAGGGCTGTGTTTGCTAAAGGTTTCTCTGATTTATCATCGTAATCCTGGACAGAGAAAGGGAGAGTAGCGCCAGAACTAACGCCGCAGGTAGGTTTCTTGGTGGTGTTTTACCAATGCATGGCGAGGGGGGTGAACCCCCCGCTCCCTGCTCTGATGGAAGTCTCTCCGGGGGAACTCCGTTGATGGCGACAGTGGGGTCTCGACAAACTTATGCGCAATCTTTGCTCTCAAATCATCCGAAAGTCAAGGTTGTGATTCATGTGAAAGAGCCGTGCTTCACGGATCAGGGTGAGCCAGCTGTGTTCTTCTCTAAGGCTGACATTGAGGCTTTCATGGCAAATCTTTCCAATGCTATCGTAGCAAAGTGTTCATACGGCAGACCGGCCTTCCCGGAGATCAAAGCTTATCTTGCATAGAGAATGGCCATGTCTATGGATTTTATTATCAGCAGGTTGAACCAGAGGCATATATTAATCCGACTTGGTTGTGAGGAGGATTTCCTTAAGCTCTTGCTGCAAAAGAATCTTTATGTGAAGGGATATTTGTTCAGATTCTTCAGGTGGACACCAGAATTTGATTTTGCTGTGGATCCGGCCACTGCTCTGGTATGGATAGGCTTCCCATCGCTTCCTGTTAATCTATATCATGAGGATTGTATGAAGTCAATCGCTGGTAATTTTGGCCCGATGTTAAGGATTCATGATAGAATAATGGCGATGACAAATACATCGGAAGCTCTTGCCTGTGTTGAACTGGACCTCTCTGTTCTGTGGAAGGAAAGGTTGTGGATCGATTTGAATGGAACCGGCTTCTGGCAGCCGGTGAACTATTATAAAGTTCCACATCTATGTGGTCTCTGTCACAAGCTTGGGCACAAAGAAGCAGACTGTAAAAGGAAGATGGGTATTCAGACCAATGCTCAATCCCGGGCAGATGGGAAACAAATGCGTAGTGTGCAGGTGTTCATGCCCAGGCACTCTTGCACACGTGATGTTCGACAGGCTGCTACAACTACTAACAGGTTTGATGCTTTGCAAGAAATAAATGATTCCAAGCATGATGGAATGGAAGAGCCAATATGTGATATGCAAATACATAATGATGCGAAGCTAGTTGTTGCTGACTCTCCTGGTAGTGATAAGGTTTCACAAGTTGTAAAAGGGGTGGGATTGGAAGTTCAGAAAAATGCTAGAATTGTTGATCCATCCATTTCTCAGGAGGTTAATTATGGAGATCTCCCTTCATTCCAAATGTTGAACAACAAAATGGCTTTAGAAAAGAAGAATGGTATGCAGGATCATGCTACTAAGACTACTTCGGTATTATCTATAGATAGTATCATGGGCAGTGTTAATGTTGATCAGAATTCAATTCATGTTGTTAATAAGACAGATATACAAGAACAGTCAGAAGATGTAGAGGTTGATAATATAGATAATGCTAAGGTTTTTCAATTTGTTGGTGAAAGTGGCAGCTTGTGCAAAAATGGTAATGGGGAAAGCAGACAATATAATAGTCTCTCTGACATTACTAATATTGCCAATCTGAAAAAAGCATTGTCTGCTCACAAGTCTGGCATTGGAGATGTGTCCGTAGCTGACCAATCGAAGGCAGAGAATATTTTCATGCAGGATAGTTCTCTGGTGAGTGATCCAGAAGCCATGGGACTTGCTGATGGAGGAGTAAAACAGATGGAAAATTATCTTCAACAGCCACTGACGAGAGCCAAAGCCAAGCATCTTGCGGGTGGACATCAATCTTCTTCCCATTCCCAATGATTAGTCCCATACTTATATGGAACACCCAGGGTATTGGTAATGCTAAATCCATGAGAAGTATTAAGAGTCACTTAAGGAGGAATGATATCCAATTGGTTTGCATTATTGAGCCTATGATCCCTGTGGATAGATTGGATAGTATAAGACAAAGATTGAAGATTGATTGTGCTTGTGTCAACCAAGATGATAATTCCAAAATATGGGTACTCTGGCAAAATTCCATTGTTGTTTCGATAGTGCAAAGGAATGCTCAATTCATTACTGTCCTGGTGCAGAATGCTGGATGTGGGGATTATTTAGCCACCTTTGTTTATGCTTCTTGTGATGCAGCTGCTAGGAGAGAGCTATATCAAGATCTTCTACAGTTTGGGGGCACTGTTAACAAACCATGGTTTTTGGGTGGCGATTTCAATGCTATTCTGTCACCTGAGGAAAAGAAGGGAGGCACTATGGGATTCATTAATTCCATGATGGATTTCCAAAGTTTTGTTGCTATGGCAGGGCTAATGGATGCTGGCTACACGGGAAACTCATTTACTTTGTCTAATAATCAGAGTGGGGCAAAAATATTAAAGCTAGGCTGGATAGAGTCCTGTTCAATGACTATTGGGTAGAGAATTTCCCAGTGATTACAGTCAAACATTTAATGAGGGAGCCTTCAGATCACTCTCCTTTGCTTCTTTACCATTCACAGGTTAACTCTGGCCCTGGCAGATTTGTGGTGCAACATATGTGGTTTGAGGATGCTAGATTCAAAGATGTGGTGCGAGAAGCTTGGGAGTCCATTCCAACAAATAATTACAATGCCTTTTACAATCTCCAACATAAGCTTAAAGCCATTAAACCAGTAGTTAAACAGTGGAATCAAGAGCTGTTCGGTAATATTTTTGAGAGGAAAATAAAAGTTGAGGAGGGGGTGATGCAAGCAGAGATAGCTTTTGATGATGACCCAAGTGAGATGAATAGAACATCTCTACAAGCTGCTCAAGCTGAACATAGGAGGGTTCTTCACTTAGAGGAAATTTATTGGGGGCAGAAGGCTAGAACAAATTGGCTTCAAATGGGGGACCGCAACACAAAGTTTTACCATCTTCACGTGAAACATAGGAGAGCCAGGATGACTATACACCGAATTAAACTTGAGAATGGAGAGTGGTGTGAAGATGAAGCTGCTATAAAGGACTAAGCTGTGGAATTCTACAGGCAACAATTCACTTCTGTTGAGCATGAAATTAAAACTAAAATCCTAGAGCACATTCCTTCTCTGATTTCCACTGAGGACAACACAGCTCTCATAGCTATACCCGATGAGGAGGAAGTAAGAGAAGCTGTTCACTCTTTGGCTCTTGACAGTGCTCCTGGCCCCGATGGGTACACTAGTAATTTTTTTACCTTTTGTTGGGACTTTATTTCACAGGATGTTATCACAGTTGTGCAAGGTTTTTTCAGAGGTATGCCTCTACCCAAAGGAACCACATCTTCATTGATTGCTATGATTCCCAAAGTGGTTTCACCAGTTACTTTTGCCGAAATGAGACCTATTAGCCTATGCAACTTCACCTATAAGATCATTTCTAGAATTATTAGTAATAGGATGGTTGATATCCTTCCCAAAATTATTTCAGAGAATCAAGTGGCTTTTGTCAAAGGTAGGAACATTGTGGATACTATCTCAATAGCCTCAGAAATGATGAAGGAGATTGGTCAGAAAGTTAGGGGAAATAATATCATTCTTAAGATAGATATGGCCAAGGCATATGATAGGTTGGAATGGACTTCCTGATTGAGGTTATGAAGTCATCTGGGTTTTCAAATAAATTCTGCTCTCTCATCTCCATGATGCTCTCCAATTGCTGGTTCTCTGTGTTATTCAATGGCTCGCCTACTGGATACTTCAAGTCAACTAGAGGGGTAAGACAGGGGGATCCATTAGCTCTAGCCCTCTTTATTATTGCTGAGGAGGCACTTAGTAGGGGTATTGCCAGCCTCTTCCTCAGTGGGCAAGTTCAATACTTTCAGGTTCCCCGTGGTTGTATGCAAATTACTCATCTCTTATATGCTGATGACACACTTGTCTTTTTGAATGGCATGGCTAAGAACACAAGAATTATGCTGGCATTCATAAGCGAATATGAAGCATCTTCTGGGCAGAAGGTTAATAGTAATAAGAGTAGCTTCATTGTATCCCATAAAGTAACACCTACAGTCATAAGAAGGTTATCAGCTAACACAGGCTTCCAACATAAAACTGGGCTCCAATCTTACCTTGGTGTCCCCCTCTTTGAAGGAAGAAAAAGAGTCTCACACTACAAAGATTTGCTGGACAAAATATGCAATAGGATAAACAGTTGGCAATCCAAATACTTCTCCCAAGCTGGTCGAAGGTGCCTCATCAATTCTGTTCTGCAATCAATTCCTGTCGACACAGCCAGTGCATCTTGTCTGCCAGCTTCTATTATTGGAATCATAAATAAACTATGCGCCAACTTTTTATGGACTGGTAAAGAAGGCCCATGACATCATTGGGTGTCCTGGTCAAATATCACTAAACCTATAGAGGAGGGTGGACTTGGCATTAAAAGCTTGCATCATATTCAAGTCTCCATGGTGGCTAAGCAAATTTGGAAAATTCTCAATGGCAATTCTCTGTGGTCTCAATATGCCAAGTCTAAATATCTAAAGGACCATCTTAGTAATATTCAAAAACCCTTTCCTGCTGGTGTCTGAAGGGTGGTTTTCAGTCAGGCTAGGGAATTGGTGTTATCCAACACCCGGTGGATTCCAATGGATGGGAGAAATATTGATGTGTTGAAAGATAACTGGTGTGGAACAGTTTTGGCTCTTAGCAGCAACACTCCAAAGGTTACCCTAAGCGAAGCCATCTCCAATTTAAACCATCAGGTGTGGTCCTATATCTCTCAAAGCATTGTTCAAAAAATTGGAAATATTCAATTGCTACAGAGGCCAGACAAATGTGTGTGGGCTGCTACTTTAGATGGCACATTTACCAGCAGATATGCCTATAATACTGTGCGTGTACAGGGGACTAGAAAAGGGGCATTGAAAAAGATTTGGGGAACTCACATTGCCCCAAGAGCATCTCTATTTGGCTGGCGGATCCTTCATAATTTTGTACCTGTGGATAGTACCATTAAAAGATTTGCTATCAGTTTCCCTTCGAAATGTGTATGTTGCAGAAACAGTAACCAGGAAGAGTGTTTGAACCATCTCTTTATGGAAAGTCAACTTGCTCAACCTGTGTGGAGGTCCTTTAGGCTACTATTTGACTCCAAATGTGGACATACTAATTCCATTACTGGCTATTGTTGGGACATCATGTGCACAACTGACATTAAATCACCTTATGGATTTGCAACCATTCTCACCATGCTGCTCATCTTATGGGAAGTGTGGAAGGCTCGGTGCAAATTTAAATATGAAGACAAAGGGCCGAATATTAGAATCCTACAACAGCAAATAAAGGGACAGGTCGAATTCTATATGCAACATGTGATATTTAGCAAAGCTCCATCAGCAAGTGAAAGGCATATACTGGAATATTACAATTTTACCTACAACTTCAGAGAGGCCTCCAAAAATTATCAAGTGGTCTTGTCCCAGCTCAGGGTATGCACTAAATGTTGATGGGGCTGCTAAAGGCAACCTAGGACATTCTGGTGGTGGCGGATGTATTAGGGGCAGCAGGGGTGAATTTATTTTTGGGTTCTCTTATTATTATGGTATGGGGACTAATATGGTTACGGAGGCAAGAGCACTGCTTGATGGGATGAGAATTCTGGTCAAAAGTGGACTTCCTATAGCTGTGATTTACTATGATTTCAAGGCCCTTATAACTATGATTCAGTCCACCAACCATCCAGCATGGAGAATATGCAAATGGTGGGATGAAATTAAAGAATTAGTCGCAAAGAATAATTGGAATCTGCAACATATCTATAGGGAGGGGAATTCAGTTGCCGATGCATTAGCATCATTAGCTTGTTCCAACCGATCCAACAATGACTTCAGGTGCTCGCAAGACCTTCCTAGCAGTGTTCGTGGTTTTTCCACTGTGGATGCAGCCGGCCTCCCTAGTTGGAGGAGATAGAGATGGGTGACTGTCTTTCATTCTTTATTTCTTTTGTTACATACTCAGGGGTATGCCCCGTGGATTTTGTCAAATACTTCCTCCATTATCAATAAAATTTGGATCGGGTACTATTGTTGGAATTAGCGCACATTGTGCAATCCTTCAATAGTTTATGCTTGGTCTCGTTTATAAAAAAAGAAGGACTGTGTTTCCTCGGTGAGCGAGATTGTGGCAGCGGTGCCATGAGGTGGTTTTCGTTGTGACTGAGGTGATGTCAGACTTGTGTCCTTTTGTTGTATGCCTGCTCTGATGATCGACGTGTGCTGTGTGCGGAGCGAGGTGTTACTCATGATTATGGTATGGCCGTATCCCTTAGGATCGATGCTTTTGTGAGAATCGAGATTTTCTGTGCTGGGGCTCTGACAATGTTGTCAGTTGGTTCGGTGTTCTCCCCCTGTGACCTGGTGCTAGTCCTGAATTTTGAAGATGAAATTTGTTTAAGGGGGGAGGGCTGTAATGCCCAGGTTTTTTTAATATTGTTCGGATCAAGATCCGTGGGTTTCGGATCGCTTTTGTGGGTCCAGGATTGAGTTTTACGATTTACGCATATTTTTGCCTGTCGGACTTTCAGAACCCCGGGTAGGGTGAACCGTTACGTTCTCCGACTCCAGGACGTTGCAGGCGCGTTGTGCATTTTTCGAGGATCGTGGGGAGTATTTTTCCCTATTTCTCATATTTTCCAAAATTTTTGGATTTTTTATATATTAAACCCCCTTTCTCTCTCCCCATCTCTCATTTCTCACTCTCTCCCTCTCTCTTCTCTCACACTCTCTCTTTCTCCCCTCTCTTCTCCGGCAGTCGACGAAGAGTGGCGGGGGAGAGGTGGAGGTGACACGGGTGAGGATCAGGCGGGGACGGGATGAGGATCGAGGCGGTGGAGGCGCGGCGAAGCTCGACCGCGAGTTCAGGGTGCCGGGGTGGTTCGTGCATCGTTTTCTTGGCGAATCGGCATCCTCGGTGCGCAGAATCTTCGGTGGAGGTAGGGAGATGGTTCCTTAATCTCTGTACTTCATTTCCTGAGAGTTCGGTAGCCCGAGGTGAGCCGAGAGGGTTTATTTTCCCGCAGGGGTCATAATGCATGATTTTGGGGTGTGAGTTGGATATCGCATTTTGATTGCGTTTTTGGGGTTTAAATTGGTCCTCTCGGTGCTAGAGAGGCTGGGGAATGATTTCCCCTTATTTTCCCCTTCACATGGGCGTGAACGGGGCGTAGAATGGGGTTTTCCGCCGGATTCACCGTTTCCAGGATTGAAAGCAGGCAACGGTCGTACCAGGAACTGCTACTTGTGAAGGCGGTCCAATGAAGACCATTTCCTAGCCCAATAAGTCGTTTCCAGGTAGCGGCCACGCGAAGGACCGCCACCTGGAGCTAGCGGTCAGGGCATGACCGTTTTTATGGCGCTAGCTGCCAAGGGGTTGGCCGCTACTTCTTCGTCTGAGTCCCGTGTAGTAGCGGCCTCGTGACTGACCGCTACTTGCTGATAGCGGTCAGGCCAGGGTTGCCACTTGGGGTTGCGGTCTAGGAGTTGACTACCCCTAGTTCAAGTGTCCCCGGGAAGGTTGCGGTCCAGAGTGGACCGCTACTTTGGGGCTTGTGGTCCATAGTGGACTGCTACTTGATGTGACGGTCCAAGCAGGACCGCCACTCGATTTTCCATGTTAGTGTGTTCTGTTCACACTGTGTTGGCCCTCGGTCGACCCGGTTGTGGCCCAGTGGTCGACCTTTGGCCCCGTGGTTGTCCCGGACACCCCGCGGGTTCCGTGACTAGTTTTTTGGGTGTCCAGAGGTACCGTGTTACCTCGACTAGCATGCCCGTGGGTTTGCAGGGTCCGGGTGGCCCCATGTGTTCCGGGCTTTCGTGTTCTTGCTAGGTCGAGTCGCCATGAGTCGGCATGAGTGCGGAGGGCTCTCCCCGCATGACGTGGGTTTCTCCAAAATGTGGTTTCCGAGCGGGCCGTGAGTTTGGCCCTTGGACTGTGAGTCCAGTCACCCAGCCTAGGGGTGGAGGTTTCTCATTTTTCTTTGGATAGGAGATCGAGTAGGCAGCTTGTGAGCTACCTTGGGAATCGTGCTATCGTGATTTGAGACCTAGGGATTAGGCTAGATTAATGGTGCTGTCCCGTCATGTGCAGCGGTCTTGACCCGTGTCGCGTGACTCAAGGACCGTTGGGTTTATTAGGTCTAGTGGACTATCTAGAGTCTAGTGGCCCCGAGCCACCTGGTACTCCGTGTTACGTGCAATGGGTGCGTACGTGACTTTCCGTGATCACATTAGTGACTCCCCATTAGTCGTAGCCTTCTTATAGCACACGTGTGCTGACCCACCAAGGAGGGGTGGAGTGGCTTACCCAAGAGAGACGATTTTTAGGCTGGTTACCATAGGGCCCCTTTGCTCAGCCTAAGTTCAGGCTTGGGGGAAGAACCAGCTATAAGATCTGACCTAGGGCGCATGGTCTGTGTGTGCACACGTGGTTGGGGGCGTCGGACCCGCGCTGACGAGCATGACCCCAGTTAGTCCTTGTTCTGTGTTCCTTGTTACTGTACGGTGTCTCAGTCTCCGCCTACGGCGTCGTAGGGAGACACCTGAGGCTACGGACTAAGTCGTCAGTAGACACATCCAACTTTGCTTCTGGTGGACAGGTAGTCCCATCACGTGACGTGAGGTTCTAGTGACTCGAGTTTTTATTTCACGTCTGCGAGATGTGGTTTTACTCGTAGTTTCTGGGTGGTTTCTCGAGGTAGAGGTCTAGGGTTTTCGGTGAGCGTCACCGAGGGTTTTCCCTAGACAGTGTAGGGTTCACGAGGGCGAGGTCGTGATCGTGTCTACCTAGACCGCATGATTTTGGGTTGGGCCTTCGTCTGTGAGACAGGCCTCTATGACAGTGGTGTCGTGATGGTCTCCTGGCAGTATAGCCAGAGGTTTTCCCATTAGTTCGATGGTTCCCCGACTGTGAGATCAAGGCGTGTTTTCCAGTACAGTATGAGTAACTGTAGTGCCGAGTTTTTACTGGCCACCGAGTTTGCTGTTCCTGCTATTGTTGCTTCTTTTCGCTACTGTCGTTGTTTACGATTGGGGTTCCGCGGGACCCCTACTGAGCTAGTGATAGGAGGCTCACCCCTGCTTTTCAGGTGTGGCGGTTCTTCCTCGAGGTTCGCGGGTGCTTTGCGGAGGTTTTTAGGTGCCTGCTCATCGAACTGTGTGTTCACTCGGTGTTGGGTACGTTTCTCTGCCTTAGACTGTACTTTTGTTGGACTGGACTATGTTATAGTTGGATTATTTATTTTTGTTAATTATTGAACAAAGAGATAACAAAGTGCCTGCACGGCTTTCACACAGTCCCATGAACAGAGGGACCACCGACGGTGGCAGGGCCTCCATGCTCTATGCGGCAGGGGTAGGTAGAGGCACCGTTACCCCGGGGTGATCTCAGCCATCTGAAGAACCCTAGGTGGTAGCAGGTGACGTTGACAGGGAGGCCACATCGTCGGCGAGAGAAATTAGAGGAGCAACTATAGACGTTAGTGTTGGAACAAAAATCGTCAAAACTTGTAATTTCCATACACAAGAATCGGATATAATTTATGAGATTAATAATAATTAAAATTAAATTTATACTTGTTCGAACAATTCTCACCGAAATCATAAATGAATGAATAGAGATCGATCCATGTGCCCCACTCCACACTGTAGATCTAAAGAAATCCACTTAAGGAAAAAAAAATAAAAGAAAAGCAATATGGGAAGGGATGGAAAAGGGATCAAAAGAGCATGCATGGGATGTTATAGGAGGGCGATCACCAGTGACGCGAGGGCCTCGAAGATATAACAATAAACAATAGGGAGGGATCGCGAATAAATACCTTTTAAGCGTGGGAGATTATGAGAGTTACCTTCTCTTTCTATCGGCCGGCCAATGAAGAGAGTTTCTCTTTGTTAATTACCCTTGAAAACAAATAAAACACCAACAAAAGATATTGAATAGAAATCAAAGATGTGTAGCATCAAATCCAAATATAAATATGAACATGGAAAGCATGGATATGAACACACCTTATTAGTGCCTTGGCACTAAACCCTTATGCAAAGGGTGGGGGAAATATGATGATATGATAAGATAGAGGAGGGTGCAAGTGTTGCACTAAGGAGATCTCAACATGGTTGAGATGAAAAGATAAAAGAAAACATGATGCATGAGCTAAATTGAAAGCATGAAAGTGATAAAAGGGGGAAGAAGATAGGATTATGGTTTTCTCCAATTTGGGGGCTCCAAGATCTTCAATATGGAAGAAGCTTCATGGATGTAGAGGCTCCAAATCTTCAAGAGAGGAAGAAGATCTCCATGGATGAAGCTTTAAGCATGTGGGAGACTTCCTCCTTGAGCCTCCAATCTAGCAGCACCTCCCCTTAGTTTTAGTTGAGCAGCCTTTAACAGAAGGGAGAGAGGGGGCCTATTTATAGGGCTGAAATTTGGAGTTAAATCCTATAGAAATTAGGAAATCATATTTTAATAAGATTTGGAAGGTGATAAACCATGGCCATGGGGTCCCTTCAACATTAGAAAGCCTTAGGAGTCCTTTCTCAAGTGAAAAGAGGCTCAAAAGAGAGAAGAAGAAGGTTCTGCCGGAGTGTGGATCTCTGAAAGAATTGGCGACCACACAAGCGGTCGCTATTTAAAAGGGCACCCACGGGAAGCATCGCTAATTCCAAAGTGTTTCGAGACGGATTAGGATTTTTCAAAATTTGAAAAGAATTTGCGACCATGAGGTGGTCGCTAATTAGAATTTAATACGAATTTCGGATGGAGTTAAAAGCTCAAAATATAGCAAGGGAATTGGTGACTTTACACACGGCGCCTATTTATGAAATAGCGACCTTTAGGAAAGTCGTGGAATCAAAAATAATCTGAATTAGGCTCAAAATGTGAAGAAAAGAATTGGTGACCTTCCGAACGGTCGCTATTTAAAGAATTGGTGACTTTCTGGAGTGTCACCAATTTAAAATCTCATAAAATTAGCTTAAAAACAATAGGCGCCCTTCCGGGCAGCCACCAATTAAATGGCACCCTTCCGGGCAGCCACCAGTTTAAAATCTCAGAAAATCAGCTTAAAAAGAATTGGCGCCCTTCCGGCCAGCCACCAATTAAATGGCGACTACTCGAGAAGCCACCAATTAAAAAAGGCCTCGAAAAATTAGAGAAAAATCCTAGAAAAATTTGGGAAAATAGGAAAACATGTGGGAAAGCACGGGAAAATTGAATAATCGAGAAAAATGAGGAAAAATCACTCAAATGAGTCAATTTGAGGGTCAGATTGGGGCATCGTAATGCGATAAGAGATGTGGTCAAGGTAATGTCAATTCTAGCATGTCTACAGCTACCCCGCCTTGGCGTCTGCTTTGCAAGGAAGTGACATGGAGTGGAATGGGATGGAATGAAGTGTAAAAGAATGTAATGGAATGAAGTGAGAGTGAATTGAAAAGTAGATGCCAAGGTGTGATGAGACACACAATCAACATCACTTGATAGGAATTGAATCAAAAGCTCGAGATGAAGTGATCTTGAGGAGATTCGATGAAAGCAATAATGTTTGGATAAAGGAGGAGTGTGCACGCAAGCACGAAGGAGATAATAAGAACGATCAACTTCCAGCGAAGTGGAAGTACCCCAGGTCACAAACATGTAGGTTTCACCATTGGGGAGCGGTTACCAGCCAATGTGGACGTGCTACAGTCAAGGTGGATCAAAGGAACAAGAGATTGAAGTAAAAGGATGGAAATCCAAACAAAGGAGTTTTCAAGGAAGCGGCCCAAAATGGCAACAATGTGAACTGAGGACACAATTCGGCGTGGAATATCTCTTATCTTGAAATTAACGATCAATTGACTTCAAAATGAGTTATTAGAATGATTTTCCCTAGTTAATTCCAAGTCCTACACGAATGGATGCTGGGTTTAAAGAAAAAATTAAAACAAACGAAAATATAAGATAATCAAGGATAATATTGTTAAGTTGTCAAGATTGAGTCAAGAAACCCATTCTGTGAGCTGATATTAAGCCGAAGCCCATTTATCTGCGCACCAATTCATAAAAGGGAATCATCGTCCTCAATCTTAGATGACTCAACGGCCTATCCGTGTGACTAAGATTCCTCTGAAATCATCATTATTTTTGATGAAGGGGAACTCAAATTTCAGATTTACCAAAGTCACAAGGTCCTTGATATAATCTAGTAGCGTAATAACATATAGTAGGAATGCATACAGGGATGATGGCGATTAGCCATAAGCATGAGGGAACTGAGCAACAAGGTACAAAACACCGTCGGACCTGAGTGACGATGCCCGAACGGTGGGATCAAGAGAGCTTCTTCCTACGCTCGAAAATTCATTAGCCAAGATGTCGTGAAGATAACAAGCAACGAATTAGCAATAAAGCATTTAAATCAAATAGCAAGTATATCATTAATCAAAGCATCAATAAGCAATCACAACATAGACATTAAAGCAATCAAAGCTTGGTATGGATAGCATTCAAGCGTGTATTAAGAATCAAAAAGCAAAGCAAAGCATGAATCATGAGTTGAAGCATAGCATTGTGTGAAACATGCAAATCATCATTATTTGTTATTTGTCATGAGGATGACAATCTTGGCATATCATGAGATTGAGATTGGATGATCAGGATCAAGTAATGCCCAGTGGTAGGAATAATCCAGTGAAGTCAGCAGGAGTTTACTTAGCAAGATTTGGAAATGATAATCAGTTAGATGCTCAGAGTGGCAAATCATGAAGATAACATGGGGAAGAATCGGAAGGTAGATAACAATGAGCGAAGACGACTCATCTCGAATTCTTGGTCCTTGTAAAAATTGTTCTTGTAATAACACCATCAGAAAAATACAATGCATTTTTTTTAGATTTTAGAAATATTCAATTTTTTTTTTGAAATTTTGGAAATATTCATTTTTTGAAAAATTAAAAATATTCATTTTTTTTGAAATTTTGATTTAGACATGTTAATGCAGCATCAAAGGGTGTTTTAAACCACTGGCTAGGGGTCCTTGTTCCTTCCCCTTTCGCTAAAAACTGCCCAAAGCAAGGCGTGCATTGAAGGTGGCACCCTATAATCGGTTACCCTTGGATAACGGTGCCCCTACCAAGGCCATACCCGAGAAACACTGGATCTTAGAGGGAGAAGAGAAGAGTAATTTAGGATAAGCTTGATATAAGTTAAGAAGATATCGGGTTTTGACTTCCGTCCATAGCACAACCCCTAGAGATTCGGTCTGTTGCGCTGAGGTTTTATGTCATATCATCGAACCTTAAATTATCTTTTAGGCACACATACGACCGGGCTCATAATGTCTCGCGGGGAAGCTTTATTGCCCTCTTGCCATGCTAAATTCATTAAATCTTTCTTTTGATCTGCTCATCATTATTTTTCATGATTTTTCATTTGTCTTCTGGTGTCCTTTGGACTTGAAGTATATTACAATTGAGACATGATATTTTGAGAATAAGGTCATAATAGACTACCCCTATTTGAGACTTCCTCTTGTCGGGGTGTGCTTAGGTTGGTTATTTTACCCAGACTATCTCTATCCTCATATTTCAGCCGAGTTAAGAAGAGAAAGAGACTTCGTGCCCTCAAGCATGGCCCAAGTAGCAACGATGTTTTACTAAGGGGACGGCTAAGGATGCCGTGAAGTGTGTGCGGTGCCCAGCTAAGGGTTGCCCTTAATGAGCGGGGAGAGAATGCCGAACTCCCAGCGCGGGGTTCTTATTACCGAGGTGCTGCATAGCAAGCCTAAAGACTCTTTTCATTGAATTAATTGAACCAAAGCTTAAGATAAAGGTCTAAAATAATCACTCTTAATCATGTTAAGAAACACTTTATGTTGAAAAACTGTGCATGAATAAGGATGAAAATGCATAAGAATGCATACTTACGCACCAACGTTACCTTGCGACCTTTATCGAAGCAGCTGCCGAAGGTGATCATGGGATTTGCTGCCCTTATAGCAGATAAGAAGGGATAGCGAAGTTTGAAAGTGGCTCAACAAAAAGGAGTTGTGTCTAGACCAGACTCAGACGAATAAGGAGAAAAGGAAAAGAGGTGAGGGCTAGAACTCCCTTACTAAGGTGCGGAGACCCTAATAATAAGGAACGGTGTACAGAAGAAACAGAGAATCAAGACGAGGAGTGAGGATTGAAGCCTCGGAAGCAGTGGGAGAACGGGCAGATGTCCAAAGTAGTTGATGTGGAAGAGGTTGGGTCAGACCTGGGATTGGGAGGGATTAAGAAGAGAAATTGGTAGATGGAAAGAGGTGGATCCGGATGGTCCGGAGGCAGAGGAAGAGAAATATGATGGGAAGGAGAATCCGGAGGCTCTGGGGAGAGAAAGTAATGAGGGACATGGTGCCCCCGAAAAAGGTATGGGAAGAGATAGGTTAAAAGGAAGAAAAGGACAAAGGACATGATGTCCCAGAGGAGCCGGACGAAGAATCGGAAGAATGATGGAGGGTCCGGAGGATCCGGAGGAATAGAGTGGGAAGGGGCGTGACGCCCGAAAAGAAGATAGAGAGAGTAAGATGGTAAATCTGGAGGTCCCAGGGGAAGATAGAAAGGGGCGCGATGCCCGAAAAGGGAGTCCGGAGGTTATGGAGAAAAGAAATAGAAAGAGGCATGATGCCCGAAAAGGATGTCCAGAGGTTCCGGAGGAATAGAGAGGGAAGGGATGCGATGCCCAGGGAGAATCAGTCTCAGGCCCGGAGGTCCGAGACATGAGGGTGTGGAGGGGCGCGATGCCCAAAGAGGGAGGTCCAGAGGTTCCGGAGGAAGAAGAGGGGAAAGGGCGCGATGCCCTGGGAGGTCCTAAAGTTCCGGGAAGATATGGAAAAGGAGGGCGCGATGCTCGATATGTAGAGACAAATCTAGATGGTCCAGAAATAGAGGTGTGGAGTGGGTGTGATGCACGACCAATGTCAGGGGACCCGGAGATCCTGAAGGTAGAGGTGGATGAGATGGGGAATGCGAAGGATCTGGAGGTTTTGACAGGCGAGGAAGATACAGGTCCGGAAACCCAGGGAAGGAGAAATGCAAATGCATGCGAATGCAATGCAATGTATGCGATGAATGCTTAAAATGCAAAGTATGCGAGGGGTGAGAGGATGAGATCCTCCTCCTCACCCATGGAGTGGCCCACGAAGAATCGGTGATAGACAAGAGTATGGGTGAACTTGAATAGAAGGTGGATAGGATAGCAGAAGGCCCCTTAGCGGAAGAATGCTCGTCCCTCCACAGCAACGAAAGTATACAGTCAATCGGCCTAACAGATAAAATCAAAGCCCATGACGAAGCTTCAATAATAAATGACGACTCCCTTGGAGAGTGAAGAGCAATAATGTGAGGGAATTGACAAATTAAAACGGGAAACCCTATATCGCCCAAGGATTGTTGTGTACAAAGAATGTTGAACCAAATGGGCAATCGCCCCTTATATGGGAGAATGGGTTCGAGATTGGAAAGTTGAAACACGGGGAGCCCTGCCCGGCCCTTAGGCATGGACTTACACGACATCAAAGCTTGACATTCTCTTCTGGCGAGCAATGGCGGGGACCTGGCCTCTTCAACCATGCTCGGCACAAGAACACGGATTGGCATCCGATAAATGAACTCTTGAACTTTGAATAATATAACCGAGGCCAAATCCCTCTTGCCCAGCTCTTGATCATCTTTGGCACAAGTGTTTGCAACAATATACCCACTCCGAGTGGTAAAAGGAGGTGAAGCGGTAGGTTCAATACATGGTGATGGTTTAATGGAAAGCGTCTCTGGAAGGGTAAGTGGAGGCGGAGGTTGAAACACATCAGGCTTCCCCCCTTGTTCGGAAGTGAATGGGGTTGGCTCGAGTGCAAAAATATGTGAATCCTGCTCAGGCTTAGCCATGGGTTCGGGTAAAGATTTAGATGGAGGGGTAGACAAAGTGAGGTTCGGCGTAATTGGCTTTGAGGTTGTAACGCCCAGGGATTTTCTAAGAATTTTTTGAGATTAAAATATAATTATTAAGCATTTAAAGGGCTACTTAAATGAATTATGGGTAATTAAAACCAATTATTAGGACCTACACTAGTCCAAGAGGTTTAGGCCCATCTAATAAATCTAAATTGGCCCAAAAAGTTATTTTGACCTTAGCCCATACACTAGAACCTTAAAGAAAGTATATTATCAGAATTAAGGGGATAATTACTCTTTAGAAGATAAATAGATGGATAATAATAGGGATAATATCAAAAGAGTTTGAACTAATTTTAAATTCGGCGCCCAATAGGGAAAATGGTCTATCGTGAGATCGCAAAGGGACATGAAACGGTCTAATAGTAGACCGCTAAGCTCTGTCAGTTCCGTGAGAGAAAGAAAACGTGAAAAGATTATATTTTTAACATCCAAATCACCTAGGATCAATTCTATCTACTAGTAAGATAAGTCTAGAAGGCTAGAAGATCGAATTGAAAGCCTAATTTAGACTCTAAGTTCGTTCTAATCCTCAAAACCCTAGCTAACCCTATAAATAGATCACAAATTTGACGTGTGCGACCCTTACTTTTGGCTCGCGTGGAGCTAAGGTAAGGAGGTAGAATTAGAGGTATGTTTCTTCTAGGAATTTGTTCATTATAGTTAGAAGTAACTTTTCTCAAAATTTCATTCTAGGAGATCAAGTCTACAAAGAGTTAGAAGCTTCCAAAGTTGATGATCCTACATCAATAACTCAGGAAACTGTGCGGCCGACCCAAGAAGATCAGGGAATTAGAAGCCCCAAATGAGGTAATTAGAAAGCGGTTCTTTAGAACAATTTGTTCATGTTAGTACCCTCTTCTTACCCTCAAAATTTCACGTCCTTAGGTCAAGGGAATCAGGAGATACAGGAGGGTGAAGTTGCTGGTTTGGTTGAGGACGAGCAGAGAACTAGGGTTGGCTTTCAGCCTTAAATTCAAAATTTAAAGCCCAAGATAGAGGTAGGTTATCTCATGAATGGTTTAAACTCAAATTCAGGAATAAAAGCCCTCTGGTTTCAATTGATTTAATGCACTGTACCTTGAGAATTTCATGTTTTCATTAGGACTATGCATCTAGTATACCCCTCATGCATGAAACTAGCCTTAATGAAGTAAAAGGAGAAATTTTCTTGTTGAACATATGAACCTATGCATATTGGTGGCTTATATTCGTTCTATCATGATTATGGAAGTTTATATATGTTGATTTCCATACATGATATGCCTTAGTTAGCATTTTATTTTATTATCATTAGAACTCAGATTATACAGGAGGAAACGGTCTTCTTGTAGACCGCCTGAAACTCTAGCGGTCGCCCGATAGACCGCTAGCCACAGTGAAACAGTCCTATACTAGACCGTTTTATTTTCTGAGTTTTTGTAATATTTTAAATCCAACACATATTACAGAATAGCCTTAATTAATATATGGTAAGCCTAGTTAACTAAGTTTTATTCCTAAGTTTGAGCACAGGTTTCATATACTTAGTTAATTCTATTATTCATCATAGTAGATTTCATGTTCTTTATGCACTTAGACTTATTTTTGAACTTATGGTAATTTATGATCAAAATCATATATTTTATAATAAATATATGTTTCAATTGATAGAGGATTCATGATTTAACGTGATCACTGTTTACATGATTCTCTCTCTCTTCTAAGAGTCATTTCTTAAGTACATGGCGCATATCCCGATATGTTATCATTAGTTATACTTTTTGCACATTAAGTACACAATCTTGGACTTGATGACCTCTCCTTTGGATATTCCTTCCAACGGACTAGGAAATCTTGTTTCGAGGTCTCCGTAAGACTCCGCGAGCCTGGGATTCCCACTAGGACGCCGAGCTGGTTGTACCATTAAAACCCATTATCTAGAAAGCACTTTTATTGGTGTTTTATGCATTCTGGAACGTAGTGGCCTTCTGGTTGACTGCTAGATTCTGCTAGCGGCCAAGCACTTGACCACTGATGGATCCTAAACGGCCATGCATTAGACTGCCAAGACTCCAGGTGTTCTGTTTTAAATGTCGACTCTGTCTTATGAAACGGTCCAAGACTAGACCGCTTGAATTATAAATGGTCCAGCATATGACCGCCTTCTGTACTATATGGTCCAGTAATAGACCGTTTGGTTCCTGATTTTATCTGACCTATGGTTTGACCTTTGGGGTTGATTTTCTTGAGTTCATATATTTCTGGACTCTAAACCTATGATAATAAGTCAATGTAAAGATATGAAAAATAAAGAATGTACAGTTATGCTGCCGGATTTTCTTCATAGCATAACCTAGTTATTAATGCATTTCTTGAATTCTCATGATCAGTTAGTGGCACTTTCTATATTTTGGTTACCTTATCATGGAACTTTTGTTGAACTTGTACATTATTTGTCACATTATTTTTCTAAACGTAGAAGTAGCTTGATTTATACTTGAAGATGCAGTACGAGCACTGATTGTATTCAAGGGCTCTATACTAGTCCCCTCGGCTGATTGTCAGAAATACTCTATAAACCATGGGGTATGATGCTATTAGCGTCACATTACGTTGGGAGTACTTTCTCTATAAATAAGTGAAATATCAACGGGATCCACGTAAATTCACGAAGTACTTGCTATTAAGCGAATAGTACTTTCTTGCTTGTTATATGACTTTCTGGTGCATAACCTTCCTGGTTATGAAAAGTACATTCTTGTTACATTCTTGTTCATGAAAAGGCTAAATTTACTTTCTTGATTGATGAATCATATTCTCATATCTCGTACTCGATTGTATCTTGTTGGTTTGGTTATATATGTGTTTCATTGTATCTACATGATTTATCTTATTTTCTAGAGCTAAAATGTTAATCACTTAAATTTGCTTTCATGTTGATACGAAGATACCTACTGGGCATGTGTGCTCATTACCTACTTTCTCAATGATTTTCAGGAAATTCTAGCGGGTCGGATTCGGATTAGTCAAGTGATGGATCCGAGAGTGATTGATGGTTCGAGAGAAGCCTTAGTGAATTTAGTGTCTAGTCAAGATGTAATTTTAATTTTTCTTGAGTCTATGGTGTAAAGGATGTTAATAGTCAAAGATCTTGTGTACTTTGATATTTATGAAATAAAGTTAAAGGTTTGAATGAATCACTTGTGCAATTACGTTTATGTGATTGTCTTGCGCTCTGATTATAGTACTTGCTCGAGGCGTACTAGCCGACTGTTCACATTTCTGATTATTTCCGTTGCATAATCTCGGGACGTGACAGTGAAAGTGGTATCAGAGCATAGGACTAGAACTCCTAGGGAAAAGGCATGTCATAGGTTAAGTCCAAGGGTTAAGGACCCACACAAATGAAACTAGGAAAGAAATTCCCAACCTATGAGAGGAAATTGGGTAGAACCTGGGATGAGATAGTAATTAAAATTAACTCTAAGGATTAACCCCACTCATTCCATTAGAGTTAACAAATTCATTATTCTTCTCAAGTTCCTCATTTTTTTTATATAATGGCTCATCGCGTTGATTGGGAAGGTATGCAACAGACCGTTGCGGGTCTCACTCAGGCATTACAAAACATGGCACAAGCCGGCGCAGGAGCAAGAGCGGGAGACCTACACCGAAACTTTAGAAGCTTAAATCCTCCGCAATTTTTGGGTTCTTCTAATCCAGATGAAGTCGAGAATTGGATTGATGGAATGAATCACATATTTGAAGTTATGCAGTGTGCTGATCAAGAGAAGGTCCGTCTAGCCACGTTCCAATTAAATAAAGATACTCGTACGTGGTGGAAGTCAATTCTAGCACCGCCAGTCGATGCACCTCATACTTGGGAGGGTTTCCTTACACTCTTCCGAGCTAGGTACTTCTCCGAACATGTTAAGGAGTGGAAGGCTATGGAGTTTGCCTCATTACGCCAAGGCATGATGACGGTAGCGGAGTATGACTCCAATTTCTAGGCTGGCATCTTATGCTTCTCACTTGGTTAGCACCGACTTGTTAAAAGCTAACCAATTTATGGATGGATTGAGGCCCGGCTATATTCAACAACTTGTGACTCAGAATATCCGTACATATGCAGAGATGGTCCAACAGGCGCATCTATGTGAAAGGACCTTGGAGAAGGTTTAGAAATTAAAAGGCAAGGGAGAAGAGCCAAGCCGAAGGTCTGATCGACATGAAAAGAAAAGAAAATTTTGTATCATGGAACCATACAAATCCCGTGATAGCAAGAAGAGATCCCGGAATGGGAGTGGTAGTGGCTACCACCAGGGCAAGAAGGTCAAAGAAGAAGAGAAGCAAGTCATGGCGGCTTGCACCTTTTGTGAAAAGTTTGGTCATTCGGCCGAAGAATGCTCGAAGCATCTCGGCGCCTGTTTAAGGTGTGGCAGTAGGGAGCACTGCATGCCGGATTGCCCCCTTATGAAGGAACAATCTTCCAGTGGTGGACGTAAGCGATAGGCTCGTCTTAATGCTATTATGGAAGATGAAGAAGCGCCCAAGAATGATGGGCTAATGGAATGTACTATCCAAATCTACTCCCATCCTGCATTCATACTATTTGATACTGGTGCTTCTCATTCCTTTATATCCACTGCTTTTGTAAAAACCTTATCTATTTCATCAGTTCCGTTACCTTCGGACCTTGCTATTACTACACCTTTAGGTCTTGGAACCAAACTTACAAACTACTATCCTGATAGTGAGGTAATGGTAGAAGGTCACAATCTTCCTGCAAACCTCGTATGCCTTGATATGGAAGGCTACGATGCTATTTTAGGTGTAGATTGGCTTGTAGACCATGATGCTTATATAAACTGTCACAACTAGATTATCTCTTTTCGAAAACCAGGTCTTCCAAGATTTTTCTTCCTTGGTATCAAATATAGGAAGCATCCTACCATTATTTCATCTCTTCACGCTTGCAAACTTATTTCGCAAGGATGTGAAGCTTTTCTTGCTTCCGTAATCATTACTGAATCCAAAGAGATCATCTTAGAAGACATTCCCGTCGTGAATGAGTTTCTCGATGTTTTTTCAACTGATTTGCCCGGTTTACCGCCCGATAGGGAAGTAAACTTTTTCATTCAACTCATTCCCAGAGTAGCACCTATTTTAATATCTCCCTACAGAATGTCCCCCATAGAACTCAAGGAATTGAAGAAACAACTTCAAGAATTGTTAGACAAGGGCTTCATTCGACCTAGCACATGCCCTTGGGGTGCGCCAGTTCTATTCATCAAGAAGAAGGAAGGATTTCTCAGGCTATGTATCGACTACCGGCGACTGAATCAACTCACAATTAAGAATAAATATCCGTTGCCACGAATCGATGAACTCTTTGATCAGATTTCAGGAGCAGAATATTTCTCCAAGATAGATCTCAGGTCAAGTTATCATCAGCTCAAGATCAAAGATGAAGACATAAACAAAATTACTTTTCGAAGCAGATATGACCACTATGAATTCATGGTAATGCCGTTCGGGTTAACCAATGTCCCGGCAGCATTTATGCAACTCATGAACAATGTCTTCAGGCCCTATCTCGACCAGTTTCTAGTCGTCTTTATTGATGATATTCTTATATACTCCAAAACGAAGGAGGAACATGAAGAGCACTTAAGAATAGCCTTACAAACGTTAAGAGAGCACAAACTTTATGCTAAGCTTAGTAAGTGCGAGTTCTGGCTTAAGGAGGTCTTTTTCCTTGGCCATATTATTTCAAAAGAAGGAATTGCTATCGATCCTTCTAAAATAGAAGCAGTTAATAACTGGAGCCGACCGACGACCGTGTCTGAAGTCAGAAGTTTTCTGGGTCTGACTAGTTATTATAGGAGATTTATCAAAGATTTCTCTAAGATCGCCATTCCTTTGACTAGACTCATAAGAAAAAAAAATCCTTTTATATGGTCGAAGGATTGTGAAGAAAGTTTTCTAACTCTTAAAGATCACCTTACTACAGCACCTATATTAACATTACCCACTGAAGGTGGTGGATTTAAAGTATATGCGGATGCGTCTGGCATTGGTCTATGATGTGTCCTTATGCAAAATGGAAAGGTGATTTGCTATTCATCAAGGCAGTTAAAGCGTCACGAAGAAAATTATCCTGTACATGATCTGGAATTAGCTGCGGTCATATTCGCATTGAAGATCTGGCGACCTTACCTTTATGGGGAGAAATTCACTATATTTTTAGATCATAAAAGTATGAAATATCTTTCACCCAGAAGGAGTTAAACATGCGACAACGTAGATGGTTGGAGTATCTCAAGGATTTCGACTTTACTATCCAATATCATCTAGGGAAAGCAAATGCTGTAGCTGACGCTCTTAGCCGAAAGCCGATGGCAACTCTAGCAAGCCTCGGGAAATGTATAACTTGCCTTATTGAAGATTTTTCTCATTTAAATCTTGATATTGATAGAGAAGGAGAAGGAGGTATGATTGCCAATATAAGGTCTCAACCTACATTAATCGAGGACTTAGTCCAATTGCAAGAAAATGACCTCACATTGATGGAGATTAAGGGTAATATTGATCAGAGACCGGAATTTTCTATGTCGAATGATGGAAGACTATTATTTAAGGACAGAATTTGTGTGCCGAATCATGATGACACTAAGAAATTGATCATGGAAGAAGCTCACAAATCAAGGCATGCTATTCACCCTGGTGCTACCAAGATGTATCAAGATTTGAAAAGAAACTTTTGGTGGCCCAATTTGAAAAGAGAAGTGACAGATTTTGTGTCCCGATGTCTCACTTGTCAACAAGTAAAAATAGAACATTTAAGACCTGCTGGAAAATTACACCCCTTGAATATTCCCGAGTGGAAGTGGGAAAGTATAGGGATGGCTTTTATCATGGGTTTACCTAAGAAAAGAGGAGGACATGATGGTATATGGGTGATCATAGACCGATTGACTAATTCTGCACATTTTCTACCAATCAAAAGTTTATGGTCTGTGGATGTATTAGCAGTATTATATATGAGAGAGATTGTCAAATTACATGGTGTCCCTGTAACCATAATATCTGACCAAGATCCTCGGTTCACATCACAATTCTGGAAGGGTCTTCAGCATTCATTGGGGACCCAACTTAATTTTGGCACCACATTCCATCCACAAACTGATGGTCAAACTAAAAGGATAAATCAAGTGGTGGAAGATATGCTCAGGGCATGTGCTATTGACTTTGGAGGGAGTTGGCATGACCATTTACCTCTAGTGGAATTTGCCTACAATAATAGCTATCTGATGTGGCACAGCCCAAGGATGACTAAATATGTAATGAACAACCTAGGACCTAGATCCACAAGCATACAAGCACTCAATGATTCTCACAATAGCGTCTTACTTACACGGCACACGCGATCACCCGGCGGGGCCGGGGGATGATGGCAAGGGTCCGAGGCGAGACCCAATGAGTCTAATGGACTTAGTTGGCTTAGGCTGACCCCAAAGAGTCTAGGATTCCCAACTTAGTGGGCGGCTGGCCCGCAAGGCGGGGTTTGGGTGGCACTCTCTCACGGCCCGCGGTGGGCACCAACAAATGAACATACAAGAACGGACCCTCTTCTCACCGTCCGACGAGCAATCAAAGCAATACTAAACTTGCAGAAGTAAGCCTATCAAGGTTAGTATCAGTGGCTCACCTGATCGGTGTGAAGACACCGATCCCGCTCGGAGACGAGGGCGCACCGGGAGGCGAGGGTATACACCCGATCGCCGCGGCGATGTAGCTTGACCTAAAAATGCAAAGGTGTACAACACTACGCCTCGCGTAGGAGGGGTGATCTTGGGGTGGGGATTAGGCTTTTTACATTCAAAACTACCTCCACGCAGGGAGGGGCCTTCAGCCGGCCAAGCGGGGTGGGGAATTAAGCTAAGGAACCCGACTTGTCGAATCCCGCCGGTTCTGCCAATCTGCAAATTTGCCGGACAGTGGGACGGTGTTGATGTTGCCAAAAATTCCACAAGCGTGGATCTTGATGAAACCTGCGCCAAAAGTTCCCCAACAGGACGGGGATGGTGTCTAAGTTTTGGTAGGAGCTCTGGAACTCAGGGCTGGTCGGGCCGGCGACTGGAACAGGTCAGCAACTTCTTCCTCTGGCTGGTGTAGAACAGGTACAGCGAGTTGCAGATGACACCACGGACACTCCTGAACTCCAAATGAGGCGAGCCTGGCGGTGACGTGATCGTGGTCGGAGTAGCTTCGAGCAGGAATCGACGGGGCCCCAATCGGAGGTCAGGGAAGAGCGAGGTAGCTGATAAGCAGGGACAGGTCAAACCTGGACCCACAGGGGGCAAACGACACACCCCGACGAAGAAAATGGTAACTGGAAGCTCCCGAGGCCGAATGAAGTCCTTCTTCTTGGAGATGACAGCTAACTGGTAGTAGTTTCAGCCCTCCAAAAATGGCGCTCAGATCTTCAGGGAGGAAGCCGTGGTCGGACTGTGACTGCAGCTCTGGTTCCCTACCTGAGAGCTTCTGCGAGGTCGCGGGAGAATGGCTGCTGTGGACTGCTCGGAGCTCGGATGCCGACGAAACCACCTCACCTTGGAAGCTCTCTGGACGACCTTTCCAGATGTAGGCCTTGCCACCAGGAGTATCAGGGAGCAGCCGGAGACGATGCAACTTCAGGACCCCACTCTGCTGCCTGCGCCCTGCAACCTGAAACTCCAATCTTGCAAGACCAAAGGGAGTGGGAGGGAGAGTAGCACAGCTTGGGGTGATGGCTGATGGTTTGTGGATATGGGGAGGACGTGGCTAGGGCTTCTGGAGGGTCTGGAGTGGCAGGGATAGATGGAGAGGGGGGCTGGAGCAGCTAGAGGTGGAGATGGGGGGTGGATGTGCACTAGAGAGAGGATGAGTGAGAGAGGAGGTGGGGGGCGAATTTGGCTGTAAGGAGGAAGGGAATTTCGACCTAGGGTGATTAAGGAGGTGAGGAGATGGAAGGGCACAGCCCTAGGGAGAGGGAAATTCGAATTTGGGCTTTGGGAGGGGTTAATTCAGCCTTGGGAAGGTGGTGGGGTGCTTTGGAAAGTGGAAAGGTGCCTAGGAGAAGGGGTTTCCACCTAGGGGTTGGAGGGGGAATTGAATGAGTGCATGGAGAAGGGGCCTTAATGAGGGGTGAATGGGGAGGAGAGAGAATGAATTTTGAAATTGGGGTGGGGAGGAGAGAGAGAGGGGGTACAACCCACTTAGAGAGAGTGATAGTAAGAGAGAGAGAGAGAGGGAGATATTGAGAGGGAGATGGCAAATGCTTTTCAATATTCATCAAAAGTTGTTACAATGAGAGGGAGGGGAGGCCTATTTATAGGCTCCATACTTTCATATGACCATAATGACCCTGACAAGCTCACTAATGACCAAAGCAGTCCAAGGGAGGGGTGCCCCTGGGCCTAGCCCACTAGTTGGGCCCAATAGCTTAACAAACCAACATAATGACACAAGACTTTGGTAGATAACCTAATAACCTAGGTACATGACTCAAATAATAGAAAAATTACATGGTTTAAGACTCAAATAAAATATAAAAATTACATGACTAGACTCACAAACACATGACGAACATAATGGCACAAGTCGACGATGATCCGAGCCTCAAAAAAAAGTGGAGGGGCAAGGGATGCTCCCATCATACCCCCGGGGTGGGGAGAACTCGACCCCGTCGAGTATGGGTCCGCCTGGCGATAGTACCAGCTCCAGAATGTCGAGGTCAAGTCGCAACAAGTCCTCCCGACTCGCCCAAGTATCCTCAATCGGGCGACAGTTCTTCCACCTAACCAGGTAGCGCTGATACACCTTGTGCCTAGTAATGATATTCTGCTCATCCAGTATTGCCTCTACCTGCTCTCGCTGGTCTCTCAAGCTATGAAGTGGAGTCCCACCGGGAGTGTCTCTCTCAAGAGGGGGTAAAGGCTCGAGCTCCTCACTGGGTTCCACCGCGGGGCCCTTGTAGGGTACCAGGTCCGCCACATTGAAAGTAGGGTGTACCCCAAAACCCTCAGGTAGGCCTAGCTCATAAGCACTACTGCCAAGTCATCTCAGAACTCGAAAGGGTCCCGAACCCCGTGCCCTCAACTTGGAGGCAGGCCCTGGAAGGAGCCGCTCCGTCCTCACCATCACCGAATCTCCCACTTGGAACTCGCAGTGGCGCCGATGAGCATCTGCTCGCCTTTTGTAAGTCTCATTGCTCTTTCCTATATGCTTGCGAGAATGCGTATGCCCTGCACTATGATGTGATGTTGGTGTGAAAAGTATGGTGTGCAAAGGTGGACCTGGGCAGCCAAATGTAGACCGATCACACTTTGATCCTATGAAGACTGTGACAGACTTAGGAGGGCCGGGACATCCATAGATTAACCTTTTATACATGGGTGTGACAAATGTCGGGGGACCCGGACATCCATGTATGCTCCTCTCATGCTTAAGACTCATGATGAATGAAGGTGGGCCAATACATCCGAATACGGTCCACTTATGCTTCCTACTTGACATGTGGGTGATGTGAATGAATGTACCCGACTTATGAATCATGTCAAATGGTGTGGTATGCCTAGACACATACATGTTTATCCCAAATGTGTCTTCCATGTGCATAGGCGTGGGATGACTTTTGAACTTCCATGTGAATGGGTCGAAGGGATCTAGGAAGGTGGTTATGGGGTGGGGCATTTCATTACTCCCAAGGTGTTTGTTGCCTAAGGTCAAGGCTCTCATGGTGTGACCCGATTCTAGGACAGGAGGAGTTTGGGTCAACATGGGCGATTTGGGTAGGGTGAGGTGGGTGGTGAATAGGGGGAGTGGGTTACATGGAGATCTAGGCTCCCTTAGGAAGGGGTTAAAGGGATCATGGTAAGGGTTACCTAGGTAGGGGTACTCCATGTTCTCAAGGTCCTCAAATGGTGAGTCATCTTCCTCCAAATTATTTGGGCCAAGGTTGCTAATGGGTTGGCCAATCAAAGCACTTGGGATCTCAATGGTTGGGGAGTAGACTAGGATGGGCTCCTCCTCCATGGGAAGAAGGAGTATGATCTCACTTGTAAATTGGCCATTGGTGTAGATGGAAGTGATGGAGCCAACGGTGGGGTAAGCTAGGCTAATGGTGCTAGACTCCGATGGCCTCATGGCTAGCATATCGATCAAGTGGACTTGCCAATGTAGGTAGGCCACTAAGTCTCCCAAATCTTCCACACAATAGGAGGTTTGATAAGTGACATGAGGCTGAGTGGGAATGATTTGGGATTGATGTCCCATGGGTAGGTGGCTTGGTTGTGAACTAGGAATGGTGAGGCCTTGCTTGAGCCATTGGAGTACGGACTCATCTATGGTGACGGTGTCATGGGGAAGGGTGTGTAGCTCTTGAGGAGCTAGGCTAGGAGTGGTGGGTGAGTTGTGTGGCCCTTGGATTTCCTCTATCTTGGGAGGTGGATCCGGATTGGTATCCCTCTCTACTTGGGTGAGGGTGTGGGTTGCAACTCCTAAGGACAATGGGGTAGGAAGGTCTATGGTGGGTGGGTTGGTGGTAGTCGATGCATGGCGCACCCGAGGAGGTGAGCAAGGTCGGACGTGGGTTGGAATTGGGAGTGGAAGTAGTGGAGGCCTAAATTGGGGTAGGATTGGGGTGGGAAGTGGAAGGTGGTTTGGGTGAGGAGATTTGGGTTGATCGGTTTTGGGAGATGTGTCCCTTTTTGGGGACGTTGGTGAGGTTGCGGTGGTGGCCAAGGGGGCTTGTGGGGTGCGGGTTTGGTGAGGGGATTTGGGTTTGGGGGTGGTGGCCATTATGGGCCTAGGTGGAGGGGTGGACATGGGGTCCAATTGGGTATGTGGACATATGGTTGTGGTGAGGGCTTGGATGTAGGATGTAGATGTTGTGGTTGGAGTAGGAGAGGTGGGAAATGGTGGCGAATGCGTGATTAGGGTCTTGGGTTGGCCAAGGGGAAATGAAGGAGTTGAAATGCTCTTTGGGCTTTGGTGTTCGGAATGGGAGGGGAAAATATATCTAGCCCTAAGTTGTTCCTTCATGTCTCCCCATGTTGTGAGGGGAGCTTCCCTTCTAATTATCCTTAAGCCTTCAATTTTCAACCAATGAGTGTGGGCCCGTTTGGTAAGTTGTAATTTGGCAAATCAGACTTTCTCATCCTCGGACATGGGATACCAAGTGAAGTAATGGTCCATCGAGACTTCCCACTCTAAATAGTCACTAAGTTGAGTTCCATCAAATATGGGAGGTGGGGAACATGTCCTTCTATCGTCCATCCTTGGGGCGGGCCCATTTTCTCCAAGTTGGTTGAGTCGACCCGATATATTATCAAGCCGCTCATTGGCATGGGTCAAGGCCTTCATGAGGTAATTGACATGGCCCGGGAGGTTATGTGTGTTAGTGGTAGGCATCCTTTGGTGGTTTGGACTTATGGAGAGGACCGATTGGTGAGGTTGGTAAGAGGTGGCCATGCTAGGGACCAAAAGATGCAATCGATGACTCTAAAACATGCCCTAGGACTAACTTGATAGAGATAAGTTGTGAACTTGCTCTGATACCACTTGATGTGAAACAGCCCTAAGTTGACTAAGCATGAAATGAGCAACCTAGGACCTAGATCCACAAGCATACAAGCACTCAATGATTCTCACAATAGCGTCTTACTTACACGGCACACGCGATCACCCGGCGGGGCCGGGGGATGATGGCAAGGGTCCGAGGCGAGACCCAATGAGTCTAATGGACTTAGTTGGCTTAGGCTGACCCCAAAGAGTCTAGGATTCCCAACTTAGTGGGTGGCTGGCCCGCAAGGCGGGGTTTGGGTGGCACTCTCTCACGGCCCGCGGTGGGCACCAACAAATGAACATACAAGAACGGACCCTCTTCTCACCGTCCGACGAGCAATCACAGCAATACTAAACTTGCAGAAGTAAGGCTATCAAGGTTAGTATCAGTGGCTCACCTGATCGGTGTGAAGACACCGATCCCGCTCGGAGACGAGGGCGCGCCGGGAGGCGAGGGTATACACCCGATCGCCGCGGCGATGTAGCTTGACCTGAAAATGCAAAGGTGTACAACACTACGCCTCACGTAGGAGGGGTGATCTTGGGGTGGGGATTAGGCTTATTACATTCAAAACTACCTCCACGCAGGGAGGGGCCTTCAGCCGGCCAAGCGGGGTGGGGAATTAAGCTAAGGAACCCGACTTGTCGAATCCCGCCGGTTCTGCCAATCTGCAAATTCGCCGGACAGTGGGGCGGTGTTGATGTTTCCAAAAATTCCACAGAGTGTGGATCTTAATGAAACCTGCGCCAAAAGTTCCCCAACAGGACGGGGATGGTGTCTGAATTTTGGCAGGAGCTCTGGAACTCAGGGCTGGTCGGGCCGGTGACTGGAACAGGTCAGCAACTTCTTCCTCTGGCTGGTGCAGAACAGGTACAGCGAGTTGCAGATGGCACCACGGACGCTCCTGAACTCCAAATGAAGCAAGCCTGGTGGTGACGTGATTGTGGTCGGAGTAGCTTCGAGCAGGAATTAACGGGGCCCCAATCGGAGGTCGGGGAAGAGCAAGGTATCCAGATAAGCAGGGACAGGTCAAACCTGGACCCACAGGGGGCAGACGACACACCCCGACAAAGAAAATGGTAACTGGAAGCTCCGGAGGCCGAATGAAGTCCTTCTTCTTGGAGATGACAGCTAACTGGTAGTAGTTTTAGCCCTCTGAAAATGGCACTCAGATCTTCAGGGAGGAAGCCGTGGTCAGACTGTGACTGCAGCTCTGATTCCCTGCCTGAGAGCTTCTGCGAGGTCGCGGGAGAATGGCGGCTGTGGACTGCTCGGAGCTCGGATGCCGACGAAACCACCTCGCCTTGGAAGCTCTCTGGACGACCTTTCCAGAGATGTAGGCCTTGCCACCAGGAGTATCAGGGAGCAGCCGGAGACGATACAACTTCAGGACCCCACTCTGCTGCCTGCGCCCTGCAACCTGAAACTCCAATCTTGCAAGACCAAAGGGAGTGGGAGGGAGAGTAGCACAGCTTGGGGTGATGGCTGATGGTTTGTGGATATGGGGAGGACGTGGCTAGGGCTTCTGGAGGGTCTGGAGTGGCAGGGATAGATGGAGAGGGGGGCTGGAGCAGCTAGAGGTGGAGATGGGGGGTGGATGTGCACTAGAGAGAGGATGAGTGAGAGAGGAGGTAGGGGGCGAATTTGGCTGTAGGGAGGAAGGGAATTTCGACCTAGGGTGATTAAGGAGGTGGGGAGATGGAAGGGCACAGCCCTAGGGAGAGGGAAATTCGAATTTGGGCTTTGGGAGGGGTTAATTCAGCCTTGGGAAGGTGGTGGGGTGCTTTGGAAAGTGGAAAGGTGCCTAGGAGAAGGGGTTTCCACCTAGGGGTTGGAGGGGGAATTGAATGAGTGCATGGGGAAGGGAAGGGGCCTTAATGAGGGGTGAATGGGGAGGAGAGAGAATGAATTTCGAAATTGGGGTGGGGAGGAGAGAGAGAGGGGGTACAACCCACTTAGAGAGAGTGATAGTAAGAGAGAGAGAGAGGGAGATATTGAGAGGGAGATGGCAAATGCTTTTCAATATTCATCAAAAGTTGTTACAATGAGAGGGAGGGGAGGCCTATTTATAGGCTCCATACTTTCATATGACCATAATGACCCTGACAAGCTCACTAATGACCAAAGCAGTCCAAGGGAGGGGTGCCCCTGGGCCTAGCCCACTAGTTGGGCCCAATAGCTTAACAAACCAACATAATGACACAAGACTTTGGTAGATAACCTAATAACCTAGGTACATGACTCAAATAATAGGAAAATTACATGGTTTAAGACTCAAATAAAATATAAAAATTACATGACTAGACTCACAAACACATGACGAACATAATGGCACAAGTCGACGATGATCCGAGCCTCAAAAAAAAGTGGAGGGGCAAGGGATGCTCCCATCACTATCAGGCTAGTATACAAATGGCACCATTCGAGGCTCTATATGGTAGAAGCTGTCGATCACCTATTTGCTGGAATGAAGTATGAGAAAGGTAATTTCTCGGTCCCGATATCATCAGGGATACTACCGAGAAGATAAAGCTTATTCAGGAGAGACTCCAGATAGCTCAAGACAGGCAGAAATCATATGCCAATAATCAAAAGTGTGACATGGAATTTCAAATAGGAGACCATGTATTCCTTAAGGTTTATCCAGGCTGAGGTATTCGAAGATTCGATATCAAAGGCAAGTTTACTCCAAGATTCATTGGCCCCTTTGAGATTCTTGATAGGGTGGGTGAAGTCGCATATCGAATAGCTCTACCCCCTCAACTATCTGAAGTTCATGATGTATTTCACGTCTCAATGCTCCAGAAGTATGTACCTGATCCATTCCATGTCATCACTTACGACAATCTGGAGATTAAAAAGGACTTGACATACGAGCAAAAGCCAATAAATATTATTGAACGAGAAGTACGTCAACTTTGGAATAAAACTATTCCTATGGTCAAGATCCAATGGACCAAGTCATGGCCACATGAAGCAACATGAGAAACTGAAGAAGCCATGCACAAAAGATTTCAGAGATATTTGAATGTAAGTACACTCTCCATAAATCTATGTATTGAATTTGGGGATAAATTCTTTTTAAGTGGGGGAGGGTGTAACGCCTAGGGATTTTCTAAGAATTTTTCGGAATTAAAATATAATTATTAAGCATTTAAAGGGCTACTTAAATGAATTATGGGTAATTAAAACCAATTATTAGGCCCTACACTAGTCCAAGAGGTTTAGGTCCATCTAATAAATCCAAATTGGCCCAAAAAGTTATTTTGACCTTAGCCCATACTCTAGAACCTTAAAGAAAGTATATTCTCAGAATTAAGGGGATAATTACTCTTTAGGAGGTAAATAGATGGATAGTAATGGGGATAATATCAAAAGAGTTTGAACTAATTTCAAATTCGGTGCCCAATAGGGAAAACGGTCTATCGCGAGACCGCAAAGGGACATGAAACGGTCTAGTAGTAGACCGCTAAGCTCTGTCAGTTCCGTGAGAGAAAGAAAATATGAAAAGATTAGATTTTTAACATCCAAATCACCTAGGATCAATTCTATCTACTAGTTAGATAAGTCTAGAAGGCTAGAAGATCGAATTGAAAGCCTAATTTAGACTCTAAGTTCGTTCTAATCCTCAAAACCCTAGCTAACCCTGTAAATAGATCCCAGATTTGACGTGTGCGACCCTTACTTTTGGCTCGTGTGGAACTAAGGTAAGGAGGCAGAATTAGAGGTAAGTTTTTTCTAGGAATTTGTTCATTACAGTTAGAACTAACTTTACCCAAAATTTCGTTCTAGGAGATCAAGTCTACAAAGAGTTAGTAGCTTCCAAAGTTGCTGATCCTACATCAATAACTCAGGAAACTGTGCGGCCGACCCAAGAAGATCAGGGAATTAGAAGCCCCAAACGAGGTAATTAGATAGATGTTCTTTAGAACAATTTGTTCCTGTTAGTACCCTCTTCTTATCTTCAAAATTTCACGTCCTTAGGTCACGGGAATCAGGAGATACATGAGGGTGAAGTTGCTGGTTCGGTTCAAGACGAGCAGAGAACTAGGGTTGACTTTCAGCCTTAAATTCAAAATTTAAAGCCCAAGACAGAGGTAGGTTATCTCATGAATGACTTAAACTCAAAGTCGGGAATAAAATCCCTCTGGTTTCATTCGATTTCATGCACTGTACCTTGAGAATTTCATGTTTTCATTAGGGCTATGCATCTAGTATACCTCTCGTGCATGAAACTAGCCTTAATGAAGTAAAAGGAAAAATTTTCTTGTTGATCATATGAACCCATGCATATTGGTGGCTTATATTCATTCTATCATGATTGTGGAAGTTTATATATGTTGATTTCTATACATGATATGCCTTAGTTAGCATTTTATTTTATTATCATTTGAACTCAAATTATACAGGAGGAAACGATCTTCCTGTGGACCGCCTGAAACTCTAGCGGTCGCCCGATAGACCGCTAGCCACAGTGAACCGGTCCTATACTAGACCATTTTGTTTTTTGATTTTCTATAATATTGTAAATCCGACACATATTACAGAATAGCCTTAATTAATATATGGTAAGCCTAGTTAACTAAGTTTTATTCCTAAGTTTGAGCACTGGTTTCATATACTTAGTTAATTCTATTATTCATCATAGTAGATTTCATGTTCTTTATGCACTTAGACTTATTTTTTAACTTATGGTAATTTATGACCAAAATCATATATTTTGTAATAAATACATGTTTCAACTGATAGAGGATTCATGATTTAACGTGATCACTGTTTACATGTCTAAGAGTCATTTCTTAAGTACATGGCACATATCCCGGTATGATGTGAAACGAGGTCGAGGAAGGACTTCAAATTGTCAGCCGGAGAGCAGGAAGGCGAGGTGACTAGAGAAGAACGGAGGAGCTCGGCTGGGGCCTCACACCCATCCCCATCTCAGGGATGATGCAGTCGTGCTCTTCACTTCTTCTCTGCGGTGATGGCGGTTGTAGGCGTTGCAGTTGGCACGACGGTGGTGGCAGTGGTAATGGACGGCGACGGCGGTTGAACGGTGAAAGAGGAAGATCGTGGAGCTTCGGTGGGGCTTCACACCTGTCCTCTTCTCGAAGATGATGCACCGGAGCTTCACGGACGACCTCCATGACGGGGCGAAGTGGGGTTGGACCTCTCACCCGGGGTTCCAAAAATTGGAGAACACACATGCCATGGCTAAAATTCAAACTTTTTTCATTGCATTCTATATTATCTCCATCGTGGGTTTACATTTGTTTAAATAGAAAACATGGGGAGGGGAATGGGCAGCTTGGAATACCAAGAGCCATGGTTCCTACGAGGAGTACCTAATAAATGCACATAAGTGCAACCATTATATATATGTATAAATGACAAAATAACTAAAGTCCACCTAGGAAACTCAAGAGGCTTGGGTTCCTACGTGGGTCCTCATAAATGCACATAAGCGCAACCATTATATATATGTATCTATGACAAAATAACTAAAGACCACCTAGGAAACTTAAGAGGCTTGGGTTCCTACGTGGGTTCCTAAGTTTATATATTTATATGTATATTACTAATGATAAAAGAAAACACTACATATGAGGCCCACTCTATATATGGCCCAATAAACAAAAGACAACTTAGACATATAATTATATTTGATAGTTTTGCCGATGCCGCTTGACGATCTCGTCACGGTATGTTGTCATTAGTTACACTTTTTGCACATTAAGTACGCAATCTTGGACTTGATGACCTCTCCTTTGGATATTCCTTCCAACGGACTAGGAAATCTTATTTCGAGGCTTCCGTAAGACTCCGCGAGCCGGGGATTCCCACTAAGACGCCGAGCTGGTTGTACCATTAAAACCCATTATCTAGAAAGCACTTTTATCAGTGTTTTATGCATTCTGGAACTTAGCGGCCTTCTGGTTGACTGCTAGATTCTGCTAGCGGCCCTACATTTGACCACTAATGGATCCTAAACGGCCGTGCATTAGACCGCCAAGACTCCAAGTGTTCTGTTTTAAATGTCGACTCTGTCTTATGAAACAGTCCAAGACTAGACCGCTTGAATTCATAAACGGTCCAGCATATGATCGCTTTCTGTACTATACGGTCCAGTAATAGACCGTTTGGTTCCTGATTTTATCTAACCCATGGTTTGACCTTTGGGGTTGATTTTCTTGAGTTCATGGATTTCTGGACTCTAAACCTATGATAATAAGTCAATGTAAAGATATGGAAAATAAAGAATGTACCGTTATGTTGCCGGATTATCTTCATAGTATAACCTAGTTATTAATGCATTTCTTGAATTCTCATGATCAATTAGTGGTACTTTATATATTTTGGTTACCTTATCATGGAACTTTTGTTGAACTTGTACATTATTGGCACATTATTGTTATAAACGTAGAAGTAGCTTGATTTATACTTGAAGATGCAGTACGAGCACTGATTGTGTTTAAGGACTCTATGCTAGTCCCCTCAACTGATTGTCGGAAACATATTGTAAATCATAGGGTATGATGCTATTGACGTCGCATTGCGCTAGGAGTACTTTCTCTATAAATAAGTGAAATATCTACGGGATCCACGTAAATTCACGAAGTACTTGCTATTAAGCGAATAGTACTTTCTTGCTTGTTACATGACTTTCTGGTGCATAGCCTCCCTGGTTATGAAAAGTACATTCTTGTTACATTCTTGTTCATGAAAAGGCCAAATTTACTTTCTTGATTGATGAATCATATTCTCATATCTCATACTCGATTGTATCTTGTTGCTTTGGTTATATACATGTTTTATCGTATCTGCATGATTTATCTTATTCTCTAGAGCTAAAATGTTAATCACTTAAATTTTCCTTCATGTTGATACGAAGATACCTACTGGGCATGTGTGCTCATTACCTACTTTGTCAATGATTTTAGAAAATTCTAGCAGGTCGGATTCGGATTACTCAAGTGATGGATCCGAGAGTGATTGATGGTTCGAGAGAAGCCTTAGTGAATTTAGTGTCTAGTCTAGAAATAGACAGAAAACAACCAAAATCATGGCAGCAGGCCGCAAGACTTGTGTTTGAGAACCATCGTGTGTTGGTCACGGCTACCTCTTCTCATACTAGTTTCTGGATGGATAGGTGGGCCGGTGCTGCTCCTCTCTACAGTTTTCTTCCCTCTCATATATGGTCCACTTTGGTTGATAAACATTGCTCAGTCCAGCAAGCCTTTGCTAATCCGTTGCATTCTCATATCGACACTGTTCGGAACTTTTGTCCTGCTGGTTGCCTTGACTATGTCTTATCTTATCCTTATAGCAATGATCAATGGCTGTGGTGCCCGACCTCCAATGGTGCATTTTCCTCCAAATCAGCCCGTGAGCTGCTCCAAGGGCGGTCCTCATCTTGCTGGTCTGGTTTATGGTCTCTATTGTTCCCTTTGAAATGGTCTGTTCTTGCTTGGAGAATTGTTCGTGGCTGCCTCCCTACTGACGTCGCCATCCAGACTTGTGGTATTACTATATGTTCCATGTGCTCTTGCTGCCCGACGCCATCCATTGAATCAGATTTGCATCTCTTTTTCCATGGGCATGTTGCGAATGAGGTTTGGGCTGCTTTGAATGCAGTCCTTAACTTTGACAACCATGCGGTCTTGAGTGCTAATGGGGTTCTTGATTACCTTATGGACAGCCGCCTCTCTTCTTTGGCTGGTCGCATTTCGAAATGTATCTTTATGGCTGTGATTTGGGAACTTTGGCTCAGCAGGAACTCAGCCCGTTATGGTGACCAGCCCATGACTCCTCGGCGTATCCTTTGTCAGGTCATGCTTCTTATTTGCCCGATTGTTCGGTCCATCAAGTTCAAAGGGAGAGACATCTCCCCCTCGCTGCGTCAAATGCTAGTTTCTTGGGGCATGGTTATTCCCCCTGCATACCCTTCCCCACCTAAGGTGATTCGATGGCTTGCCCCCCCTCCCAGACGGCTGAAACTTAATGTGGATGGCGCTTTCAAGTCCAGTTGCAGTCTTGCTGGTGGCGGGGGTATTGTTCGCACCAATAGTGGTGGTCTCTTGTTTGCCTTCACTGCTGCCTATCAAGAGATATCTTCCAGTCTAGAAGCTGAGGCATTGGCCCTCCGTGATGGACTTTACTTCTGCCGGTCCAAAGGTCTCTCTCTTGTCTCCATTGAGTCGGATTCCCTTGTGCTCATCCAGATTATGAAGGGTGGCTGCTCCCGGTCCTGGCGTTTGACTTATATTCTCCATGAGATTGCTGCCCTCTCTCAGGCGCTATAGGCCACCTTCACTCACGTCTTTAGGGAGGCCAATCAGGTCGTGGATTCTCTTGCTGGTTTTGGTTGTTTTCTATATGTTTCTCCTATTGTGTATGTTGATGGGGCTGTCCTCCCCACTTGTGTAAAGGGCCCTTATCATCTTGATAAGATAGGGTGCCCTACTATCAGGCCCTGATCTCTTGTATTCTCTTCTCCCTTCCCTTCTGTACCTTCCATTACTCATACTTATAAAATTGCCTGTTAGTGGTTGGTGGTGGAGCGAACAACTTACTCCCTCACTGAGGGGGTGAGTGCTCTTCTACGCCCACTTTCAGGTATTGCTTTAGTTAAAAAAAAAATTTTAGTGTCTAGTCAAGATGTAATTTTGATTTTTCTTGAGTCTATGGTGTAAAGGATGTTAATAGTCAAAGATCTTGTGTACTTTGATATTTATGAAATAAAGTTAAAGGTTTGAATGAATCACTTGTGCAATTACGTTTATGTGATTATCTTGCGCTCTGATTATATTGCTTGCTCGAGGCGTACTAGCCGACTGTTCACGTTCCCGATTATTTTCGCTGCATAATCTCGGGGCGTGACAGAGGTTATGGGAATAGTGGAGGCCTTGGGTGGCGAACAAGGAGGAGGTCTAATGGTTTGAGGTTTAGCGGGAGGTTCGGCGGAGGCCGGTGGAGTGGAGGTTAATATAGGCTCGGCGGAAGCCGGTGGTGTGGAGGATAATATAGGCTCGGCGGAAGCCGGTGGTGTGGAGGTTAATATAGGCTCGGCGGAAGCCGGTGGTGTGGAGGTTAATGGTGCGGTAATTGAAGGTATAAAAGAAGAAAGTTTGGTGTGTAGGAAGTGCCGAATGGGGCTAGAGGTATTAGGGATAGGAGAGGACGCATGGTGCACTGGTGTGGGTGATTGGAGTATCGACCCATTATCGTAACACCAATTGGTCTCATAGATAGGGTTAGAGATGGTGGCTTCATCCTGAGCAGGGGGTTCATAGGGTGGCAGTGGAGGGAGAGGAAAATGAAGGAAACTCGGAGTGGGTTTCTCTTGGAAAACTTCATCATCTTGTGCCGGCTCCAAATCTTCATGATCATCACAAACATCAAGTGGACGCCGTGGTGGAGGCGTTATAATAGGTGGTGGAGTATAATGTTGCGGTGGAGAGTTTTGTGGAGGATTATGTAAAAGCGGAGGCAAAGGGTCATGATATTGCGGAGGTAAATGCGGAGGCGAAGGCGGAGGGCCATATGAATGAGTGGGGTGGATGAGTGGATGGCGAATGGCGTCCACTTGATTTTTGATATCGTGCTCACACATATCATTGATGCCATTATCTCTCCTCTCCTTCCAATCTTTTTCCATCTTGGTGATATTATTCATGAAATCGTGAAGAGGATTGGTTTGAAAAGGAGGAGGAGGAGAAGCGGGCCACAGGCTTGTGACCCTCTTGAGTTGTTCCTCCATTGAAACAATTTTATCAAGGAGATTTTTCTGGAGGGGTGTGACATGAATATTGGAAGGTTGGCACGGCGGCTTTGGAGGGGCAGCTTGATGTGGAAGCCGTGGAGGAGGGTTAATGGGCCGACCCACAAAAGAACCTGGACGGGCCAGGTTGCAAGGAACATGTGGGCCCTTGGGCCGTGGCGGAGAAGGAGGAATAGAGGGAGGTGGGTGACGGACCACCCGAGAAGGAATGTGTGTAGAAGAAGAAGACAAGTGACAAGAGGGAGGCGGGTGATGGGCCATCCAGGTATGAATGGAAGGAGGTGGGTGATGGGCTACCCGTGTGGGATTAGAAGGTTGAGATGGAGATGCACTCTCAACAATAGCCTTAAGGGCTTGAATTTGTTGTGGGGTGATATGATCTAATGCATGCAAGACTTGGGAAACCTTCTCAATCATGTGGAGGCGACGGTCCTGGGGAAATAGTGGCTCGCGAAGGATTCAAGGGACCATGAGATTGGACATTGCCCATGGGTCGGGCAAGACCATAAGAGTGAGGACATTGTCCCTTAAATGAGTTGTGGTGAGGATTATGAAATTGAAGATTATGAGATATGCAAGGTTGATCATCCTCATGAACATAAATTGAATTAGACATGACAAATTGATTACGCAAGTGAAACATTAAGCAAATTTAAGAAATAGTTCAATCAAAACAATTTGCAAAGATATCACACAAGTTGGATGCTTACACTTGATTTTAGTTGATACCTTGATGAATTAGATGGTTTTGACAAGATTTGATATAACTCACACAAGGTAGGAACCTAGTTTCAATGTGATCTTCTTCAATGCCAACTAGGTACACTTTCTCACCATGCATAGGCCACCTAAACCCGGGACTTCAAAGGGTAGAACCAGCCCAAGCTTCCGTAAGGGAATCCACGGGTACAGGGACTTACAGAGGCCTTGGTTTAGGAGATTCTAATCTAAAGAGACGGAGTGTTCAATGGAGGGTCCTTCCTTAACTAAGAGAGGGGTATGGTATCCTAGAAGGGTGGGGAGAGGAGGTCTCCCAAGCCAAATGTAATATGAATGCAGAACTAATGTAAATCAATGAATAAACAATGTATATATGAACAATATGTAAGAAGTATGCACAATAAGTAAGAAAAGAGTGAGAATCTATGAAAACACAGGAAATTGGCGCCCTGACAGATGCCACCAATTCCTGGATGGGCGCCCCTGTGAGTGGGCACCAATTACAATTTTTTTTCTCAGAATGAGGGAATTGGCGCCCTCCTCATTGCCACCATTTCTTTAATGGGTGCCCATCTGATGGGTGCCAATTTCATTTTTTTTAAAAGAAATGAAGGGAATTGGCGCCCTTATAGTGGCCACCAATTGATGAATTGGCGCCCCCTGTATGGGTGCTAATTCCTCCTATCCCAGAAACTCACCAGCCCGAAAGCTTAAACAGAGAAAACAATACCAATAGGGAAGAGAGGAAAACACTCACAATCACAAGATAAGAATCATGGCAATCAGTAAGAACATAAAATAAGACATGACATGCTCATTTTTTTTAATAACAGATGGATAGATAAATGGGATTTCTAAAAATCTATCAAACTAGTCAACCACTTAGGGAGAGTGCTATGTGGAGCACAAGAGAAGGTGCACCGTGGTTGCAAAAGGGAGATGGCGCACGTGGGTGCCCAAGGGAGGGGTAATCAAAAGAAAAATAAAAGGTGTCCCACCGTGATCGCCAATTTGTAGATCTAAAGAAATCCACTTAAGGAAAAAAAAATAAAAGAAAAGTAATATGGGAAGGGATGGAAAAGGGATCAAAAGAGCATGTGTGGGATGCTATAGGAGGGTGATCGCCAGAGACGTGAGGGCCTTAAAGATATAACAATAAACAATAGGGAGGGATCGCGAATAAATACCTTTTAAGCATGGGAGATTGTGAGAGTTACCTTCTCTTTCTATCGGCCGATCGATGAAGAGAGTTTCTCTTTGTTGATTACCCTTGAAAACAAATAAAACACCAACAAAAGATATTGATTAGAAATCAAAGATGTGTAGCATCAAATCCAAATATAAATATGAATATGGAAAGCATGGATATGAACATACCTTATTGGTGTCTTGGCACTAAACCCCTATGCAAAGGGTGAGGGAAATATGATGATATGATAAGATAGAGGAGGGTGCAAGTGTTGCACTAAGGAGATCTCAACATGGTTGAGATGAAAAGATAAAAGAAAACATGATGCATAAGCTAAATAGAAAGCATGAAAGTGATAAAAGGGGGAAGAAGATAGGCTTATGGTTTTCTCCAATTTGGGGGCTCCAAGATCTTCAATAGGGAAGAAGCTTCATGGATGTAGAGGCTCCAAATCTTCAAGGGAGGAAGAAGATCTCCATGGATGAAGCTTTAAGCATGTGGGAGACTTCCTCGTAGAGCCTCCAATCCAGCAGCACCTCCCCTTAGTTTTAGTTGAGCAGCCTTTAACACAAGGGAGAGAGGGGGCCTATTTATAGGGCTAAAATTCAGAGTTAAATCCTATAGAAATTAGGAAATCATGTTTTAATAAGATTTGGAAGGTGATAAACCATGGCCATGGGTCCCTTCAACATTAGAAAGCCTTAGGAGTCCTTTCTCAAGTAAAAAGGGGCTCAAAAGAGAGAAAGAAGAAGTTTCTACCGGAGTTCGGATCTCTGAAAGAATTGGCGACCACATAGGCGATCGCTATTTAAAAGGGCACCCACGTGAAGCATCAATAATTCCAAAGTGTTTCGAGACGGATTAGGACTTTCTGAAATTTGAAAAGAATTGGCGACCATGAGGTGGTCGCTAATTAGAATTTAATACGAATTTCGGACGGAGTTAAAAGCTCAAAATATAGCAAGGGAATTGGTGACTTTACACATGGGCACCCATTTATGAAATAGCGACCTTCAGGGAAGTCGTGGAATCAAAAATAATCCAAACTCGTCTCAAAATATGAAGAAACGAATTGACGACCTTCCGAACGGTCGCTATTTAAAGAATTGGCGACTTTTTGGAGGGTCACCAATTTAAAATCTCAGAAAATCAGCTTAAAAAGAATTGGCGCCCTTCCGAGTAGCCACCAATTAAATGGAGCCCTTCTGGGCAGCCACCAATTTAAAATCTCAGAAAATCAGCTTAAAAAGAATTGGCACCCTTCCAGGTAGCCACCAATTAAATGGCGACTACCCGGGCAGCCACCAGTTAAAAAAGGTCTCGAAAAATTAGAGAAAAATCCCAGAAAAATCTGGAAAAATAGGAAAACATGTGGGAAAGCTGAATAATCCAGAAAAATGAGAAAAAATTACTCAAATGAGTCAATTTGAGGGACTCATTTGAGGGTCAGATTGGGGCATCACAATGTGATAAGAGATGTGCTCAAGGTGATGTCAATTCTAGAGTGTCTACACACGCTCCTGCAGAAAATGGAAGAAGAAAAACATATTGACTGGAGACATGCAAATCACTGTCCTAAGGCAATTCCCCATCCCACGTGCAGGAATGCTTGAGAAATCGACCCCGAGATACAACCAGATCCTCCTCTGCGGGACACGTCTATGAGGTGAAGTGACAAGACTTCACTATCACGGCAGAAGATCACAAGAACAGTTGAAAGAGAGCAAGAGAATACTGGAAACTTGTGAAAATGGTAAAAAATGTTTAATCTTCCTCCCAGACTTTATTTATAGGCATGGAACCTGAACACTTGGATGTCAAAACTAGTGTGACCATAAGATGATGCAAGTGTTTGGAATAAACACCACAATGTGAAATGGTGCTTCAACGGTAAAAGGCAAAACTAAAAAGTACTAGAAGTAACTGTTTGTGAAATGATGGGTGATAAGTGTCTATTTTATATGATAATTCATTACATATACACCATTTTATGTGCACATAATTAGGCAATTATGCATATTTCATAGTTAACCTCAACTCCGCATATAAATTATGCATTTCACGCAAATTGATTAATTCAATGATATCATTTAGTAAAGTAAAGTTGAGGGCCAGGAGCATTAATTCTCCATTGCATAATCATGAGCATTTGTGATTTATGTGTACATTATGATAATTTTTATAGATTAAATCGTAATTATGTGTATGCAGGACACTGAAGGTAATTATTGGTAAAGCCGAGGACAAAATAGTCCGAAGACAAGGAAGAGAAAACCCTAGGGCGCCCTCCTCTCTCTCCCTTCAAGTTTGACCAAGTCAAATGTTGCCACCACCTATTTTTGTTGGAGGGAAAAGAAAATTCAAAATTTTGAATTGAAAGTTTGAAAAGGAGGAAGTAAAGGAGGGAAAAGAAAATTTAAAATTTTGAATTGAAAGTTTGAAAAAGAGGAATTCAAAGTTTGAAAAGGAGGAATTAAAAGTTTGAATTCAAAGTTTGAAAAGGAGGAAAATGGCATTCAATGTTTGAAAAGGAGATTCAAAGTTGGAAAAGGAGGAGGATCTTGACTAAAAAGGAAGGGGGGGCGCACCTTGTCTCTCTCCCTCATTCATCTCATTCTCCATCTATCCTAGTCCTCCACCTCTATCTAACTTGATCCCCACCATCCATTTGACATGTTCTCCCTATAAATAGCTCATGTCAAGGAGGAGAAATGGAGTTCTTCTTTTGGCAATTTTCACCCTTTCTCTCATAACCTTAGGCCACCGATTTTCTCCCCCTTCTACTCCTCTCCTCCTCTTTCTTTCTTCACAAAAGTTCTTTATTTTCAAATTCTATACAACTTCTTCATCTGCATCATCTTCTAATTCCTTCTAGTTTTTAAGTTATTGTGTGTTTTTCACTGTTCTATCCTATGCAATCGTGGACATCATTCTTCTCTGTTCTTCCCTATTTTTCTCCTTCCTCCGTCCCTCTTCTCATCTTACTTTCTTCATGAAAGTTCTTTTTTTTTTAAAATGCTCTACAACTTCTTCTTCTGCATCATCTTCTAATTCCATCTGGTTTTCAAGTTATGTTCGACTTTTTAATGCTCTATCTCTGATTTTTACTATTCACATTTTAAAACCTTCTTCTTCTTCTTCTTCCATCTCACCTAGGTAGCCTTAGTTACTCTCTCCTTCATCACCATCCCCTTCTCTTATAAACCATTGCCATCTCCCTTAACTTCACCTTGACCTCTCCCTTCCTCTCTTAGATCTCTCTCCTCACCCCATACATTCTCCTCCAAGAGCGGCTTCAACGACGAAGCTGACTTCCTCCCGGCGTAGACGACATCTTCCGCGAGGTGGTTCGTGATCCAAGGCCAAGAGAGAACGACACCGTCATCACCATTGCTGCTACCTTCTCTAAACTTCAAACTTCAGGCTTTTCTTGTTTTTATTACTTTTATGTCATTTTCACTTCATTGTAATCTCATTGCATCATTAGTGTAATTTTGTTTCGCATTTCATGTACTCTTTCTTTTAAGTTAATGAAAGGAATTGTTCTTTTGATCTAGTTCTTACTCTTCTTTTCTCTCTACCTCCTTCTTCTTGTGGAGCGAATGGACTGGATGGACACAAATCTAGAGGGGGGGTCAATAGATTTAACCCCAGAAATCAAGTCTATAGTAGTTTTAAAAGAACTAATGAGCAATTAAAATGAACTGTTCAGATCAACAGATATTATGAGGAATGAAAGTAGGAAGCACTGAAGATTTGAAATCAATTATGATGATAGCAAAATGATCAATCTTCTTCAGTGTCGTACAAGGCGGAGCTTGGGGATCACAGATCTCCTCACGCAAGAGTCAGTGGTCCAGATAGGTGTGACCTATCTTTCTCACTAGAACTTTTTATATACCACTGAAGAAATTCCCAAAATTCAGATGAACAAAGAAGAACTAAGCATGCATAGTAGATGAAAATTCAGATTGACAGTTTCACACCAACTTTTCACGAGCCTAAGCATTCATCTAAACAGAGAGAAGTATTGAAGAATTCAATTAATCAAGAGACAACTGTAATTTTAAGGTGGTTCGATCTCAATCTAGAGATCTACGTTCACCCCTTGCTCAACCGAGCAAGGCCTCCTGCTTTCACACAACTTAAGCACCGTTGATCCACAGCTTTGGGGACTGAAATCCTTACACACCACTGAGCCTTACAGCTTGCTATCCGAGAAACACCCTCGCAACTGCTAAGCACCACAGCTTGCTATCCTGCTGATTCACAGCTTACAATGGAAATTGAAAACTGAAACAAATGATAAAAAAATAGACAACGAAGGAAAATAACTTGTAGACGCAAGGAATGTAGCTCTAACAATAGAGCGGTCTGACTCTAGATTTGATCCAAAAATCAGAGACAGACACTCTTCCTCAACGAACCAAAAAGATCACTTAGCTCTCTTAACTCTTTCTCTCTGATCCCTCTTCTTTTCTTCTTCTCTACTCTCTCTCTCTCTTTTCTCTTAGAGTTTTTCTCTCTCTCACGCTCTTGGCTCTACTGCTCTTCTCAGTTCTGGCTATCTTCTCAAAAGCTTCTTCTATCATCTCTCACTTTACTCAGATCGCAGAAGGGCTTTATATGGCTTCAGGCCTGGGGACCCACGAGCTCACGCATTGGGCGTGTGGAGGGCTCGTTCCCGCCTAATCGGAGATGACACACGTCAGGTGTAGAAAAGTGAGCTAATCCACATAGCAGAATCCTCTGGATGCATCTATCTTGGATCTCGTGTCAACACTCTACTATTCTGGAGACATGTGCCCATCATTGGGTGACTTGGGATCACGTGCCTCAGCTTTAGTTCGGGCTCACGTGCTCGCTTGAAACTTAATGAGTTCTACCCTTCATATGTTTGATGAAATTTCTGCCAATAGGAGATAAAGTATTTAGTCAGACCCTTTATGCACATAAGTTCATGCTTGGAAAATACTCAGACAATTCATATGCTCAGACTTGTCTCATGAGTGTTCTGAAAGAACCTTAAAACATGGATTAAGATGCTCAGACTTAGTGACTTGAAAACTAGATGAGCATCGACCCTGATTCATCATATGCATAGACCTTCTTATACATGTGCTTAGACTTTAGAGAATGCATGTGCACAAACTTAGTGTTGCAAGGGTTAATGCTTAGCATTGGCCTAGTGAAGACCTACGCTGACCTTGTGAACACATGCATCGACCTCAGGTTCAATTGCTTTGTCACTAGCCTCGACCTAACCTACAACCGCTAGGTTGCTAGCATCTACCTATGCAAAAGATGCACCGACCTTATAGCTCAAGGTACTAGATGTGCATCGACCTGAAAACTAGGTCCAATGTGCATAGACTTGACTTCAGTGTGCTGTACATAAGGTGCATCAACCTTAATGTGCATGAAGCACAAAGTGCACTGACCTGTGTGTGCATGACGCAATATGTGCATCGACCTTAGATGCTGGCTGACAAAGATGTACACCGACCTATATGATGCATTATGACAAAGTGCACTGACCTTGATGTGCATGATGCAAGATGTGCATAGACCTTATACACTGGTGACAAAAGCATGCACCAACCTCAGTTATGCACACTGCAAATGTGCACAGACCTATATGATGCATTGTGACATAGTGCACCGACCTTATACACTGGTGACAAAAACATGCACCGACCTCAGTTATGTACACAGCAAATGTGCACCGACATGCATCAGCAACAAGTATGATTATGCATCGACCTTCATATGTGCTATATGTGAACATGCATCGACCTTTACTTGACTAAATGAGAATTATGACTTAGAGAGAGACATCAAAGTAACAATGTTGCCAAAGTCAAAATAAAGTCAACTAAACTATTGCCAGTCAACAAAACACATCATTCTCTCACTTAATATCAAATCCATAGGAGACACAATATTCTCCTCCTTTTTAATGATGGTAACTCAATTATATTTTGATGCTAACATTCATAACACTCTTAGTCAGAATAAGCAAGAATGCAAGTAGACAGAGATACACATATGGAAAGAATACTATATGCATGTATTTTAACACAGAATTTCCCAATCCAATATGCTTCATAGAAACTCTCTTCCCACTAGGCTTTCTACAATACCCTATCTCTCTTCCCACTAGGCTTTCTACAATACCCTATCAAAAACAATCTCCCTCGTCAAAAATATTACTTGTCCCCCTTTGCCATCAGCAAAGAAGGAAATGGTAGAGATAAAGAAAGACAGGATAGCATCAAGAAGTAGGAAAGAACAAGATAATTCTGATTGACATTCTGAGTGATTGTTCATTGAACTAAGCATACAGAGCTCATATTCTTCAGATATAAGATTCTATGTATTGCATTCTTGATAGAGTTCAGGTTTAATAGTAATATAGATTAGAGTGTATTTACTGGAATGAGTTTTAAAAAAAAACCTTTAATAGCAATAAACCAGAATCTCAATTGACATGAAGGACTTGGCCTTACTATATCCTACTAGCTCAGAAATCAGTGAATTTCTATAGGAGTGTCAAGGATATGTATTGAGGTTAAATAATTTGACATTTCTTAAATTTCACTCTAGGCTTACAGCAGAGGTGTTAGGGTGCTAAGCCCGGATACAGAGGGGGGGGTGAATGTATCCTGCTACCAGTAATGCCCAATTTTAAAACTCATATGCTAGGCAAGTTCTGGAATTAAGCTAATTTGATTAAACAAAATAACAAGCAGATGGAGCGTGCCTATTCAAGCATCTAGCGGAAGCAAATCAAACAATCAAACCACTGCTCAATAGATTTTTAGGTGGTTCGGTCCTTCAGACCTACATCCACCCCTCACTCCCAACCGGAGTGAGGCTCCACTAGCAAATGCTAGAACCAAGCAGACTCAGTCTGCAACAGGTGCTGACACACAGCTTGACCAGGGGAACAAACTCCCATCTTCCTCCCAACCGGAGGGACACCCCAAGTGACTCCCAGCCACTTGAAAACCAGAGACCGAAGTCTCTCTTCCTCCAGACCAGGAGGGAACCCACCAGTGACTCCCCGTCACCAGCAAACCAGAGGTCGCAGACCTCTCTTCCTCCAGACCAGGAGGGACCCCTGGACTTGCAACCCACAAGCCCAGAACCGGAGATCAGATCTCCCTTCTCCTGAGTCCACAGGAGGAATCCGATCCCCAACAGGGCAATCGGAAGAACAAGGATTAACCAAATGAAAAAGGAAAAATAAGAAAGGAAAAATACACAACGATCAGAAAGCTGTAAAGAAAGATAACATAGATGTGGCTCGCATGGAGCTGGCTGGCCTGGATTTGATTCATGGTCCAGTAGACAGATCTTCAGGTAAGCTTCTCTTCCCTCTCACTTTCTTTTTCTTCTCTGCTGCACTTTTCTTCTTCTCTCGATCTCTGCTCTCCTTTTCTCTCTTTCTCTTTTTCTTCTCTTCTCTTCTTCTCGGTGGCTTTCTGTCTCTCTCTTTCTTTTCTTCACTCTTTTCTTCTTTGCTTCTTTCTTCTTTCACTCTCTGTTGCTCTCCGCCTCACTTCATCTTCACTCACAGTCTCGATCATCCTCTTCATCTGTTGGATGACGGCTTCCTTTTATAACAGCAGCCAGTAGGAGGGTAGCACTGGGCGCGTGTGGCTTCCACATTTCCCGCCCAGAACATTTGGCCACGTGTCAGTCTCTCAGCCAGCTTCAGCACACGTGTCACAATCCTGTCTGCCCTTCCAGCCTCGGATCACGTGCCGCCCAGTCACTGGGGAATATTCTTCCTCGGACCACCTTCTTCTTTTTATTTTTCTTCTTCTCCAGCAAAGAGATTAAAACCATTAATACTCAGGGTTCTCTATATATATATATATACCTGAAATAAGTCGGTTGACACTCAAGCTAAAGCTGCACGAGGTGTGTAGGAACAACAAAAGGTGCACTATACTGAGAACGACACGAGGTACATAAGATGACTACAGCACGAGATAAAGAGAGAACGACACGAGGTACCACAGTAACAAAGCTAACACTACAAAGAGAACGACACGAAGTCAGATGAGAACAGCACGAGGTAAAGAGAGAACGACACGAGGTACCACAGTAACAAAGCTAACACTACAAAGAGAATGACACGAAGTAAAACGGTAGTAAAACACGCGATCAGAGGAAACCTGGACGAAGATAGAAAGAAGTAACACGAAGACATAAAAACAACACGAAGACACAAACACAGAAATAACATGAAGACTCAAACACAAAAATAACACGAAGACATAAAAACAACACGAAGACACAAACACAGAAATAACATGAAGACACAACAAGAGACGGTCAACGAGACGCTGACTCTGTACAGACTTAAGCTAAAGCAAGACAGTCGATGTATAGACTTGATGCAGAAGCCAATGTGTAGACTTCACGCTGTACATACTTTCCAAAGAGAACGTAACACTGTAAAGACTTGAACTGAAGACCAATGTATGGACTTCAAAATAGATGCTAAGGCCAAGAGGAGTGTATAGACTTTCACGATGTATAGACTTGGTGATCTTCAAAACACAATGTCCAGACTTTGCCACTGTATGGACTTGAAGAAACAGTGCAACGTATGGACTTGATCTCAAGAAATGTAAGCGATGTACACACTTAGCCAATGTATAGACTTTGAAGTGAAGTCCAGTGAATAGACTTTGTGAACAGTCGATGTACATACTTGGCCAATGTACAGACTTGAGCTATGCACGCTATAGTGCCGATGTGCAGACTTTAGCATGCAATGTCTAGAGTTGATATGAAGGAATGTAGGAGACTCTGTACAGACTTGATGCAAACAGGATGCTTGTGTATGCATGAGGGCATTGAATAAGACCCAGCAATGTGTAAACTCTACATGAAGATAGTTTGTACGTGTGTGCTGGCAGTGTATAGACTTGGAGAGCGACCAAATAGGATGTGTAGACTTGCACAAACAGATAGCATAACTGAACATGCTTTATGCAGCAGACAAAATGACTAACATAAAACATGCAATGCTTTAAATCTGTTAAACTAACTGAACAGCAATACAATGCTTTGATAATCAGACTGAACATTTGAAGAAGACTGCATTATGAACAGAAAGTGACTGAATATCAACATGATGACTCACACAGCAAGATGACTCACAGTGATTAACTCACATCAAAAAACCAATCACATTTGAAGAAGACTGCATTATGAACAGAAAGTGACTGAATATCAACATGATGACTCACACAGCAAGATGACTCACAGTGATTAACTCACATCAAAAAACCAATCATCAAAACCATCATCAAAACCACAGGGGCACAATAATCTCCCCCTTTTTGATGATGGCAACACTACAGAGTGAGTCATCTGATGACTCAAACTATTCTCCCCCTTTGACTTCATCAAAAAGAAAATAGTTTGAGAAATTAAAGCAACCAGCATGCTATAATTGAAAACCAATCTCCCCCTTTGATATAGTCAAGATGAATCATGGGAGGGTAAGAATGCATATGCAGATGGAGATTTCAAAATGTAAGATCACAATTCTACCCCTTTAAGAGTTTCTATGCAGCATGATGCATACGACATGAAAACTCCCCCTGAATGGATGCCAATTGATATGCAAGTGATGCATGACATGGAAGCTCCCCCTCAATAAGTGGAATCTTATGAGATAGATGAGAAGGAGACCACAGGGGCAAACAAGGACAAGTTCAGGTCAATGAGCAGAAGAGGTTCAATTAGCAGATTTCTAAAGAGGCTTCAACTACAAGAATTTCAGTCAGATTTTCAAGGAGATGTCATTCTCATAAATCCAAATCAGAATATTTCAAAGTCTTCCATTATAAGGGCTTATGAATGAATTTTATTGATCAGCATGGTTTAAACATGATGTATGCAGAGTTTTTCAATAAAATTCTGTATTGATATCTAAAACCATGGTTTAATAAAAATGAACCAAGCCCTCATATTTATCTTGATAAATCTTCCTTTCTCTTACACAATCAACTTTATTGACTTCTTTCAGAATTACATGCATCAGTATTGAAATCAAGCAATTTTGAAATCATATGATTTTATCTAGGGTTGTAGCAATTTGATTTTAGCATCAATATTCAGATATTGAGATTTGTTCAACAATTTTTCATACTACAAATTTTACGAGCACTCTAGTTCAGTGCACACCTTGTAACTAGAGGATATACCTTGATGAGAGGCTAATATCCCTAAGCACTTAGTGTGACTAACTATCATGCTTTATATGAACAGAGATAACATTTACACATCATGACACACTGTAAATCATTTCTTGTTGAGTGAGCTATATTTCTCAGTGTGCATGCCATTGCTCTGCCTGATTTTCAATGAATTTTATGCAGAGTTAACTAAGGCACCTCATGACACAGTCCCTTGGACATGTGTTTCTCAGTGACCAAGGTCATTGCTCTGACAATTACTCTACCCTTTAGACAATTCAGAAACATTCATTTGCTTCAAAACAATATTAATCTCATGTACTTAACCAAATAAAGTCATGTATTCAAAAGTGCAGATTTCAGAAGTTTTTTGCAAGACACAGCATGAAACAGTTGGTTAAGATTTATTAATCATGATTCAGATATGTTAAGAGATTTTAAAGTTAAACTCCATGAATACATTAAGCTTAAACCACATGAGTTATTTCAGACATTCATAAAAGCGTATAATAGAAGATTTCTAGTTCAAGATCTTTCAGATTTATGATCGAGATAGCCCATTGAAATCTTCATGAAGGACTGAAATAATTCTGATACCAAATGATACCAATTGTTACCAATTGATAGGAGAGATTTTGAAGCTCAGTGTTTTCAAATTATGATCAAGGTTTGGTCAAATAGAATCAATGAAGGGGATATGCACACAAGGTAAGATATCAGGAGGTCAGGCAAGTTCCAGGATGTTCAAAGTTAACATGCAATGAACTCTGACATAAATGTATGCACATGACTACCTTCATGTAATGTATTGACTCCCCCTAACAATATGCATTCAGTCAATCTTTTTGGCATCTTTCATGAGATGCAATGCAATTAACTACATGCATGCAATGTTTGCCATGAAAAACTGAGCATATGATTTTGATTCATGCACATTCAGACTGTCCTAACCAACAAGGTGACCCATGGTACTAGGTGGAGCACTTGGTCTAAAAGACCACCTCACACATAGTAGGAACCTCCAGACAGACTTCCCTGCCTTTTGGTACCTTACCATTTATATACCATTGAGGTCATGCATGATAATTCAACATGCAGTCCAGATTTTCAATCAATTATCAATCTGAATTATGCACTGATATCTCAACATGTGCTCATGAGAAGCAAGGTAGATTTTTAAATGTGAGCATGCATACATGGATCAAATACACACCAATGCGTCAACGCATTAGTGTCAGCGTCGACGCAGTGAACAAGATAGCAAACAAAAGATGCACAATTGCGTCTACGCAGTCAGCCAAATGTGTCAACGCACTAAAAGCCATACAGAACCCATATAGATGAAAACAGACAGGTACGAGCTAATGGGAGGGTAAATTCCAAGCCACATACATATGTAGTTTAGATTTTCAGAAGTTTCAGAGTGCATGATCAGAGAGTAGTGCAAATGGCAGATGATAAATGAATATGCAAGAACAGATTTAATATGCTATGCAGTGAACACTTAAACGAGGAAGTGCAAGAAATTTACCTGAAAAGTTCGGGAAGGGGTTTTTCTTCTTGAGTGCCTTGGTTTATTATCCCTCTTTATTCTTCAGCTTCCAAGGCACACCTGCAGGTTTGCAAACTATTTTGCACAAATAGGCACCCAAGAAGTCTTGGGTCCTGAATTAGCAATGACATTCCTAGCAGGTTTTCTAAACAATCTCTTAGCAGTATTATCATCATGATCCACCAGGTAATAGTTATCCATGAAATGACCAAATTTTCCACAATCTCTACATGATGTAGCAAACCTTGAATTCTTTTTGTGGACATTATTATCATCATGGAATCTATGTGAGTTTGCATGAAAATTTTTGTTACTTGCATGAGGTTTTGATTTAGTATTGCCTGCCTACAAGCATTCAGAAGCTCGGTGGCCAGGTTTTCCACATTCAAAACATACAAGAATCTTTTCTTTAAAAATAGGTTTATTTCTACCAAGAAAATTTCTATTTGCAGGGAATTTATCAAATTTGGAATTAAAATATTTTCCCTGAGCATACCAGCAGTCCTTGACTGCATGCCCATACTTGCCACACTCAAAACACCTTAGGTGCTTACCTCTTGAACCATTATATCCCCATGAAGTCCTAAACCAACACTCAACAACTTTATGACCACGTTTGTTACAATTATAACAAATGATGTGTTGGTTTGAAGCATACATGTTTCTTTTGGGGTGATGATGAACAGAAGACCTAGTATGCATTTTATCATCTTGTTTCATGATGAAACAGGCATCCATGAAATGACCATGCCTACCACAGTAATGACAAGATGTATCAGACTTCCTAGTAGCATGATTTTTACCAAATGAATTTCTCGAATGCAATGTTTCACTTGCATGCCCATCTTCAATCAATAATCTGCAATCATCCATTACATGGCCTACCTTGCCACAATAATGGCATGAAACACTCTTATCAGATGCATACGGATAATTAATTGAGCTATGAGCAGTATGCATTGAGTCATCAGATGCAGTATAGGTAGATTTAAAGACACACGTAGGGACATGTTTATCCTTGTTTTTCTTACCATTTTTGCTCATTTGTTTACCCTTGTTCACAACTTTTATTTGTTCTTCATTTTTCTGGGCCTTGAATTGGAAAACAGATGATGTAGATGTTTTAGGAGGCCCAGAGCAGCTTGCAATGTCAGAGCTGTGAACAAAAGTAGCGTACAACTTTTTCTTAACAGATTTTTCAATTTGGGATTTGCATCCTTGCTTTCCACTTGATTTAGTGGCGTTATCACACAAAGGAACATTCATTTTCTCTTTTCCCTTGGTAGATTTAGACATGGAACGAACAAGTTTACTTATTTCAGATTGCAGAGAACAAATTTTGAGTTCTGAATCAGTCAAGTCTTCCTCACATGAGATAATTTGTCTCTGCATGACATCATTCAAATTTTTAACAATTTCTAGTTCCTGTTTCAGTTTCAATTCATTCTCAAATTGAATTTCCTTATCAAGCATTAAAAGCTCCTCAGACATAGCAGAGTTCAGTAGCTTCAGTTCTTCATTTTCCTTTCTTATTTGTTCATTCTGAACCAGTTCATCAATTAGGATTTGATCTTTTCCTAGTGAATTCAGCTCATTCTCTAGTTCAGAAATTTTATCAGTAAGTTCATTATTTTTGTTTTTCAGCATAGAAATGTGTTCTTTATGCTTGTCAAGTTCAGCTTGATTTTCTTGTTGGAGCCTTTTAGCCTTTTCATTTTCAAGCTTCAGTTGATTCATTTCTGAGCCTGTATTTCCAGCTTCTTCCAATTGCTTCTTATAGTTCTGAATATCAATCAGATAAGCATCATGAGATTGTTTCAATTTTGAGCAATTTTCACATGATAAATCAGAACAATTTTGATCAATCTTTTTCTTTAATCTTTTATTTTCAGATTTTACTTTTCTATATTTTTCATGCAATTCAGCATACATTTCCTTTAAATCATCAAAAGTCATTTTGTCAGAATCAGATTCAGAATTTACCTGGTCTTCTTCTTCATTGCTTGAAGTGCTTCCTCTTGCCGTTAGACATTTCTGGTTCTCATGAAATGTGATCACTGAATCCCAGATTTCCTTCGCAGTCCTGCATGTAAGAATAGAGGAAATGACATTAGCATCTACAGCATTCTTCTGAATGTCCCGAACTCTTATATTCTCACTGTTCAGTTATTTATCCTTCTGGGACCATTTATTCTTCTCTCGAGGCAAAACATGTGGACCATATTCAACGAGAACCCACAGTTTTGGATCTATAGAGTTTATAAAACCACATAGACTGCGTGACCATTTCTTGAAGTTAGAACCATCAAAAACTGCAGGTGATGCCATTATAAAGCAATCGAATAGACTCAGATCAATGAGCTAGAAAGCAATATCAGAAGAATGCACCACACTGGAACTGTAAAGCATGAAATCAAATCAGCAGGATCCTCTGTAGATCGTTGGATCTGGAAGTCAGAGACCGCTCTGATACCAACTGTTAGGGTGCTAAGCCCGGATACAGAGGGGGGGTGAATGTATCCTGCTACCAGTAATGCCCAATTTTAAAACTCAGATGCTAGGCAAGTTCCAGAATTAAGCTAATGTGGTGACATCAAGCCCACTAAGTGGCGGCATCCTGGGCGACGGGTGAGTCGCCCAGCTCTCCCCCCAAGGCATAGTACTCATCGGCTAGTGCTTGGTCGGCCTCATAATCGACACACTCAAGCTCAGGAGGTAAGGTATCTCCAACCCCTAAGGCTAGGGTTGCACGGGCGGGGCATTCATTGGCAATGTGGCCAAACCCGTGACAGTGGAAACATTGCACTCGCGACCTACTACTCTCTCCGATAAGAGGGGCCTTACCCTTATCCTCCCGATGGGTAGGGGGCGTAGGTAACAAGGGTGGAGGTGTAGGCGCCGTGGGCAACAGTGGGGGAAGTGTCGGGGCCAGGGGACGGGCCATGTGTGCTGGGGGACGGGCAACGGGTGCCGGTGGATGGAGTGGAGGTAGATCCCGTGGTGGGGGAGGCCGAGGTCTAGGAGCGAAGTGCTCCTGATGGGCGGGCTCCTGAGGACGAGCCATGGGTCCCCTCGGGTATGAACCTAAGGAGCCACGGGAATCACTACGGGGAGGAGCGGGACTCCACCGAGGAATAGACTCGAACTCTCCCTCGAATTGCTCCATCTCGAGAGCAACTTGGTATGCATCCTCCAACTTGTCCACCTTGCGGCGGAGAAGCTCATACCGTAGGTGTGGGCGTAGACCACGCCGAAACCGGGAGACGGTAAGGGAATCCTCCTCCGTGGCATCACATCGCAAGTAGTATTCATCAAATTCGGTGATGTAATCAGAGACGGACCGATCTCCTTGGGTGAGACTTTGCCACCTCTCTATAAGATGCTGGCGGTAGGAGGTAGGGAGGTACTTCTTCCTAAGCTTCTCCCTCATATCGGTCCATGTATCGATCGGGGGTTCTTGATGATGAAACAATAGGTTCTCCATGTTCCGCCAATAGGTTTGTGCTTGTACTTGACTTTTCGTTGGTCCGACATCTCGAACCACTCAAAATATCGGTCCATACCAGCCTCCCAATCAAGATAGACCTTTGGGTCTAAGGACCCGTCAAAGGTGGGAGGGTCGGCCCGAACGGTCCGAATGGCCCGTTCATCCATATCTTGGTCATGGGTACGCCGCGTATGGCGGTGGTCATGACCATGCCCCCGTTGCTCATTATCGGACTCATAGTCATGCACCTCGGGAACTTCGTGCCTCCTAACAGCTACCCCTTGAACCCTTGGAGTCGCGGGTTGGTGATCCGGCTCCGGTTGACCTTGGGTAGGTGGGATGGGTGCATGGGTTGGTCCTTTCTCTAGTGCGGCAACTCTCCCGACCAATCCCTGAACAGACTAGTTCGACCCGGTGGCCCTATCCTCTACGGCCTTCATCCTCTCTTCTAGGTGGGTGCCTAGGCCATTCACCTGAGTACTCAACCCTTCCATCCTATCCACTCGAGTACTTAACTCATCCATGCGCTCACTCAACCCATCCATTTTCCCCACAAGAGTTCGGAACAATGTGGCCACTTCATCGGAACTATAGACTCGGGATTCTGCCATAGGTGGTGGTGGGGGTGAGTATTGAGTACCTCGACGAGTGGGCATGCAAGACACGGAGTAGGAGACACCGACTAAGGCAAATGCACACTACAAGATGATGCACCTAGACATAACCAAAACTCGGCACGTGGCGGAGTTAATCGATCTGAAGATCACTCGCGCAAGTGTGCGGCCTTCCCGATAGACGTAGCCTAACATTCAGACAACACCTTTTGATATACCGGGTTATTGGGATGTAATGCAAAAAGACACTTTAAAAAAAAAAAATAATGATGACCCTAAACACGACTTAGACAATGACTAATGACTAGACGTACATGACACTCTTTTTTTTTTTTTTTGACACCCTAGACTCAAACTCGCTCTGATACCAAATTGATGCGGGACGAGACCACGGACACGACAAGCTCGTGACTGCCCCTTAACGAGGGAAGCGTCGGACGTGCGCGGTTGAGAAACCGACAATGAGCTAGGGTGATCGGCTCTCTCGTGTGCCCAGATCGGGTCACGGGACGGTCTCGCACTCTCTCGCAGCAGCGGTAATGAATAGATAAAGCGAGATAGATATCCCTACATATGCTCTCTAGCAGCGACATAAACAAATATATATGAAGTAAGCAAAATGCCAAGTAAGGGAGCGAATGCGATACCTCCACGCGCTCGGCGTGGGGAAGACGGACCCGGCCGAAACTCGTACTCCCGGGTTAAGTATTACACAATGATGACAGCAATGAAATATCACCCACTCCACGCAGGAAGGTAAAGGGCTACACAACTGGGCCCGGGAGGACCGAATTCGGGTTGACGGGCGGCTTCTCGCGTCTCTTCGGCAGCACCCGAACTTGTGGCTGTGGGGCCCACGCGCTGTCCGGAGGGGCCGTGTGGGAGCCGGTGGCACCGCTGTAGTGGGGACACTTAGGGAAGCGCTCCCTGGGCTGGCGGCACGCTGGTTCGCCAGCCGGAGGCCAGGCGTCTCCGTTCGGCACCGGTCGGAATGACCGGCCACGGATCTGCCAGTTCTAGTTTCTGGCGCATGCTCCGGCGACAACGGACGCTGCGATCAGCCCCGACGTCGGAATGCAACGAAACTGCCGCCGTTAGAAGTTGCTTCGAAGGGCTTCAACCTTATGAGACTACAGAAAAATAACAAAGCCTGTACTTCTGATTGGAGAATTTTGAATGTTGCTATTGTACAGTGTCTGAACTCTCAGACTAGCAGGAAACTTTCCTGAGAGTTGCCTTTGACCGATATGTGAACGTCCGAATATGAGGTTATGGTTTTCTTCAAAGTTGTTGAAAATCAAGCTATGAAATCAGGAATATTTTTAGATCTGGAGTTGAGGAAGGCTACGAATTTCTATGATTTTTACACTAGCAGCGGGTCGGATCTGGAATCTGGCTGACAATACTGTAGCTGAGGAAGAACATGAATTTTTAAAAATAGATGGAAGGCTGATCAAAAATGAAGAAAATTCTTGGATGTAGGGGATGATGGACAGAACTCCTAGTGAAATTAGAAGGGTTTGGAAAAATCAAAAAGAGGGTCGGAGGTGAGAAACACAGGGCTGTTGTCACTGTAGATAGAGACAAAACAAATCTGGGAGTGAAAGATGCACGAAAATGGCGAAATACTAAACGAGGGATTTTCGACCTAAATTGTTTTGTGGATGATGGGGTGGAAGATGGGAACACACCATAAAAATTACAGGCCAAGAAGAGGCCGTGGCTGATAGCAGGAATTTCGAGAAGAGACTGTTGTCTGCCAAGGACAGAACTTCGACGGTGGCTCGTTGGCGGTCCGACGGCGGCACGAACGGCGGCGGCTGCGGCATAGATCACAACCAGAGATTGGAGAAGGGGAATAGATATGATTCCACTCTAGAAAGGGGGGTTGGAGAGGGAAGAACAGCAGGAGGAGGGGCTGGGGGCGCAAGAAGCTTCAAGCATTCAACACAATTTTTTGATTTTTTTTCACTAATTTTCAAAGGAAAATACATGATTTTATATGCTAGGTATCTAATCAATTGTACACCCTTGGATCAAGGGCTTGGGATTGAAGGGCTGGGATGTGGTTTGAACAACACACAAAAACTAATAAAAAATCAAGGGGAAGGGGGCGCACCATTGACCATGTGTAAGGTTGAACGGGGTAGGTGGCCAACCTATTAGAATGTTGACCCCTTTAACCCCATGTGTCCATATGACCAGCCCACCCTTCTAGATGTCCACCTAGGAAGGTTGACCAGGCCCACAAGGTGACATGGACCAATGGGAAAGGGCTGAGGGCCCCCTTGCTGGTCCTACTGCATAATTGCATAAAAACTCACACAATCCATGGGAATGACTCCTTGGCTTATAAAGCCTTACATTTGCGTACATACTTTCCCAAGGATATAAAAACAATCTAAAGGATATAAATGCAAAAGTAAATGTACATGCTCGGCGTCGATTCCCATCACATTGTGACATGTGGAGATAAGAGCTCAGAAATGCTTATGATGTAGGGTACTTGGCGGAGGATTGACCTCTACACATAGTATGGATTTCCAGACAGAGATTCTATCCTTCTATCGTCACACTATTTGATATACCTATAACATCAAGATGACAAAATGCATAAGCTACTGACATGCACATTCATTTGACAATCTGACACATATGCAAATGAAAATGAAGAAGCATTTATTCAAAATAGACAAGTATGATTAGTCAACCATCACGCTGAAATTTACACAAGCCTAGTTCCCTTCTTAAATATTTGAATCTTTCATTTCCAAGTGGATTAGTAAAAATATCAGCAATTTATTTTTCAGATTCAACAAAGTTAAGTTCAATTTCATTCTTGCTTACTATATCTCTCAAGAAATGATGTTTAATATCAATGTGCTTAGTCCTTGAATGATGAACAAGATTTTTAGTTAATGAAATAGCACTGATGTTATCACATAAAATAGGAGTGCATCCTAGATTAATGTGATAATCAACAAGTTGGTGCTTTATCCAGAGGACTTGAGCTGCACAATTCCCTGCTGCAACATATTCTACTTCAGTAGTGGAAAGTGCTACAATATGTTACTTTTTGGAAGCCCAAGACACTAGACAGCCACCTAGATATTTACAATATCCACTAGTACCTTTTCTATCTATCCTACACCCTGCATAGTCTGCATCAGTGTAAGCTACAAGCGCGAACTCACACCTAGAAGGATACCATAGACCTAAGTCAGGGGTGCCTGATAGATACCTAAAAATCCTCTTCACTGCACTCATGTGAGATTCCCTGGGACTAGCCTAAAATCTAGCACATAAACATACTGAAAACTAAATATCAGGCTGAGATGTAGTAAGATACAAAAGGGATCTGATCATACCTCTATATATCTTGGTGTCAACTACTTTACCTTTTGGGTCACCATCAAGACTAGTTGAGGTACCCATAGGTGTAGTTATTACCTTGAGGTTTTCCAGTTGATACTTCTTCAGCATGTCCTTTATATACTTTGACTGATTGATAAAGCTTCCTTCAAGGGTTTAATTAACCTGTAGTCCTAGAAAGAATTTAAGTTCTCCCATCAAGCTCATCTCAAATTCATTTGTCATTAAAGTAGAAAACTCCTCACACATGGTGGATCTAGTTGACCCAAACACTATTTCATCTACGTAAATCTGAACAACAAGAATGTCTTTGTTGTTTACCTTAGTGAATAGAGACTGGTCAACTTCACCTCTTGTGAAACCCTTACCTATGAGGAAGGAGCTCAGTCTATCATACCAGGCCCTGGGAGCTTGCTTCAGTCCATATAATGAATGCCTTGTCTAATTTATAAACATGATCTTGAAAATCAAGGCATTCAAAACCTGGAGGTTGTTTAATAAACACATCTTCCTTTATTAGTCCATTAAAAAATACAAATTTAACATCCATTTTGATGTGACACAACCTCGGACCTAATGCAAGCAAGCACAATCGCATTCAAATGGGCCGAATTGGGCCACCGCTCTATCGACACTCACCCAAGCCCGGGGTAACTTGGCAATGCCAAGGTGAGGTTGAGGGGTTGGGCCCTTGCTAGTAGAGGGCCAGCAAGGCCAAGATGGGATTCCCAATGGGTGTGGAGGCCCAATTCAAGGGGGCCGACAAAGTGCCAAAGGCACCGGTTGCACTTCTCCCACGGTGATCACTCAAGACAACGGGGCTTGAGGATCGGACTCTCACTCGCATAACCAGCGGAATTAAGAACTAATATTGAAAGACAAGCACAATGAGCAAGGGTTTAGAGCACTTACTCGACCGGTTTGAAGAAACCGGTCCCGGTCGGAGACGAGGGCGAGCGGGGAGGCGGGTGGATCCCCACACGCCGCGCCGGGGTAGCTTGACCTGCCCAAATGAGTACAATACTACACCTCTCGCAGGAGGGGGATCTTGGAGTGAGGGTTAATGGATTACAATCAAAACTACCTCCGCACAGAGAGGGGCCTTCAGCCGGCCAAGCGGGGTTGGGAAAACTAGGGCTAAAACGATATAGAAGTGGTGATGCCAAATCTGTCTGCCCTCTGCAATAGGGGACTGACAGATGGTGTTGAAGCTGCAGAACTCGATCAGGAATTTCGCCGAGGGAGAGACCAGTGGCGAACTCTTTGTAGCTGGGAAGGGAATGCCTCAGAATTTCTTTAATTTCTTCTGGAGCGGCTTCTGATCGGGATGGAGGTTTGAACAGAGCTTCAGATTCTCGGACCTGCAGTTGCAGACTTCTAATAGCAGATTACAGAGAACGTCCCGGCAGCTCCCGACCTCGGAATCAAGCGCCATCAGAGTCGTTGGAATCGTGGACGAGTCCTCTTCGTAGAAAAATTGACGGGGAAGCCAACCGATGTCGGAGAAGACTAGAGGATGCAGAACAATGGCGACTGGTCGTTGCATACTGTGGGTAGCAGGACGATGGAGCTGAGGGATAAAAATGATAACTTCTGCTACCAGATGCCGAACGGGATTCCGCTTCTTGATTCTGAAAGTAGACAGGAATGAGAAGAACTTTGTAGAAGAGCTTGTGGGCTGATTCGTCCGAGGTTCGTCGTGGCAGAGCTTCTAATCCTGTTCTGGTACTCAGCAGGGACAGCTATGCGCAGTCGTGGGAGAACGGAGCTTCTGAGCAGCACACAGATCGGAAGAAGATGAAACCGCTGCCGTTGCGAAGGAGACCGGTAGACGCTTTCAACGGTGGCTCTTGGGTCTTCAAACTCATCCAGAGGAAGTCGTGGTGGCCGCTGCAAGTTGCTGGTTCACATGCAACTTCTGGACTGCAAGCAGCAACCTAGGGACAGCTTCCAATGCCTAGAAAGAAGAAGGAGAATGGGGTATGTGGTGAAGGGGAGGTGGATGAAGGGTGAGAGGGGGGGGTTGTGGGAGGTGTGGAGGGTGTCTAATGGTGAAGGGGAGATGGAGGAAGAGGGGGAGGGCGCAGGCTTCAGCTGGAGGTAAGGGGGGATGGGGATTGCAAGGGGGGATGAAGAATGGAGGGAGGTGGGGGCGACCTAGGCTAAAGGGGATAGAGGGAAGGGCGGCCAAAGCTGGGAGGGAAGGGATTTCAAATTTGTAATGACCTTGGAAGTTGAGGGATTGTGTGGGGAAGGGGGTGATTGTGTTGGAATGGGGGAAGATTGTGTGGGAATAGAGAAGATAGTGTTGGAATGGGAGAGATTCTACCTTGGGACTATGGGGGTGGAGTAATGGCAGCTATGGGAAGTGGAGGGCCTTTAATGGGGTAGGTGGGGGTTGGAAGTTGGGAGGGGGAGGAGGAGAGAGAGAAATGGGCGAAGCTTGGAGAGAGAAAGAGGGATAGAGAGAGAGGTGGGGTGGGGAATCACTCCCCTAGGGCTTCTCACCCAACTATAGGATTCACTCCACTAGAACTAAGTTTGAACACTCAAATGGAAATCTTTTGTATTGAATCATTCATTACCTCCAAATGAAGGAAATGGGGCCCTATATATAGGAAGCCCAAATTTTACAATAAGTCCCTTACAAAAGACTCAATGATAAATAACCGAAGGAGTAGGGGGGGGCTCTTGGGGCAAGCCCAAAGAATTGGGCCCAATAGCACATTACACAATCTAATGACACTCAAACCTAGGAAAATAAATGCAAGACCTAGGGACATGACTCAAATAAAATGAAAATTACATCAAATGACTCAAAAAGATAGCACAAAAGGGATAATTGGGCCTTTATAGAGAGAGGCCCGAACTCAAACAATGCCGGAGTGTGAAGAAGACCCTAGCCAAAGGGAGTTGTGGATGATGCCTCCATCACATTTACTGCAATTTTATTCCTAGGCTACAAACAAATGCTAAAAGGATTTTGATAGCTTCTAATATGGCCACGGGGCAAAAGATTCTTCAAAGTCTACCCCAAACTCCTGGTTGTAACCCTGTGCCACTAGCCTAGCTTTATTTCTAACTACCTTTCCCTGCTCATCTGTTTTATTTCTGGAAACCCATTTAGTGCCTATAGTGGAGCCATGAGTGGATTTTGGAACTAGGTGTCATACCTTGTTCCTTTAAAATTGGTTCAGCTCTTCATGCATGGCATTTATCCAATGTTCATCTTTTAATGCACTATCTATGTTTTTGGGTTCTATTTGAGAGACTAGAGCAAAAGAATTCAGTTCATTTTCAACCCTATAGTGAGATCTAGTCCTAGGGGGTTCATTCAGATTATAAATAATGTTTTCCAGAGGATGATCTCTAAGAATTCTAATATTAGTAAGTTGATTACCTATTTCTGCATTTACCTCCCCCTAAACTCCAGACCCACTAGTCTCACCTTCTTCTGCTGGTTCAAGATTTTGCTCTTCTTCATACTACAGAATCTCACCATCAGACTTGTCTCTGCAAAAACCAGTTTCAGAGTTATTTAAAAGCTCATCAAAGACAACATGTGGTGATTCTTCAACAATTTTAGAATTTAGATTATAAATCCTGTAGGCTTTGGACTTTTCAGAATAACCTAGAAAGATTCCAGGTTCACTTTTAGGTTCAAATTTATCAAGGTCTCTTTTAGAATTCACATGTATAAAGCACTTGCAACCGAAGACCTTGAAATATGCTAGTGAAGGTTTCTTACCTTTTAAAATCTCATATGGAATTTTGTGAGTAGAAGGACTTACCAGAGCTCTATTAATGATATGACAAGATGTGTTGACTGCCTCAGCCCAAAACCTTCTTGGTAGATTGCCTTCCACCAGCATTGTCCTGGCCATCTCTACCAATGTTCTATTTCTTCTTTCCACTACTCCATTTTGTTCTGGAGTTCCTAGAGAAGAGAACCTGTGGTTGATTCCATTCTTCCTGTAGAAATCATCAAACTGTGACTTTTCAAACTCACCACCATGGTCAGACAAAATATTCAGAATTGAATGTTCACCAGTCTAACTTATTCTATGGTAAAATTCTTCAAATTCTTCAAATGCATTATTTTTATGTGTCAAGAAAAATACCCAAGTAAATCTAGAAAAGTCATCCACTAAAATATAACCATATCTCCTACCAGATAAGCTGGCTGATCTAGATGGTCCAAATAAGTCCATATGAATCAGCTCAAATGGCTTAGAAGACATGCTTTCAGTTCTGGATTTGAATGACTTCCTAGTTTGCTTGCATTGGACATAGACCTAACAGATTTTGTTATTTTTCTGAAATGAATTTTCAGGGAGACCTCTAACCATGCTGTGTTTATTTAATTTGTGCAGCACATTATAGCTAGCATGACCTAACCTGCGGTGCCAAAGACAGGCTAAGCTATCCTTGTTAACTGTGAGGCAAAGGTTTGAATGAGCTGCATTATCTAAATCTACCATATAGATATTGTTGATTCTCTTACCAGTGAATTTAATGGTTTCAGAATTAGGTTCATAGATTGTACATGCAAGAGAATCAAATACTACCTTATGCCCTTTATCACACAGCTGGCTAATGCTAAGCAGGTTATATGCAAGCCCTTCCACTAATAAGACTTCCTAAATACGGCAAGAAGAGCTCTTACCAACTTTACCTGTTCCAATGATTCTGCCCTTGGTATTACCTCCGAATGTAATATGACCAGCATTCCTTTCCACAAGCATGCAGAATTTATTTTTATCCCTAGTCGTGTGCCTAGAGCAGCCACTATCTAGATACCACATATTTTGGTTTGCGGCCAGGCATACTTGCAACCAAAATCAAGTAGAAAATTTTGGAACCCAAAACTGTTTGGGCCCCAAATATGCACTCGTTTCATTCAGACAAGATACAAGCTATTTTGGTAACCACATTTGATTCGGATTCTCTACTGAAGTTGTGGATTTCTTGGCATTCACCTTAGTCTACTTTTTCTTGCCACCTTTAATTTTGGAAGATTATTTTTGAGGTGTGGCAATTTTCTTCTTAAGCCCATTCTAAAAATTTCTTTGCCAGTGATCAGTCCAATTGGCATTGGAAGTAGTATGTACATAGGGAACCCTAGACTGTTTGGGCATGACATTGACAAATCCATACAAGTTCTGGTTTCTAAAGGATTTGTGCCTAGATTGCACATAGGAGTTCCAAGGGTAGGGTCTATGCATTTGTGTAGGATAGTAGTTCTGGAACTGCATTGACCTTGTGTAGAGGTTGCCTCGACTTCTCCTATCAGAATAGTGGTGATAGGAGTTATAGAGAGAAGGATGGGTCAGAGCACTCTGGTAATAGCCTTGTCCTGAGGTTCCTCTGCTAAGATCTTGGCTACCAAAAGACTTGAACCTAGTGTAAGTGGAGGTTGGTGTAGGTTTGAAATTGCCTCGACCTTTCTGTTGAGGCTGGGTTGCTTTGGCCTTGGGGCTTCTTTGGACTTTAGTCTTAGCAAACTGACCTCTAGCCTGTCCTTTGATCTGAGGTGTGGGAGTGTATGAACATGATTCCTAGAATCCTCAACTTTCCCTTTGCCCTTGTCCTTGGCACTGGGCTTAGACTTCTCAATGTTTTTCAAAGGATTTTCATTCTGAACTAGTCCAGAAGTCATTTTTATTAATGTCTGTGATGTCCCCTTTTCAGCAACAAAGGAGATGGTCCGGACATCAAATCTTTTCTTGTTAGGTTGGTTGAAACCCAAACCTTCCTTCCTGAAATTTACTCTAGTTTCAAAGATAGCATTAAGATTTTCTGCTCCCTGGGTCATGCTTTCTAGGGAGTTTTGTTTATGTTGGTTTTCCTTCTCCAAATTTTCAATGGTCTTTTTCAAATCTATGTTTACACCATTTACTGCTTCATATTTTTCAGTGACTATCCTAGTTTGTTCTTCAAACTTTTGCATTTTCATTTTAAGCTCATCAATGGTGTTTCTTAAGTTTTCATTTTCTACTTTCAGATCAGTCAAGATGATTTTATCATGTTCAGCTTCATCAAGAGAGTTTTTCAGTTTGAGGTTTTCAATTTCTAGACATGAAAGTTTATCATTCAATGTAGTGTCATGAGCTAATGAATTAACTTTTCTTTTCAGATGTCTGTTTTCTCTATGCAAATCATCATACTTATCAAGAATTTCAACATATGCTTCTTCCCAATCACTATAAGAAAAATTTTCAAATAGGGAAGTTACCTCATCATTGTCTTCATCACTGTTGGCCATTAAACATAGCTTGTCTTCCTTCTCACTTTCAGAAGTGCTGATCTGACTTTCCTCATCCTCGTCGCTCCAAGTGCTAATCATGGCCTTTCCTGTCTTATTCTTCCTCCTGGGCAGCTTTTCCTTCAGCTCAGGACACTCTGCCTTGAGGTGTCCTGCCTTCCTACAATTGTAGCACACAATTCTGTCAGTTTTCTTGGCAGTTTCAGATTTGTATTATGACTGCCTCTTTCCAGAGAAGTATTTTCTCCTAAGCCCCTTTCCTTCCCTTCTATGAAATTTCTTAAACTTCCTAGTGAGCATGGAGAATTCGTCTGGATCTTCTTCAGAGCTGCTAGAACTATGCTCACTGGATGACCCTTCATTACTGGATGTAACTTTAAGAGCCAGGGGTTTCTTCTTTTTCTCGATCTCATCAACTTTCTTAAGGTTCAACTCATAAGTCATGAGAGAACCGATGAGTTCATCTACGGCTGTAGTAGCAAGGTTCCTACACTCCTCCATGACAGTAGCCTTGGTATGCCAAACGGGTGTTAGGGACCAAAGAATTTTCCTAACCAGCTCGTACTCACTATAAACCTTGCCCAAGCTTCTCAAGCTGTTAGTGAGCAACATCAGACGGGCATACATTTCGGAGATGGACTCATCAGGCTTCATTTTGAAATCCTCGTACTCTAAGACTAACATGTTGGCTTTGGTCTCTCTAACCTAAGATGTCCCCTCATAAATGACCTCTACTTTATCCCACATTTCCTTAGCAGTTTTACAGGAAGAGACTTTGGAAAATTCAGTGGGATGTAGCGCACACTGCATGGTATAGACACGCTATTCCTGACATCCCCTGAGAAAATCTCATATTACCACGCGACGCCCCGCAGCGGCTTTCGCATTTTGAATCACTTGAGTGTTTCCTATCTTTGAGTCTTCTCTCGTCTTCTGGGCGAGTAGCGTAACGCTCCTTCGGCATCCGGAAACCGCCTCGTTGTGGAAATCATGCGGCATTCGAACGGCATCAACATCAATCGCATGCATCAGAAGTTGTCGGGACCAGGAAAATGCCTAACGGATGACTGCCGACGCCCTTTTCGAGGGAATCCGGGGGTCATCATGGAGGCGTCCAGGCCCCTGGACGCCTCCATCAATACAAAATAATGACAATATATATATATATATATAAGATTGAACAAAAAAAATATATAATTTCATGGAGGCGTCCATGCCCCTGGACGCCTCCAACAACCAGCTCAAGGGCGACCCCCGGCCATCGACTGACCGTTGCTCAGGCTGTCGTTTGAAGAAAATCCAAGTTATCAAAGCGTCAAGGCCCCTGTACGCCTCCAACAACCAGCTCACGGGCGACCCCCGGTCATCGACTGACCGTTGCTCAGTCTGTTGTTTGAAGAAAATCCAAGTTAGGGAGGCGTCCAGGCCCCTGGACGCCTCCATGAAACAGCTCACGGGCGACCCCCGGCCATCGACTGACCATTGCTCAGTCCGTCGTTTGAAGAAAATTCAGGTATGGAGGCGTCCAGGCCCCTGGACGCCTCCATCAACCAGCTCACGGGTGACCCCCGACCATCGATTGACCGTTGCTCAGCCTGTCGTTTGAATAAAATCCAAGGTATGGAGGCGTCCAGGCCCCTGGACACCTCCATCAAACAGCTCACGGGCGACCCTCGGCCATCGACTGACCGTCGCTCAGTCTGTCGTTTGAAGAAAATCCAAGTTATGGAGGCGTCCAGGCCTCTGGACGCCCCCATCCTCCCGACCTCCATAAATAGAGGCCTACCCCCCCTCAGTTCAAGAGGTCAAAAAAGAGCGCCGAGAGGCTGCCGGATTCTATTCTTAACCCATGGGTGTTTTGTAGGGGAAGTCCAGCCAGATCTTCAGGTTCCCGTGCTCCCAGGAGAGAGGCCGCCTTCGCCCGCCGCACTACCTCGTCGTCCCTATGCTGTCGAAGCTCCGCCGGATCTCGCCATCGACCATCCAATAAGCCATTCTCTCCTCTTCTTTCCTAGTTATCTTGCATTCATCATATCATATCCTCTACCCCCCCTTTTTTATGAGGGAGTCTCTTCCCGTTTCTACGTCGGAATAATTGCCATTCATCATAAGCATTTTCCTCCTACTCGTGTCCGAGAGGGGTTTAAAAGACAACACCAACCAGGTGTGTGTCTTGCCATCATTTCGTTACTTGCGTCGTTAGAATTTGAATACTGCACCTTCATCTTTCTGATCCACCCGTTACTTGTTTGTCGTTGTTTTGCAAGGGTACCTGAGGAAAGCCCTCTCCGTCGGCCGGCCGAAGGGGGAGGAAGAAGCAACCTGGCATTTCCCGCTCTCGAGGATTCACAATCTTCGCGCTCAATACAAGGTACACGCGATCATTTCGTTTCTTTGAGGTAACCCCTCTGGCGATCACATCCCTTTAGCATCCTACGTATGCTCTTTCCTCATATTGGCACGTTTCATAATCCTTCTTAATTTTTAGTCGCTTGATAGTCCGTAGTTTAGTTCATTTTCTTCTCCTTGAGTGGATTCCTCGGCTTCCACAGATTGGCGATCACGGTGGGACCTTCCTTTTACTTTTTTGGGTTACCTTTGAACTCTCGGCAGCCCACGTGTGCCTCCCTTCTTTCGGCACCCGCTTGTGCCCCTCCCTATTGCGCCCACGTGCGCTACATCATTTCCCTCGTGCACCACGTGCACTCCCCTGTCCTTTGTGATTACTTCGAGGTCTGCGTTATCTCAGCACCCACGTGTGCCCCTCCACTCGGCACCCACGTGTGCTCCTCCACTTGGCACCCTCGTGTGTCCCCCTTCTTATTGCGCCCGCGTGCGCTGTGTCATCCCCTTCGTGCACCACGTGCACGCCCCTTAGTCCCCTCTTTTGTCATTTTTAAGTCTGTGTTGTCTTGGAAAGTAGAACGGCTATATCTTCCTCTATATGTTTATTGTTGTTACATTCTTATTATATCACTGCTATACATCTGTTATATTTGTGTGCTTATCTCTGCTCCATCTGTGTGTTACATATCTTTTATCCAGCACCGCATTTTATGCATTTACCCCCTTTTCTTTCCTTTTTTTACTCTTTTCTAAGATCACCCTCTCTCGGTGAAGGAAGGACTCTCCGTTCGGGAATTCCTCTTGACGGACTAGAATCTCCTCCACTGGGACCTCCTTAAGTCCCCGACATCGAAGAATCTCCTCTTTGTTCACTGGGCCAGTTGTACCATTGAAGTTCCCCGGAGTTAGTCGACCCATTCGTGGTGAGACGAGAGCCCCTAGCTGACACGGTGGTGAAAACAAAAACACCCTATTTTGTGTGAACTTCGGATGTGGTTAAAAACATAAAAAAAAGCATCAAAATCAAAACACAAAAAAAGGGGCATAAAGGCATCCACTTGTTTGATAATCTCTGCTATTTGCTTGCTAGTATATGTTTTTGCGTTCCAAAAAAACTGTGAGCATGGCTCACGAGTCTTTTGAGGAGAACCACCCTGGTCGTGGTGAGTCAGTCGAGCCGCGAGTCCATGCTATGGACGCGGGTCCTTCTCATGAGCCCTCACGTGAGGTGCAGGTTACCACAGGGGACACATCCCCGCCACAGGACATCTCCTCTTTGCTAGGTGTCCTCGCCAACACGGAGCTTACCTCTGAGCAGCTCTGGGCCTTCCAGGCCATTCTGAAGGGGAAATCTGTTTCCCCCGCTCCCCAGGAATCAACTCCGGCCATCGCACCTCTCCAAGAATTGGTGCGGGTCATTCCATCTCCTTCGCTGGCACAAGCCATCCAATCTCCCTCGCTTCAAGGGCAAGCGAGCCAACAACCACCCTCCTTCCAGTTCCCTTCGCAATCTCAAACCCATGTTGTTCCCCACATACCGCTTCAGCCGGGGCCAACTATCGGTGGCCCGGTAGCTCCCTCTCATTCAGGTTTCCCCCTCAAGTCTCCGGGAGACATTTTCCTCCCTAGTGGCAAGTGCCACCTTCACCGCCCGAGGAGCTCACCCAATCGCTCCTCAATAGGTTCAATAGGATGGACGAACAATTTCAGAATTTGAAGAAAATGGTGGACGTGAAATCCACCCCGGAGGTTGCTTTGCCAATCCTTCCGGTCATCCATCTTCCTCCCTCTGAAATGCCCACGTACCGTAGGTACAATGGCACTGGCAACCCCTTCATTCACCTCAAGGATTTCATGTATGAGTCATCCTATTGGCAAAACGACCAGAGATCCCTGGCATACCTCTTTCGGAGGTCATTGGACGGTCCTGCGCTAGAGTGGTTCTATTCTTTGGAGCCCCGCGAGGCCGAGAATTTTGAAACAGTCTAGAGAAGGTTCTTGCAAAAGTATCGGGATAGGGTCGATCCCTCTCTCTCCATTACCGACCTAGTGGCCGAAAAGATGAAGTCTGACGAGGATTTTGTCCGCTATGCTGATAGATGGAGGTCTCTGGCAGAAAGAATAAGAGATACCCTCTCGGAACCTGAACAAGTAAAGATGATCGTATCCAATGCGACCCCACAGTTCAGGCATGTCTTGGCCATGAATAAGCTCACCACCATGGAAGAGCTCTATGAAAGAGCCCGGTACATCCAAACCCAGTTAAAAGACTCCCCCATTATGAACATGTTTGAGCCGCCGAAGCCCAAGGTGGTCAGAAAGACAGGCGCTGGTGTCCCAGGCGGAGCAACAGAAGGGGTCGTAACAAATGAGCAAGTAAGTGCGGTCAACAACGCCAACTATGCAGTCAACCCAAGGCTTCCACAAATGCCCCGACTTCCCCTCCAACCAGGTCCCTTCCCCTCTCGTCCTCCACCCCAAAATGATCCACCTTAGAATAACATGCCTCAACTACTTTAACCCCAGCAACAACCTCGACCCCAGCAACAACAACCACCACTTCAGTACAACCAAGTTCCACCCCCAGGAAATTACGGTCCCCCACAGCAACAAAGAAGGCCGATTGGTCCCAAGAGAGCCTATTACCCACCATTGCCAGAAACTCTAGCGGATATTTTCAACGCCCTCATGACCTCAAACACACTCATCCTACCCAGGGAAAGGCCCGTGTGGCCCCCGAATGTTGATACCTCCAGATATTGCGTCTATCACAGGCAGCCAGGACACACAGTGGACAATTGCTTTCAGTTTAAAGATTACATCCACGATACGAATGATGAAGGCGGGATTGACTGGGATGAAATGAGGCGATACGTCGCCACTCTCAAGGCTAGGAGACCTCCTCCTAGGCCACAGTTCCAGCAACAACAGCAACTGTTACAACAGCAGCCACAGTAACAACCACAACAACAACAGCAGCCTCAGCAGGCCCAACCACAATAGCCCAACATGGGCATAATCCAGAATCCATTACCGGAGCACCAACATCCCAATCATCAAGTCAACCCCATCTCCTCCTTCCCGGAAGTCGGGAGAGAGCAGGTGTGGCATCCAGAGAGTACCTCTATTCTTTTTACCGCCAACCCTATCATCATGCAACCCCCTCGCCTTGCCCGGGTAGCATCTCTCTCTCATCAACCCACGTTAATACCGCCTTCACCATTCCCACTACCATCACGCCCTCTCATTCGCACCCCAATGACCTATCAGCCAACACCCTTCATTACACCCTCACACCCTCTCATTTTCTCTCACTCCCCCACTTTACCATCCACCTCTACTGCATTTTCCCCTATGCCTTCTAAGCCCCTTATCACCCGTCCATCGTACGTAACCCCGCCTGTCTCCACCATACCACCGCCAATGCCCTCAAAACCACTCATCATCCACCATCCATCTCAACACCATTACCCGCTCCAAACCTTACCCACTTCCACTTTGCCTCCACCTCCACCTTCCAGACCCCTTATCCTTCATAACCCGTGCGATATCCCCTCTACCTCCACCATGCCTCCACCTAACAAACCCCTCATCAGAATCCCTGCTCCCATCATCACCCCTGCTTCATCAACCATCCCTCCACCACTACCCCTCAAATCTCTGTTAAAACCCACTGCTACCCCTATAGAGGTACAAAAGCCACAGGCAATGGTGCTCCGGAGTGGAAGGATTTTCCACAGGGTTTCCCCCCAGAATAGTTAGAATCCCGAGCAGTCTCAACCAGAGAGGGACGATGGAGAACAACCGGAAAGATCTATCCCTGGAACACAGTATGATTTGTTGAAACACTTGGACGAGACGCCTGCTCGGATCTCCATCCTGGAGCTGCTTCAGTGATCCACATCCCATCAGGCAGCCTTAATGGAGTATCTTCAAAAGGTCATGGTGAATGAGGACCTCCCTGTAGAAAAGATTTCTACCGTCCTGACCCCAACGGACACGCAACCGGCCATCATGTTCCACAACTACGAGCTCGCTCCCAAGGAAGCTCAGAAATATGCATTGTGTGTTTCAATAAAAATTAATGGGGTATCCATAAACCCATGCCTTGTAGACACGGGTGCGCCCATAAATGTGATCTCCATGAGCACCCTTCAGTTGTGTGGGGTCGAACAGGAACAGATGAGACCTTCTTCAATCACAGTCACGGCCTATGACAATAGCAAAAGGCCGCCGCAAGGGATGATTATTCTAAGGGCAGAGCTAGGTCCTATGTCAGTCCCCACGGAATTCCATGTCCTTGACATGGACCCCACATTCAAGGCCATACTGGGTCGCCCTTACATTGAAGCCATAGATGCTGTGCCTTCCACCAACCATCAATGCTTGAAGTTTCCTTACAATGGAAGAATTATTAAAGTAGTCAGCACACCTGTCCTTCACACGGTGGATGCTATCAACACCTCTCTGCCCTCTGTTTGGCCGTCTCATCGGCCCATATTGTCATTGCTGGACGTGTGCGATTCATCTCACATTTCGCTAGCACCAAAGAAGCCGATCAAGGCAACATCGCCATATCTCCCTTTTCACTCAAAGGTTGGGAGATTATGAAAAACATCGGCTATCAACAGGGAGAAGGTCTGGGTGCACAGCTACAAGGTAGGTTGAAACCACCAAAGGAGATTAGGCCGAACCGCAGGTTTGGCCTAGGCTTCAAAGGACCATTCAAGGCGGATTAGAAGCCCCTCACATGGACCCTATCAAACCACTTCAACAAAGGGCCCGTTATTCAGATGGGGGATTATCCGCAGGAAGCACATGGGGGGTCGCATGTTGTGTATTCAGCCGAAAAATGTCCGAGGGTCACCAAAAGAGGCAAGATCAAAGACCCGGAATGCGAATGGGACAAATGGTTTGATATACGGGATGTTTCCATTGCACTGAAAGGATGTCCTCGTCTCCCCAGCTTGAAGGACCGCCATTGATCTCCGGAATGCTAGAAAATATCATTACTGTTGCCAAGGTCCCAAACTATCCTCGTCCTCGCCAGAAGGACCCTGTCACCAGCGGATCTTCATCTGCCATCACCATCACCACCGATGACTTATTAGCCGTCATCTTCTCCATTCACTCGTCGCAACCTTTGTTGCTGTCATCTTCCTGGGCCAGACGGTTGTCTGATGATCTTCCCAGATCCCCCTCTCTACTTACGTACCTACGCGGGTTTCTCAACCCGCGCCAGGTCTTCAATCATGATCTGCTCTACGAGCCTCCCAATCCTCTAGCCATAACCACTTTTTTCTCTCCCCCGATCTCTTTCCACTGTTTTGTCATCAAAAATGAAAACAAAAAAAAATGTCAATTTCCAAACTCCTCAACAACACATCTTCGTTGAGGAAACTTCCTACATCTCCCACGGGTGCGCCCCGCCCTGCGGACCACCCGTCCAAGGTCCGATGAACGACCTTTTCTACCCCTCCTCTGAGGGGTCTTCCCCTGTACATTCTTCACCATCCTCTTCATCTTTTTCTTCTTCTGTAAATAATGTCAGTCAATCTAGGAATAATAAGTCAAAGGTAGTACCTAGGAAGAAATCTAAGGGTAGGCAGATCCCTCGTCGATTCTTTTGGATTTAGCCGCCAGGTGTCAGGTCCTTCTTGCCGTCCCTCAGTTGCTAGAAAATCCCATCCAGCTACCGAAAATAGAATGTGAGGGCAACTGCATAATTAATGAGGGGTATGGAGTCTACGAGATCACAGATGAAGAATACCCTACTGAAGATGAGGGTGAAGAATATGAGGATGCGGCTGGCGCATATGCTAGTGGAATAAGAAGATTCCACGAGCCGTCAACCGTCGCAGAAGAGTCCACCAAAGAAGTCAACTTGGGAACTGAGGAAGACCCTAGGATCATCCTCATAAGTGATAATCTACCACCCTCTGAAGAAGAGGCATTAATTGAAGTTCTCAAGGAATATAAGGACACGTTTGCATGGAGCTACGAGGATATGCCGGGTCTGGATTCAACCCTGGTCGAACACCGTTTAACCCTAAAACCAGGGCCCGTCTCGGTAAAATAAAGGTTAAGGCGTTTCCACCCTCAAATGGCTTTGAAAATGAAAGAAGAAGTCGACAAGCTCCATAAAGCCAGGTTTATTAGAGTCGTCCTTTATTCTCAATGGGTGGCAAACATTGTCCCGGTCATGAAGAAAGATGGGAAAGTCAGGATTTGCATCGACTTCCGGGACCTTAACCGCGCGTGTCCAAAAGATGATTTTCCCTTGCCTCACATTGATGTTTTAATCGACAACACAGCGGGGTATGAGACCTTCTCATTCATGGATGGATTTTAAGGATATAATCAAATTCGTTTGGCAGAAGAGGATCAAGAAAAGACATCATTCACTACACCTTGGGGAACATATTGTTACGTGGTCATGTCGTTTGGGTTAAAGAATGCTGGAGCTACTTACCAAAGAGCTATGATGGCCATATTTCACGACATGATGCACATATATCTGGAGGTGTATGTGGATGATCTATTGGTGAAATCAAGGACCAGGATGGAACATCCAAGGGTTTTGGCTAAGGTCTTGCAGAGATCAAGGGAGTTCCAATTGAAAATGAACCCGAAGAAGTGTGTGTTTGGTGTATCATCGGGCAAATTACTGGGCTTCATTGTGAGTAAAGGAGGGATCGAGATAGATCCCGACAAAGCTAAGGCCATCAGGGATATGCCACCTCCCAAGAATTTGAGGGAAGTCCGAGGTTTAATCGGGAGGTTGCAGTTTATTCATCGGTTTGGGTCTCAGCACTCACAAAGGTGTAGACCTTTCTATGAGTTGACCAAGCCTGGAGTAGAATTCCACTGGGATTCTAAATGCCAAAAAGCTTTTGAAGGGTTAAAGGAATATCTCGCTAGTCCACCCGTTCTCATTCCACCCAAACCAGAAAAACCTCTGATCCTCTACATCTTCATCTTGGACGACTCCGTGGGAGCTGTCCTCGCACAAGTTGATGAAGAAGGCAAAGAACGGGCAACCTATTACTTGTCCAAACTTCTCAATCCCTGTGAGCAGAAGTACACAGTCATGGAGAAAACCTGTGCTGCCCTCGTTTGGGTGGTGTAAAAATTGAAGCACTACTTCTTGGCTCATGAGGTCCACTTGATTGCTCGCATGAACCCTATAAAGTTTCTTCTGGAGAAATCCGTCCTTACTGATAGGCTAGCACACTGGCAAAGTTTTCTTTCCCAGTTCGACATCACCTACATCCAGCAAAAGGCAATTAAAGGCTATGCCATAGCCGAGCATCTCGCCCACCATCCTCTCCTCAAGTTTGACCCTGTCCAATCAGAGTTTCCAGACGAGGAACTAATGTCCATCGCCCAATCCGACAAGCCAATGTGGACATTATATTTTGATGGAGCTCTAAATTTCCAAGGGAAGGGTATCAGCATTGTCCTTCTAACGCCTGAAGGCGTTATCATCCCAGAGGCATTTCAGCTCGCGTTCCCAGTCACCAACAACATCGCTGAATACGAGGCTCTTCTAGCTGGCCTGGAACTAGCCCGTTCTTTCTATATCACTGAGTTGCGAGTCGTGGGTGATAGTCAACTCGTTCTCCGCCAGGTGCTTACCAAATATCGCACCCTCGATCCCAAGCTCAAACCCTATCAGGAGCTGGTCTCCGCCTATGCCAAATTGTTCACCAAGCTGATCTTTGTCCATGTTCCTCGCGAACAGAACATTCTGGCCGATGCCCTCGCCTCCTTGGCGTCATCCTTCAAATTTCCTTTAGGTGCATGGTTTAGATCCATCATTCTCTACAAGCGTCTTGTCCCTACCGTTCAGGACCCTTACCTCTTAAAGATCAAGGAACGAGTCCTACAGAAGATCCAGAAGGGAGAAATCCTTAAGAAGAGGGAGATCATGCTGACAGAAGTCGAAGAAGAGCTGGCTGATGATGAGAAACCATGGTTCTACGAAATTGTCAAATATTGTAAAGATCAGTCTTATCCTGAAGGAGCCACCACAGAAGATAAGAAAGCCATAAGAAGGGTGGCTCAGAAATACACATTGGTTAGAGGTCTACTCTATAGGAGGAGCCTTACTGGCATTCTGTTAAGGTGTCTTGACGACAATGAGGTTTGGAAATGCGTAGAAGAAGCACACTCGGGTGTGTGCGGTGGCCACGTAAATAGCCAGATGCTCGCCAAGAAGATCATTAGGCAATGCTTTTACTGGCCCACTATGGAAGATGATTGTGCCGTCTATGTCCGTAGGTGTGTCAAGTGTCAACTTCACGCCGATAAAATCCATTCACCATCTTCCTCACTTCATCCAATATCCTCCCCATGGCCTTTCTCCATGTGGGCATTCGACATCATCGGTCCCCTAGGTGATCTTAATTCCCTCACCAAACAAAAATCTTTCATCCTTACTGCGACGGAATACTTCACCAAATGGGCCGAAGCCGAAGCTTACGCGGAAATCAAGGCGTCAACAGTCTGCAAGTTCATCATGAAGAACATCCTCGCCAGGTTCGGCGTCCCAAGCACAATTGTCACCAACAATGGGCCACAGTTCATTTCTCAGGACCTTTAGGACCTCTGCAAAAGGTACGCAATTGCATTGCATCATTCATCGCCTTATTACCCACAAGGTAATGGCCAAGCGGAGACCACCAATAAAACATTGATCAAAATCATCAAGAAAACATGCGAGTCCAGTAAGTTTTTAGACTGGCCAGAAAAGCTTATCGAAGCTCTATGGGCCTATCGCACTTCAATCCGTACCCCCACCGGGCAGACTCCGTTTGCCCTTGCTTACGGTATGGAAGCGGTAGTCCCGTACGAGACTCTGATCCCTTCTCTCAGGGTACAATTGGACGAGGAATTTCCCCTCGACGACCGTCGTAATTCACTCCTCGCCCAGTTGGAACTCTTGGATGAGAAGTGACTGGCCGCTGCCGAGCATGCGCGTGTGTATCAAAATAGACTCGCTCGCTTTCACCAAAAGAAAGTCGTTGAGAGAAAATTCAAAATCGGTGAGATGATCGTAAAATGAATTTTTGTCAAACCTGGAGGGCCGCGTTCTAAGCTCCAACCCAATTGGGAAGGACCATTTGTAATTCAAGCCGTGTACCCCGGCAACGCCTACAAGCTAATCAACGCTGAGGGGACCGAGTTATCCCACCCTTGGAATGGGCTTTATCTTAAAAAGTACTACCCTTAGCATAGTGCCAAAACGTCAAAAAAAAAATGATGAAAAGACAGAAAACATCAAAAACAACAAAAATATTGAAAATCACTAAAAATATAGAAAATTCAAAATGCCGATGCCTGGTGGTCACTGTGTAGTTAAATCTCTGCATCCAACCTTCATGTTAGGATAGGGCCCATTAAGGCTTGGTAGGCACTGGGTCTTGGTTTGCCAGAACCGTGGAGATCCCTGTCCGGCCACCTCGGCCTATGCTCGCTCAAAGGAAGCCAACATGTACTCACTTATGTATTTTATCCAAAAAAGTTGGTAGCATCACCTACGGTGGGGCCTCACCCAGAAGATCTCCAGAAGCTGTAATCTTTGTTCTTTTCTCTTCGACAAAATGAGATAGTTGGCGCCCTTAAAACGCTGAGCATGAGAAACCAAAACTCAAACCCCTTAAGACAAGAGTAGGATCCACTTCTTCGAGCATCGATCAGAGCACGAGAAGAGGGCAGTGTTCCCGCAGGCATACAAAAGGGAGCCCACAACGTCAAACGACTATATCTCCTCGCAAAAGGAACACAAAATCAAAATCAAGAGAAAAGCCTGGTCGTGACCATACCTGATGCGATAAATAGAACCCCTCAAAGCAAAAGTCTCAATCCACAAAAGGGGCCATGGAATGTAAATGCTCGAGATTTGGTCCGAAGTTGTCTGAAAGGGAGAGTTAATGGGCCCTTATTGGCTCGCCGGGTTAACGGTTTTGCCGGTCCTCTCAGGAGGTTTACCCCCTACACTCTTCCATCCTCCTCTAAAGACGAAAGCTCGATGGAGTTTCTGAAGGGTGAAACCCACCAGGGTCTACGACCTTATTTTCATATACGCATATGGTTGTCTACTTTAAAAAGCAAAGGCTATCACTGCGAAGGAGTCTCTGTGTTTCCGACCGGTCAAGACCCCTGTCTACCAACTTGATGTCTTCTTATCTAACCTTGGGCTTAGGCCAATGCAAGCGCGTCACCTCTGGGTGCAACAGCGTCTGATTCCGGGTCAGCGTCGTGCGGTTGGTCGTTAGGGTTCCAGGGTGTTCCATCATATACCATCTAGAGTTGTGAGGAAACAGACCCGCGTCGGGCAAATCATTTACCTCGAACACCTTTTGGGCGAATCCTTGTGGTCGGAAGCAACTGGGAGGCTAAGCATGGCATGGCGGTATTGTCATCAGGGTAAGTCTTAGCTGGCGGGATTATCATTCGAGGGGTCTAGAGGCCCAAATCAACCTAGATGTGCACTTAGAATACCTGGGAGGTTAGTAAGAAACCCCTGTTCTCATGAAGGTTAGGTGCCATATGGGTGCTCATCAGGCGTTAGCGACAAAAAAATGATAAAAAAAAGAGAAAACGTAGATATTTGGAAAATAAAAAAATTATTAGAATGATAACAAAGATAACAAAAAAAATACCAGAAAAATAAAATAAAAAAAATCATTTCGCATGATTGCATTTGTATGCAGCATTTCACTTTAAAATTCCGCTTGCATTAGTGTGCTTGTCTGTCACATTCATCATTATCGCATCTTTCCCTTGCCTTCGTTAATAAAGGCTTGGCCCCTTGACCCATTATCAAGGACAGTTGAAGTGAACACCTGCTTATTGAGCAAGGGGCCAAGTCAGAACAGAGATACTGACCTGTTTGTTTCAGTGATGCGTGCAGGGATTCAAGATAGCAAGAGTGAGATGAAAATCAAAACAAAATCATACCTTTTATTCCATTCTTAAATAAGAAATTGTACATTAAGCTCCACCTTCTCTCTCTACATTACTTGTCCTGCCACTCTCCGAGCAAAATGCCCTCAAGGGTGCTACCCAACTACAAAAAGAGGTACTTCTACCGCTCTGTACACCTCTTCCCATTCCCACACCCCAGCGCTGATCCGTGGGAGCAGCAAAGGAGCTACTGACACGAAAGCCACGCTCTCGTGCTCTTCGGTAGCGCTCCTCACCATCTCTCAGCCATTGTTCAGCGAGGCCAAGGCTGGTTCGGAGTTCGAACAACTGGGTCTCCATGACCCTTCGCTCCTCCGTTTCAGCCAATTTGTCGGCTCTCTCTCTTTCTCTGTCCCTCTCTTTCTCTGCCCGTTCTCTCTCACGGTCTTCCCTCTCCAATTGAAGGGTGATTCTCAGCTCCATGGCATCCCTGGAAGATTCATCATCAGGACGACGCCGCAATTCCTCCTCCAGCTCTGCTATCCTAGCCTCTCTCTGTGCAGCATGGGCAAGTACCTCTCGCGTCTCCTTTTCCTGCCAGATATACTATCTCAGATATATGGCAAGGTATAAACAAGGAGAACTCAACACTGAAACTCTTACATGTATAGAGAGCATTCCTTCTGCCTCCGCGGCACGCTGCGTAGTCCGAGCAAGTTGCTCGTGAAGCAAATCAAGTTCTGAGGCGAGGATCCATAAGCTGGAAGAGACGCCCCCTCCTCCCATCGCTAACGAAGCCGCGTCGATTTGAGCGCGCTATAAACCACATGGGATGAAAATTAGCGGCCGAACGCCATCAATCTAGAGTTTTAATTAGGAGTGCGCATTGTACATACACCTACCGAAGCGCTCAAGGCTCCACGGGTGTCGCCCAATTGTTGCTCCGTTTCTGCCAGGCGTGATCGTAAGTCCGCTATCATGGTATCACGGACATCCTGCAACCATAGGAGTCAGCATCCACAGAGAGGAGAGGAGGAAAGGAGAAAAGAGGAAAAAGGAGACCCACCTCCACAAGTCCCCGGGGTTGGAGCCGCTCTGCGTACATTATCTTATACAGACGCAGATAGTCTTCACTATCCTGCGCATGTGATTCCACGATTGTGCCATCTCGTTGCCAGTCTTCATACTGTTCGGGGAACCGCACACGCCAATCAACGTAAGTTGCCGGTCCACGTGTCTTTCTTCCAACGCGAGGTGGCGCAGTCGTATCCACCCATTCCTGGGCCAGCCCTAGGGTCCTCATAACCAATCGTAGCCGAAGCGGCTCGATTTTATTTAGGCAGTGTATCCACAATTCCCGTCCGAATCGGGCACGACTTATTAAAACCCATGGTTGATCGGCATCGACCATGCCTGAGTAGGGTATCCAGTTTACCTAGGTGAGGTTGTACATACCCGTTTAGCTGGTTAATATATATATATATATATATATATATATAATCCCACCATCGCTGCAGGGAATTCCTGTAGCTCGCGCCTTAGCACCATCAGCTGGTAGGTTACAGGTGCTGCACCCATGATCGGTTGCCACCGCCTGGCTAACGGCACCATCGTTGGTCGCCAATGCCGAGCTCTCCCCATCGGGAGGTAATAATAGCTCCACAGCTACATCATCATATGCCGTCAATGCCTCAAGTGGACTATTACAAATAAACACAAAAATATATAATAAAAATAAACAAAAAAAATACCTGGATAAGTGGTGTGAACCCACTCACAGTCATCTCACGATCTGCCTCTTGGGACAGCCCCGTAAACAAGTGCGCTAGCATGGCAGCTCCCCAGGCGTACTGTCCTACTCTTTCGAGGTCAGATAGCAGCCCTAGGAAACGACAATGGATGCCGTCTCCTTTCGAGCTCAGTATCAATCTCCCCAGGAAAAAGAGGAGAAATCTCCTCAAATCCATATTAGATCTCTCCCAATTGTCAAAATCTATGCAATACACAGCACGACATCCCCTTCACATCCTCTCCATAAATTCTTTCGAGGACTCGTCGTCCCGTCGACGAGTATCAGTGAGCCCTAATGCCCCCATGATAGACGCCCTAGCTACTGATCTGTGCTTCCGACTATCTAAGTCCAACCCCAGTAGCTTCTGGGTGCCTTCTCGGTAATCCGCATAGGTGACGCCGGTCACTGCCTCACCATCCACTTTGAGGCTCGTGATTCGGACCACATCTTCTAGACTGGGCACCATGTGCCCCCATGGCATCAGGAATGCCCGACTTACTGGGTCCCATCTTTCGCACAGGGCTTGGATAAGGGCCAGGTCGAGTTGGATCGGCTCGATCCGAAGAAAGGCACCAAATCCCATCACGTCTAGCTTGGCCTTCTGAAAATCTGGGAGACCCCTGTATGCGGCCACTGCTAACTCCCATGAAATGTGTGATTTCATCACACTCTGTGCGTGCATAAGAAATGGAGAAGGGTGTTGTCAAGAGGAAGGAAGAAAGAATGAGAAAAGGGGGGGAAAGCTCAGCTTACGAGTTGCGACTGGGTCCTCTCGCTGAACTGCCCTTCGAGGTCCGAGAGTTTCCTGGAACTGCTACCGCTGGATCTGCTTCTCTTCGAGGAGTGGGAAGATTCGCCCTCCATCCGGAATTCTGAGTTCCTCCTAGTACCCTTCAAGTTAGCCCTCGATGCCCCTGGAAGAACAAAAGAGGAAGGTATATATAGAAATGGGAGAAGTGTGGGCCAAGATTGCCTCCAACGATAGCCCTCACAATAGGGCGCCTCCCCTGCGGTCCCATGAGTCACTTCACCACCCGCACAAGGTGATGGATCGGACGGTGTAATATGATGACCTGCTCCCTGTGGCGCCCTGTCATAACGTGGAGGCCATCCGCAAAGTTTGAAAAATCATCCGGGAGAAGAGGCCTAAGCTGTCATCATTGACCTTGACGACAGATTCCCGTGAAAGAATAGTCGCAGCAAGATGCCATCCTCCGTCTAGGGTAGGATGTCAGCAGACACATCACATGAGAACAGTACAAAGGAGCGTAGGGAAGAATGGACGCGCAAGAAAACAAACAAACAACAGAAAATCAAATCACTCATAAGTCTACATAAGCTGTCACAAACATTACAATCATAGAGAGGAGGCGGGTCCACTGACTCGCCAACTCTCGACATCATCTTCATGCTCATCCCTCTAGGCGTCCCTCTCCTCTCCCCCGAGGTGAGGATCCCTCGGAAGCCTCCTGGACCCCTGTGCAGCGCTCGCCTCGCATCGTGGCACCTGCTCCACAGCAGTGGCTCGCTGCTCCTCCTCTGGCGTGGCGAGGAAGCCACCAGCAGAAAAGCGTCCGGACTGGCGAAGTAGCACCCCTAACTCTCGCGCTCTCTCGTAGCGTGTCTCCATCGCCCCTAACCTCTACGCCATAACCTGAAGGCCTAGTTGGAGCTCCCTCACTTGGGCCTCCAAGGCCTTCTTCTCGGCCTGGTCTCGCTGTCGCTCGGCCCTTCTCTCCTCTCTCTCTCTCTCTGCCTCCCTCCTCGTCACCTGGAGAAGGACCCTTAACTCCAGAATGTCTGGAGAGGGCCTCCCCTCACCTCGACGCTGCAGCTCTGCCACAGCTGCGGCCCAGGCATCACGCTCCTCTTCAGCACGAACCGCGCGGGCCACCGCACTGGCAAGTTGCTCCTGGAGGGAGGTGATCTACAAAAAAAGGGCCTGAGGATTGGAGGACGATCCGCCAACCATCCCTACCATCGTTTCCTGCTGAGTACATAAAAAATAGATAGACAACAGCCGTTGGTTAAATTCTAGAATTTCATGGCAAAAAAAAAATAAAAAAAAAAATATATATATAAATTTTTGAGGCCCTATTGTCACCTCCGTCCGTCTCCCAAGCTGAGGAGCCCCCGCTCGGTCCCCCCTCCGCTGCTGCAGGAGGCCGCCACTGCCCTGCACCAGTGCGCTCCCTTGTTGTCGAGGGGAATGTACGCGCCGGTCCTCGAGCTTCGCCTTGCCGCGACTCTCCTTCCTGACACGGCTCGGCTCATCCGCACTCACCCACTCGTCAGCCAAGCCCGAGATTCTCACCGTACCCTGCATCAAAGAAGGAGGTCCCCCGTCAGTTAACGAGAATGCGTCCCCTATCGAGGAAGCGCCCATCATGTGAGTGCCACCCTCGACAAACCCCTTCCACTCCCACACCACTCGCTCCAAACTCAAAACAAGTCATAGAGGTGGGAACCGAAGCACTCACCCAGCCGCGTTCGCCTCCTTCCGCGCCATCGGGCCCCTCGGGTCCCACGAGTGCTCTAAAAGGCCCTTCCACTTCCGTCGACGCCTCTCCATGCTCGGGCGCATCCCTCCTTGGGCGAGGAGTCCCTCGCCCCTCTCTCCCCTCGCCACGATCTTGCCCACCGAACTCCATCGATCGAGAGAGGAAGAAGATGAAAAGGGGCAAGCAAATCTCGACAGGAGGCGGGCTCTTTTGCGAGTAAGGCACAAAAAAAGAAAGGCCGCCTGGCGCTTTAAATTTGAATTTGAAGGATAAGACGCGTCCTCGCGCCAGGACGCACCAAAAAAAAAAGAGAAGGATGATCTCTCCGTGCAAGGCGTAGTTCCTTGCTTTTCAAGGTAAGGTCTCGTGAAGCGTGCCTCAAAACAACTCGGTGCAAGAGAAGAAGCATGGAAAAGGGAAAGTGCATACGACAAAAGGAACCGTTTCATTGCACATAAGCAAATAGTCAGTTATACATCATAAAGTGAGGAAGGTGGAGTGTACAAGCAACTCTCTAACTCTCGCTACCACCCTCCTGATCATCTCTCTACTCCCTCCTCTGACGAGGATCCCAAGGGGGCCTCCGCGAACTCTGAGAGGCGGTGCTCGCCTCGCCCTGTGGTGGCACACCAGCCTCGAAGGCTCGGCGACGCTCCTCGGCCGAAGAAACCAGAAAGTTCCCATGGAGAAAGAACCAGACTGACGAAGTCACACCCCGCGCTCCTTCGCCCTCTGATACCGCTCCTCGCTCTCCCGAAGCCTCCCCTCCGCCGTGCCGAGACTCAATCGGAGCTCCGTCAGCTGGGCCTCCAGAGCCCTCCTCTCGTCCCGTTCTCGCAGTCGCTCCGCCCTCCTGTCCTCCCTCTCTCTCTCTCTATCCTCCCTCTCTCTCTCTATCCTCTCTCTCCCTCTCCCTCTCCTCTCTCTCCCGTATCGCCTCTCTCCTCGACAGCTCGAGGGCAAAACACAAATCCCGCACGTCGCGAGGGAGCTCCTCAGCCTCCCGTCGCCGCTCCTCCTCTAGCTCCGCAATTCGGGCGTCACGCTCTGCCGCCCAAGCGTCGCGCTCCTGCTCGGCACGAACAGCACGAGCCAGGGCCTCTCGAATCTCGACCACCTGCCAAAACCCACATGCACCGTAAGAGAGCAGTGAAAGAAGAAGAGCAACTGGAAAGAAGTCAGGGTCAAGCAGGACTCACTCGAGCCACGCGGTCACGCTCGGCCTCCTCAGCCCCGGCCACCGCGTACGCCAATTGCTCCTGAAGGGCAGAAACCTCCGGAGGAGGGCCCCACGAATTGGAACCCGCTCCACCAGCCATCCCGACTGTCGCTGCCTGGTGGGCCCGCTGAAACACAAAGCAAACGACAGTCAGAGGCTAAGCATCAAAATCCAGGTCAAAAAAAAATGCATTGCATAGACTCACCAGGATCTCCAACTCCTGTCGGATGGCCACCAACTGCCGCCTGGCGTCTGCCAGCTGGGCCCGCAGGTCGACAATCATGTTATCACGAGCATCCTACATTGCATATAAATTAGTGTCACATGCATATACATATAAAAATGGGAAACATTTTTCATTTCACGCTTACCCCGGCCGCACCACCAAGGAAGAGACGCTCCCCGTACGTGGCTCGATACCGTCTCATGTAATCGGTGCTGTCCGGTACATGGGACACCACTGGGACCCCGCCTTGCTGCCAGTCCTGGTACTGTGTAGGGAAGCGCGTACGCCAGTTCACGATCTTTGCCTTCCCCTTGGTCTTCCACCCGACGCGGACCGGCTCGTCTACGTCAACCCACTCCTGGGCTAACCCCAACGTCCTCATAACCAGCCTAAGCCGGAGCGGATCGATCTCGTTCAAGCAATGGACCCACACGTCCCGCCCAAAATGAGGACGACCCGCTACAACCCAAGGCTGGCCGGCATCGGCCATGCCCAGGTAGGGCCTCCACACCACCTGCATCACCATACATGCATCATGTTAGTTGCTATTTCGCTCAATTAAGTCACATGCGTAAAAACACCAAAAAAATCATACGCATCATACCATAGCCTCGGGGTACTCGCTCAGCTCCCGACGAAGCGACGCCAGCTGGTAGCCGTGGGGTGCCGCGACCATGACCGGCCTCCACTGTCGCGCCTGAGACACGGCTCTCATGTTCCCCTGTCTGGCTCTTCCCATCGGGAAGTAGTAGTAGCTCCACACCGGCATCCATCATTAGCACGACTAATTGCATATTTAACTACGGTAAAATCATAAATAAAGTGTTTACCTGGAGAAAAGGTGCGAAGCCGCTGACTGTCATCTCCCTCTCTGAAGTCTGGGAGAGATCGGTAATCAAATGGGCAAGCAGAGCCGCTCCCCACACATAGTTCCCCACTCTGTCCAGATCCGCCAGGATCCCGAGGAAGCGGCAATGGATGCCGTCCCCCTTCATCCCCAACAGAAGGCGACCCAGGAAGAAGAAAAGGAACCTCCGGAGGTCTAGATCCACCAGCTCCCGCTCGCTCGGGTCCTGGGTGAAAGCTGCACGAGCATCTCCCTCCAGTCGTGCCAGAAACTCTGCTCCAATCTCGCTGACCCGCTGGCGCGGATCACCAAATCCGAGCGCCTCCATAATCTCCACTCGGCCGACTACCCTGTTGTCTCTGTCAGTCGCGCTCGTCTCTAGCCACAGCAGGTCCAAGGCACTCTCTTGGTAATCGGGGTAAGTGACCCCGCTGACTGCCTCTCCGTCAACTCGTAGCCCGGTGATCCGAGCCACGTCCTCCAGTGTCGGCACCATGTGCCCCCAGGGCATCAGAAACGCCCGGCTCGGCGGGTGCCACCGCTCCCTCAACGCCTGGATGAGAGGAAGGACGAGTCGAAAGGGCTCGATCCGTAGGAAAGCTCCAAAACCCCTGGCGTCCACCCGCGCCCTCTGAAAGTCCGGCAGCCCACGGTACGCTGCCACCACCAGGGACAAGCTGATCCGGCTCTTCATCACGCCCTGCACACCACAAAAAATAAACAAAAAAGAAACACATCAGCATCATGGATAATAATAAACAACAACACTGTATATAATATTTATTTATTTTTTATTTATTTTAAATATATATATATATATATATATATACATATATATATTTAAAGGCGTCCACCCCCCTAGACGCTTTCATTTTACTTCCTTTATTTTATTTTAACAAACAAACACAAATAAAAAATAAAATAAAAAATAATATATATTATCATGAAGGCGTCCACCTCAGTGGACGCCTCCTTATTTTTAATTTTATTTTATTATTTACGTAATAACTCAAAAAATAATAAAAATAAAATAAAATAAAAAAGAAAAGTTGGAGGCGTCCAGGTCTCTGGACGCCTCCTTCCCCCACTCACCGGCCTTCTCCACACCATCTCTCGCCCGCCTGTTTAGCCTATTAAACCAACAAATTGTAGTTCTGAGGGGCTTACCGGGTCGTGCTCATCCTCTCCCGCGTCGCCAGCACCCGCAGGACCCTCCACGGCCAAATGAGGCGCCTCCTCTTCCGCGGCGATCTCCTCTCCCACGGCAGCCTCCTCGGCATGATCCCTCGACCTCCTCGGACGACGAGCCCGTCGTTTCCGCCTCTCTCCACCCTGGCTCGGGCCTTCTTGCTCCATTGGGAACTGAGATTGGGTCGTCTAGAGTGAATGAGTCGTCAGGATGAACAGTAGAAGTGGAAAGGGGGTGAGGCCCCCTTTATATAGGGAAATCACCCATCTTTGGGGCATCCAGGCGCCTGGACGCCCCCACCGTTTTTATTTTTTTTATTTTTTTTTCAAAAAAATCAAAAAAATTAGGGGCGTCTAGGCGCCTGGATGCCCCCACATCAAAAAACCAAAAAATAAAAAAGGAAAATGTAGGAGCGTCCAGACGCCTGGATGCCCCAACATCAAAAAAACCAAAAAAATAAAAAAAATAAAATATAGGGGCGTCCAAGAGCCTGGACACCCCCACATCAAAAAAACCAAAAAAATAAAAAAGAAAATATAGGGGCGTCTAAGAGCCTGGACGCCCCTAAATCTCAAAAAATAAAAAATTAAAAAAGAAAATATAGGGGCGTCCAGGCTCCTGGATGCCCCCAGATCTAAAAACATAAAAAATTGAAAAAGAAAAGTTGGAGGCGTCCAGGCCCCTGGATGCCCCCATTAAAATAATAATAATAATAAAATATATTTATATATGGTCATATTATGAAGAACACAAAAAAGAGAGAAAACACAAAAATAGGAAAAAGGAAAATAAAAAAAATCATAAAAATAATCATTAGGGGAACAGTGGTCCAAAACGTCAAATTCCAGATTTTATTCCATCAGAAAACAAGGCGAGCTACATCAGGGGCTTAGGCACTCTAGGCCTTAACTTCCCCAGTTCGGTTACATAAGCTCTCCACAGCTCACATTCTTCCCCCACGTGCGCTAAGGCCTTTCCCGCAACACTTGTCTTCCAGGGTGCTTTAACGGCCTTCGCTTCCTTCGCGTCCGCTTCCGTGCCCAACTCCCTCTTCTTCAAAGGGACAATGCCGGTCAGCAGTGGGAACGAGTGGCGTGGAATGCCGATCTGGAGGCAGCACCGATGCGCGTTATAAAGGACAAACTCCGTCGCGCCAATCAGTTGGAGTTCAGCTTCGGGAGAAGACCTCATGAGGAGTTCAAGTGAGAGTAGACATGCCGGTGCGCAAGTGAAGAAGCTTTGTGTCATGGTTCGGAAGTGAGACCGCCAGTCTTCCCGTTTCTTCAGCCACGGAACACGGTTCGCCACAGTGCCACCGAAGCCTAACACATCGGCTATGTGATAAAGGGGGCTTTGTTGGAAAAGCTTTGAAACAGTCGGCATCCCCTCACGGTGGTCGAATTTGAAGTGCAAATCGACCCAGCAACTCAGAACAAGTGCGCAACCAAAAGGAGGCCTACCCATGCTCGAGGCGGTAAGACCGCTGTAAAGGTAGGCAAGGACGGCGGGTCCCACCCTCTTTCCACTCCAGATCCCGCAGATAGCACTCAGTTGGGTTTCTTCCACTATGTTGTCGGTATGAGGGAACAAGAGAGCACCCGCCAGACAGATGGTGAACCCTTTCATAATTCCTTCCAAATGTTCATCATCTGGTGACCCTTTCAAGGCATCCATAACCCATACCGCGAGCCTTTGCAAGTCAATTCCCTTTTGAGTGCGGACCTTTCTGACTGCGTCGGACGGCATGAAGCTTCCAAGGACGCTCTCGGAAGTCGCCCTTGTCAACATCCGCATAGGCTTCGTCTTCCCGTCACTCTTGAATTTCTTCAGTCCAAGCAGAAGCTCCACCTCCTCGAGGAGAATGGTCGCCTCGAACGTCGGGAAGATGAAAGTGTGGGTCTGGGGATGCCAGATCTCCACTAATGCGCCCATAGCCGCCCAGTCCATGCGGATTCTCTCGTAGTGTTTGGCGTGAATAAGGAGCCCCTGAAGATGCCACTTCGAGAGTATAGCCCTCATGCCAATGGAGATGTTGGAAGTTAGCTCTGAAAGCCATGGCAGTTTGGAAAACTTCCTCGGGCCCGGAAAGAGTGGATACGGCTGGAAAGAAGAAGAGAAAGGAAGGAAAGTGAGAAGAGAGTTCATGCAATAAATTTGAAATAAATCAACTTACCATATGCGACTGGATCGTCCCACTCAGATGACCCTCGAGGTCGGAAAGTCGCCTGATCTCACTGCTAGGCCTGCCCCTCTTCATAACGCAGGAAGACTCTCCTTCCATCCTGAAATCCCCAGACCCTCCTCTTCTCCTCCTCCTGAACTTTCAAAACTCCCCTTGGTACGTTTGAATAAACTAGCCTAAGGGAGGTACTTATAGGAAAGGAGAGGTGCTACGGGACGGGACGTGTCACATGAGTGGTCAAGTCGTCAGTGTTTTATCCTTGTACTGTGGCACGATTCTGTTATATTTCTGCTGCTTTCTGATGTATTTAATCTATGATGGTCTGTGCAGGTTTTACCAACGGACGTTTTTCGCCCTATCTTGTATACCATCCTTCAGTGTTCGGTCCCCCGTGTCATGCATCATACTATATGATATTTACGCTATTAGAACACGTCAAGGACCTTGCGACCCGAACGAATCTGGGATTTGAGTTCCCCTTCAACAAAAATAGTGATGATTCCAGAAGAATTTGGGTTGTACGGATAGGCCGTTAACTGGTGATAGCGTGGGAACGACGGTTCCATTCAGTGAGTCGGTGCGTGGATAAACGGGCCCCAGCTCAGTATCAGCTCACTGGATCGGTATCCTGACCCATTCTTAACGAGTTGACAATATTATCCTTGGCTATTTTCTATTCTAGTTTGTTTTAAATTTTTCTTTAAACCCAGCATGCATTCATATAGGACTTTGAGTCTATTGCGGAAGATCATTCAAGTGATTCGATTGCGAAAGCCGTTGTGCTTCAATTCTTACAAATATGAGATATTCCATTCTGAATGAAATACTGAGTTTCCTTGAAACGGCCCTACGCTGCCCTTCCAAACGAGACCCTTGTTTGGACAGACCCTCAGATATTCCTTTACTTTTTACCTTGTTTGACCCACCTTGGCCGCAGCACTTCCACATTGGCTGGTAACCGCTCCCCAAAGGTGAAACCTGCAGGTTTATGACCCAGGTACTTCCACACCGAGAAGTTGGTCTCCTTTATTTTCGTGCCTGAGCGCACATCTCACCCTCCCTTATTTGATTTCCGTCCAAACAATCGTCAAATTTGAAAGACCTTCTTCAAGGTCGCCTCATTGAAACTACAGGAAAGATTCCAAACAGTCATGTCAAAAGCGTGTCTCATCACACCTTGGCATCAACTTATCAGTCCATTCCCACTCCATTTCACTCCACTTTGATACCATTCCATTACGTGTCACTCCCTTGCAAAGCAGACGCCAAGGCGGGACAGCTGTAGACATGCTATTCCTGACGTCCCCTGAGAAAATCTCATATTACCACGCGACGCCCCGCAGCGGCTTTCGCATTTTGAATCACTTGACTGTTTCCTATCTTTGAGTCTTCTCTCGTCTTCTGGGCGAGTAGCGTAACGCTCCTTTGGCATCCGGAAACCGCCTCATTGTGGAAATCATGCGGCATTCGAACAACATCAACATCAATCGCATGCATCAGAAATTGCCGGGACCAGGAAAATGCCTAACGGACGACTGCCGATGCCCTTTTCGAGGGAATCCGGGGGTCATCATGGAGGTGTCCAGGCCCCTGGACGCCTCCATCAATACAAAATAATGACAAAAAAATATATATATAAGATTGAACAAAAAAAATATATATAATTTCATGGAGGCGTCCATGCCCCTAGACGCGTCCAACAACCAGCTCACGAGCGACCCCCGGCCATCGACTGACTGTTGCTCAGGCTGTCGTTTGAAGAAAATCCAAGTTATGAAAGCGTCCAGGCCCCTGGACGCCTCCAACAACCAGCTCACAGGTGACCCCCGGCGATCGACTGACCATTGCTCAGTCTGTCGTTTGAAGAAAATCTAAGTTAGGGAGGCGTCCAGGCCCCTGGACGCCTCCATGAAACAGCTCACGGGCGACCCTCGGCCATCGACTGACCGTTGCTCAGTTTGTCGTTTGAAGAAAATCCAAGTAATGGAGGCATCCAGGCCCCTGGACGCCTCCATCAACCAGCTCACGGGCGACCCCCGGCCATCGACTGACCGTTGCTCAGTCTGTCGTTTGAAGAAAATCCAGGTATGGAGGCGTCCAGGCCCCTGGACGCCTCCATCAACCAGCTCACGGGTGACCCCCGACCATCGACTGACCGTTGCTCAGCCTGTCATTTGAATAAAATCCAAGGTATGGAGGCGTCCAGGCCCCTGGACGCCTCCATCAAATAGCTCACGGGCGACCCTCGGCCATCGACTGACCGTCGCTCAGTCTGTCGTTTGAAGAAAATCCAAGTTATGGGGGCGTCCAGCCTCTGGACGCCCCCATCCTCCCGACCTCCATAAATAGAGGCCTACCCCCCCTCAGTTCAAGAGATCGAAAAAGAGCGCCGAGAGGCTGCCAGATTCTATTCTTAACCCGTGGGTGTTTTGTAGGGGAAGTCCGGCCGGATCTTCAGGTGCCCGTGCTCACAGGAGAGAGGCCGCCTTCGCCCGCCGCGCTACCTCGTCGTCCCTACGCTGCCGAAGCTCCGCCGGATCTCGCCATCGACCATCCAATAAGCCATTCTCTCCTTTTCTTTCCTAGTTATCTTGCATTCATCATATCATATCCTCTACCCCCCCCTTTTTTATGAGGGAGTCTCTTCCCGTTTCTACGTCGGAATAATTGCCATTCATCATAAGCATTTTCCTCCTACTCGTGTCCGAGAGGGGTTTAAAAGACAACACCAACCAGGTGTGTGTCTTACCATCATTTCGTTACTTGCGTCGTTAGAATTTGAATACTGCACCTTCATCTTTCTGATCCACCCGTTACTTGTTTGTCGTTGTTTTGCAAGGGTACCTGAGGAAAGCCCTCTCCGTCGGCCGGCCGAAGGGCGAGGAAGAAGCAACCTACCATTTCCCGCTCTCGAGGATTCACAATCTCCACGCTCAATACAAGGTACACGCGATCATTTCGTTTCTTTGAGGTAACCCCTCTGGCGATCACATCCCTTTAGCATCCTACGTATGCTCTTTCCTCATATTGGCACGTTTCATAATCCTTCTTAATTTTTAGTCACTTGATAGTCCGTAGTTTAGTTCATTTTCTTCTCCTTGAGTGGATTCCTCGGCTTCCACATATGGCAATTATAGCGCTCTAATTTTGGGTGGAGTTATGGATTTGCTCCTTAGTCCAGAGTTCCTCATCCACGAGTAATTCAAAGGGACCTTTGCTAACAACCTTCCATATCGTATAGTCCTTAGCCCTGAGAAAAACTCGCATTCTATTCTTCCAATAAGCATAGTTAGAGCCATCAAAGTACGGTGGCTTGGTGGTGGAGTGACCCTCGGTAGTTAACCGTCTAGCATCCATTACTAACCTCTCCGGGATGTAAAGCCTCTAAAGGAGAGTTAGGCTCTGATACCAATTTGTGGAGCGAATGGACCGGATGGACACAAATCTAGAGGGGGGGTGAATAGAATTAACCCCAGAAATCAAGTCTATATTAATTTTAAAAGAACTAATGAGCAATTAAAATGAACTGTTCAAATCAACAGATATTATGAGGAATGAAAGCAGGAAGCACTAAAGATTTGAAATCAATTATGATGATCGCAAAATGATCAATCTTCTTCAGTGTGGTACAAGGAAGAGCTTGGGGATCACAAATCTCCTCACGCAAGAGTTAGCGGTCTAGATAGGCGTGACCTATCTTTCTCATTAGAACTTTTCATATACCACTGAAGAAATTCCCAAAATTCATATCAACAAAGAAGAACTAAGCATGCATAGCAGTATAAAATTCAGATTGACAGTTTCACACCAACTTTTCACGAGCCTAAGCATTTATCTAAACAGAGAGAAGCATTGAAGAATTCAATCAATCAAGAGACAACTGTAATTTTAAGGTGGTTCGATCTCAATCTAGAGATCTACATCCACCCCTTGCTCAACCGAGCAAGGCTTCCTGCTGTCACACAGCTTAAGCACCGCTGATCAACAGCTTTGGGGACTGAAATCCCTACACACCGCTGAGGCTTACAGCTTGCTGTCCGAGGAACACCCTCGTAACTGCTGAGCACCACAGCTTGCTATCCTGCTGATTCACAGCTTACAATGGAAATTAAAAACTGAAACAAATGATAAAAAAATAGACAATGAAGGAAAATAAATTGCAGACGCAAGGAATGTAGCTCTAACAATAGAGCGATCTGACTCTAGATTTGATCCAAAAATCAGAGACAAGCACTCTTCCTCAACTAACCAAAAAGATCACGTAGCGCTCTTAACTCTTTCTCTCTGATCCCTCTTCTTTTCTTCTTCTCTGCTCTCTCTCTCTTTTCTCTCAGAGTTTTTCTCTCTCTCACACTCTTGGCTCTACTGCTCTTCTCAGTTCTGGCTATCTTCTCAAAAGCTTCTTCTATCATCTCTCACTTTGCTCAGATCGCAGAAGGGCTTTATATGGCTTTAGGCCTGGGGACCCACGAGCTCACGCATTGGGCGTGTGGAGGGCTCGTTCCCGCCTAATCGGAGATGACACGCGTTAGGTGCAGAAAAGTGAGCTGATCCACGTGGCATAATCCTCTGGACGCATATATCTTGGATCACGTGTCAACACTCTACTATTCTGGAGACATGTGCCCATCATTGGGTGACTTAGGATCACGTGCCTCAGCTTTAGTTCGAGCTCACGTGCTCACTTGAGACTTAATGAGTTCTACCCTTCATATGTTTGATGAAATTCCTGTCAATAGGAGATATAGCATTTAGTCAGACCCTTTATGCACATAAGTTCATGCTTGGAAAATACTTAGACAATTCATATGCTCAGACTTGTCTCATGAGTCTTCTGAAAGAACCTTAAAACATGGATTAAGATGCTCAGACTTAGTGACTTGAAAACTAGATGAGCATCGACCCTGATTCATCATATGCATAGACCTTCTTATACATGTGCTTAGACTGTAGAGAATGCATGTGCACAAACTTAGAGTTGCAAGGGTTAATGCTTAGCATTGGCGTAGTGAAGACCTACGCTGACTTAGTGAACACATGCATCGACCTCAGGTTCAATTGCTTGGTCACTAGCCTCGACCTAACCTACAACCGCTAGGTTGCTAGCATCTACCTATGCAAAAGATGCACCGACCTTATAGCTCAAGGTACTAGATGTGCATCGACCTAAAAACTAGGTCCAATGTGCATAGACTTGACTTCAGTGTGCTGTACATAAGGTGCATCAACCTTAATGTGCATGAAGCACAAAGTGCACCGACCTGTGTGTGCACGATGCAATATGTGCATCGACGTTAGATGCTGGCTGACAAAGATGTGCACCAACCTATGTGATGCATTATGACAAAGTGCACCGACCTTGATGTGCATGATGCAAGATGTGCATCGACCTTATACACTGGTGACAAAAGCATGCACCGACCTTAGTTATGCACACTGCAAATGTGCACCGACCTATATGATGCATTGTGACAAAGTGCACCGACCTTACACATTGGTGACAAAAACATGCACCGACCTCAGTTATGCACACTACAAATGTGCACCGACCAGCATCAACAACAAGTATGAATATGCATCGACCTTCATATGCGCTATATGTGAACATACATTGACCTTTACTTGACTAAATGAGAATTATGACTTAGAGAGAGACATCAAAGTAACAATGTTGCCAAAGTCAAAATAAAGTCAACTAAACTATTACCAATCAACAAAACACAACATTCGCCCACTTAATATCAAATCCATAGAAGATACAACACTTCTATCTCTTCTTTACACTTCATGCAATTATTTTCTATAGCATAGGCGCATAGTCATAGGCATTTTTAATTAATTGTTAGAATCATTCTTTATTTCATCACTTTTCTTCAACCAATCAAATCACAAATATTTTCCAAAGGAGTCCAAGGTTTTTAACTTTAAAAATCTCTTCTTCCCTGTGGATTCGACCCGTGCTTGCCATAGTACTACGTTCTCTTTTGATCATTTTGTGCGAGTTCGGTTTTAAGATTGTTAGCGCGCGTGTAGTAACGACACACGCTTCCACGTTATCAATTTTTTGCGCCATTGCTGGAGAAGAATGATGATTTTTAATTTAAGAACTTTCTTTTCCTTATATTTATAGTGTACTAATAAAGCTCTCTTTTCTTATTTTTTATAGAAAAAAATTCAAAACAAATCAGAGGTAAGTTTGCCTTTCTTTCTTTCATCTTTTGATTTGGTCATTCATTTCAAAAAAAAAGAGAGAGAACGAAGGATTGCGTTTCAAGTAAGTATCCTAAACTCCTCTCATTTTATGTCATTTCCTTAATGTTCTTACATATCGTGGTTAGATAGGTTCAAAAAAAAAACTCTTCATTTGAACTCAATAAAAATCTTCATTCCAAGAGTAGGAACCACATTTTCTTGTTCTAGGTCATGCATCATTTAGGATAGAATTTCTTTTTTCTTATTATTTAATTTGTGTTAATTGCATTGTTGAAGATTGCGGGAGGCAAGGTGAGTTTGTTTTCTAAACTTTTCCTTAATCACATGCTCACGCATACTTGCATAGAACCCCTTGTTTGAACTTGGTTTGTTGCATATCGTTTCTAAAACATCTTAAGAGCAAAACCCATAATCTCATAAGGTAGAGATTTGATCACCCTTCCTTGGCCCACAAACCACAATCTCCTTCATCATTGCATCACCTAGACCCTAATAAAAATCAGTAGACATTGGCCCTAGGATTACACTGTGATTAGGAGCGGCTTGAGTCTATAATCTTCTTTTAGAAATTGGTGTGTAAGGCTAGAGGTCAACGACAAACGCTATAAGTGGGCAAGCGGTTTTTAATTAGGACCTCACGAAAGCAAGGGGAGCCTCCCACTATCCCACCTCTTACCTGGCCAATTGATAAATTAGAAAGTGGACTTAAGTTGTATCTAGTCTCTATGTGAAACCTGACTTTTAAGTCTAAGGAACACATTAGTTGTCTTAGGCTAATTGTGTGACAACTTGTTTGTATTTTTTAAACAAAAAAAATAAACAAAAAAAAAATAAAACAAAAATAATCTCTCTCATCTCGCTCTTTGTCCTGGTTTATGCAAGGGAGAAGATCGCAACTCCCTGACTTAGTTGAGCCCATTAGTGAGATTGAGCGATTCATTTTTAATCAGGCCCAAAATCAAATCCAACTCATGGCTGAACAACACCAACTAGGGGTGCCCAAATAGATGAAGAAATATTTTATTCCTTCGAATTATCAGCCATCCACTTGTATCCAACTGCCTAATGTCCCTGCTTTGTAATATGAGATCAAATCTAGCACCATTCAGATACTCCCATCCTTTTATGGGAAGACCAATGAAGATCCTTATAAACATTTGGATGAATTTCTAGAAATTTGTTCCACTGTGAAAATTTAAAATTTCACAGATGATGCCCTATGCCTGACCTTATTCCCTTTCTCACTCAAGGACAAAGCCAAATACTGGCTAGGAACTTTAGGGAAACCTATTGGCACATGGGCAGATATGCAGCATGAGTTCCTTAAGAAGTTCTACCCCATCGGTAAAACCAACACCATAAGACACGCAATCACAGGATTTGCGCAACTCCCAAATGAACAGATACATGAATCATGGGAGAGATTAAAGGAACTCCTTAGAAAATGCCCACATCATGGGCTTTCCAAATGGCAAATAGTGCAAGCTTTCTATGAGGGCTTAGATGATCAAGTTAGGCAGATTGTGTATGCATCATGTGGTGGGGCCTTTATGAGCAAGAGTGAGGATGAGGCCTATGCCTTATTTGAAATGTTGAGCGAGAATTCAATCAACTATGCTTCCTTATCCTCATATGAGAGAACCATTGGGCCCTCTAAACGGGCCGAGATGTATCGTGTGGAACCTGAAGCTAGAGTGGATGTGAATTTCATCCATCAAAAATTGGACAAGGTTGACATCATGGCCCAAAAGCTAGAACAGGTTGATATGCTAGCCCACAAGTTAGACTAGCTCCTGGCCAAAAACAAACAAGAAACTATCATCTCACCTACGTCCAACCCATACCCAGACCCAACACACCATGAGGTGTGTGCTTTATGTGCTAGCCTGGACCATCATGTGTCCGATTGACCAACAGTAGCCCAGTTACCACCTTTTATACAGGAGCAAGTCCAAGCAACCCAGGGATTCTCTAAGTCCAACTATGGCCCATTTTCTAACGCCTATAATCCGGGCTGGAGGAATCACCCCAATTTTAATTGGAGAAATCAACAAGCTCCTAATCAGCCCACCATCCCCCCGTGTCTTAAACTCACAAACCACCCATCCAACACCAATTCCAAGCTCAGCCACCATTTCAAGGAAATACTTATGGTCGGGGACCGCAAGCCCAACAACCACTTCCCCGATTCAACCAGGGTTAGGCCCCATACCAACCTCCTCAGCCCAATTACGGGCAGTCTTCCAATTCCCAACAAATCTATCAACCTCCTCAGCACCACCACCAGGACTCCCAAACTGATGATAGATTCCATCAGTTATAACAACTAATTTTGGCCCAAAATCAATCCTTCCAACAAAACATGCAAGCCCAAAGTCAATATTTCCAACAGACCCTCCATGCCCACTAATAAACTATTTCTAAGTTGGAAACTCAATTGGGCCAATTGGCTGAAGCCACCATGAGAAGGGAAATGGGCCAATTCCCAAGTCAGCCCATAGCCAACCCATGAAATAATCCTTCGGGATTCCCACAACCAAACTTCCTCATTAATCAGCCAATTCCTCCTCTCCTCCAGCAGCCATCAGGCCAAATACCACAAAAGGCCCACAACTCGAAAATGCAAAAGCAATTTTGACCTTAAGAAGTGGTAAAGTCCTCCAAGATCCCTAGGGGTCCACTCCTACTTCATCAATCCAGGCCCCTGACATATCTTATGATAGTGAAGGGGAGCCCAGCCAGGAAGAGCATGTCAAGGGAAAGAGGAAACTAGAGGAAGGGCCTAGCACTTACCAACCTACAGTGTCATTTCCCAATGCCTTAAAACCCAAAAAGAAACAACCAGCCCATAATCAGGAGATGATGGAGCTCTTCAAACAAGAACACATCAACATCCCTCTCCTCGATGCCATCAAACATGTCTATGCTAAATTCTTAAAGGAAATGTGCACTCTTAGGCGGGAGCCACGAGTGACCCCAGAAAAGGTTCGGCTCCCTGAGAACGTTAGTGCTGTGGTCCTCAACCAACTTCCAAGGAAGTTAAAAGACCCTGGAGCGCCCCTTATCTCTTGCAACATTGGGGGTGTGACCTTTGATAAGGCTCTCCTTGATTTAGGAGCCAGTGTGAATTTACTCCCCACCTCCATCTATGAGCAGTTTGGCATCGGTGAGCTCAAGCCTGCACCTATTATTCTCCAGCTTGCTAATAGATCAATCAAGACTCCAAAGGGCCTTATTGAGGATGTCATTGTTAAAGTGAATGAGTGATACTTCCCTGTTGACTTTCTTATTTTGGACATAGTTTCTCTCCAAGAAATCAAGCATACTCCTATCATTTTGGGTAGACCATTTTTAGCCACGGCTAGGGCTAATATAGACTGTGCTTCAGGAATTATGGACATATCTTTTAGGGACCAGAAAGTCAGCATCAACATTTTCAAGGCTTCCAAATTCCATGATCAAAAAGGAGATTGCTATGCTATTGACACCATTGAGGAGTTATTGGAGATTGAAGGGGACAGTAGGACCAGAATGAGAGAAGAAGTTGACATCTTGTCAACTCAACTTAAGACGTGGTCCCCAATTGAACCCTTACCTCAGCTTAAATATGAACTAACTCTGCCATCTTTGCAATCCCCTCCTCAGGTTGAATTAAAACCATTGTCGGCCTCCCTTAAGTATGCATTCCTAGGCCCAGAACAAACATTGCCAGTCATCATAGCAAGTGACCTTGAACCTAACCATGAGGAGAAACTAGTTGAGGTCCTTAAATCTCATAAGGGGGCTATATGTTGGTCTGTCGCTGATCTTAAAGGGATTAGTCCATCATTTGTCAGCACCACATTTATATGGAGGAGAATGTAAAATCAAGCAGAGACATGTAGATGAGATTAAATCCACACATGAAGGAGATGGTCAAAAATGAGGTGGTCAAGTGGCTAGATGCCGAGATCATCTACCCAATTTTTGATAGCCAGTGGGTCAGTCCAACCTAAATAGTCTGAAAGAAATCAGGACTGACTGGGATCACCAATGATCAAGAGGAGTTGATACCTACTAGGTTGACCACGGGTTGGAGGGTCTACATTGAATATAGGAAGCTCAACTCCATGACAAAGAAGGACCATTTCCCCTCCCATTCATTGACCAAATTCTGGAAAAATTAGTTGGGTAGAAATACTTTTATTTTCTAGATGGTACTCTGGGTACAACCAGATGGCTATATACCCAGAGGATCAGGAAAAGACCACATTCACTTGTCCCTATAGAACATTTGCTTTCTGGAGAATGCCCTTTAGACTATGTAATGCGCCTGCCACATTTCAAAGATGCATGTTAACAATTTTTTCTGACATGGTGGACAACTTTTTAGAGGTTTTTATGTACGATTTCTCCATTTTTGGAGATACATTTGATTCTTGTCTAGATCACTTAGCCAAAGTCATGAAGAGATGCATAGACACTAATCTTTTCCTCAGTTGGGAAAAGAGTAATTTCATGGTTAAAGAGGGCAGCATTCTGGGGCATATAGTGTTAGCAAGAGGAATCGAGGTGGATAAAGTTAAGGTTAAGCTCATTGCCAAACTATCACCACCCACCTCAGTAAAATAAATCCGTTCCTTTCTGGGTCATGCCAACTTCTATCGCCGGTTTATTCAAGATTTCTCCAAAGTTGCTAGACCTCTCACTAATCTACTGGCTAAGGAAGTCTTCCCATTCCATCTTGACCAATCATGTCTTGAGGCTTTTGAATCCTTGAAAATGGCGTTGACCAATGCCCCAATCTTGTAAACTCTCAATTGGTCATTGCCTTTTGAAATTATGTGTGATGTCTCAGATTATACTTTAGGTGCTGTTTTGGGGCAAAGGGTAGACAAAAAACCTGTGGTGATTTACTATGCGAGCCGTACACTCGCTGATGCCCAACTTAGGTACACAACAACAGAAAAGGAGTTACTTCCTATTATCTTTGCCCTTGAAAAGTTTCGGTCCTATCTGCTAAGGGCCAAAGTCATTGTGTTTTCTGACCACTCAGCCCTTAGACACCTGCTGTCTAAAAAAGATGCCAAACCAAGGTTGATTAGATGGATACTGTTGCTATAGAAATTTGATTTGAAATTCAGGATAAAAAAGGAAGTGAAAATGTTGTTGCAGATCACTTGTCCCGGATTATAACATCAGACACCACACCCTTATTGGACTCATTTTCAGATGAACACCTCCTTAGTGTATCCCATATTTCACCCCCATGGTATGCACACATTGTCAATTACTTAGCCGTGGGAAAAATTCCTGAAGATTGGTCCAAACAAGAAAAGGACTGCTTCTTTGCTAAGCTCAAGTACTTCTTTTAGGAAGACCCTGAACTATTCCATTTAGGACCAGACCAAATCATTCGGAGGTGTGTCCCTGAGGGTGAGCAACATAGCATTCTGACATTTTGCCACACCTTATCTTGTGGGGGGGTATTTTTGAGGTAAGAAAATGGCAGCCAAGGTTTTGCAGAGTGGGTTCTACTGGCCCACATTATTCAAAGATGTATTCAAATTTTATAAATCTTGTGAGCGCTGTCAAGCTATGGGGAACATGTCACGCAAGGACATGATGCCTTTAAACCCTATCCTAGTTGTAGAATTTTTTGATGTGTAGGGAATTGACTTCATGGGACCGTTTTCACCATCTTTTGGTCATGAGTATATTTTGGTAGCAGTGGATTACTTGTCAAAGTGGATAGAAGCTATAGCCACGAGGACTAATGATCACAAAATTGTCATGAAATTTGTTCGTAAGAACATTTTCTCTCGGTTTGGGTGTCCCAAGACTATCATTAGTGATGGGGGTTCATATTTTATCCATTCTCAATTCCGGGCTTTGCTTAGGAAGTATGGGATAACACATAAGATTGCTACCCCCTACCATCTCCAGACTAGTGGCCAGGTGGAGGTTTCTAATAGGGAGATCAAGAACATTTTATAAAAGTCCGTTAGGCCCGATAGGAAAGATTGGTAAGAAAGATTAGATGATGCTTTATGGGCCTATCGGACCGCCTACAAAACTCCCATTGGCATGTCCCCTTATAGGCTCATTTTTGGAAAGCCATGTCATTTGTTAGTCGAATTGGAACATAGGGCCTATTGGGCAATCAAACAATTCAATCTTGATTCATCACATGCTAGTTCCCATAGAGCCCTTCAACTGAATCAGTTAGAGGAACTTCGCAATGAGGCCTATGAGAACTCTAGGATTTATAAAGCCCAGACTAAAGCATTCCATGATAAACACATTTCACGAAAAACTTTTCAAATCAACCAAAAGGTCTGACTTTTTAACTGTAGGCTGCGATTATTCCCTGGCAAATTGAAATCCCGATGGGATGGACCATATGTGGTAATTAAAACATTTGACCATGGTGCAGTAATAATTCTCGATCCTAAAATTGGTCAAACTTTCACTGTCAATGGTCAACGTTTAAAATCTTACATTGAAAATCTTCCAACGTTACAGGAGGACTCTCTTAGGCTGAGTGACCCATTGTGAGCTCTATTACGTTTGGCAAAAGACGTAAAACTTAGAGCTTATTGGGAGGCAACCCAATTACTCTTTCTCCTTTTCAAAAAAAAAGAGTTTTTGATTTTATTAGGAACCTGGAGCAGCATTCTTCTCACGACGGCATCTCTCTCTCAGGTCGTATCTATCCTTCCCCCTACTTCTCATGGCTTTATTTCCTTTCTATATTTTGTTCATGCCATTGGGGACAATGTCACCTAAGTTGGGGGGTAGCTTGAACTCTAATTTTCTCAAAATGATTGCAACCTTTCATCACACATCTAACAAGTGCTTCATGTTCATATCTCATGATGAGAAACTTTTCTTAGAATGATAGGATTTAGAGTCTTACTCGTGAAAGTTGCAAGTTAAAGGGATGAATTAATTGGTTATGTCTTTAGCCTTTTCCTCAGAATACATCTGAAATTCTATTGCATAATAACAAGATTAGTAGATGACAAACATTAGGATGATAGGAATTTTACTTAACACTTAGGTGATGATTGATATTATGCCCATTCGTTGAAAGTAATCGTGAGGAAAAAGCTACCTGTCAAAAAAAAACATGGAAAATGCCCCTGAATTTAGTAACCGGGCCTGCTTCTCCTAAGGCAAGAGTTGAGGTTCACGTCAAACAGCGAAGGGATGTGTAACACCGTGTGTCAAAAAAAAAGAATGAATAAATATGCAGAGTGAAGCTACCTGTAATTCGAGAAGCTTTAATTCGAGAGGAGGATAGAATTGAAAATCATCTTTAAGTGAAAGGTAGAAGACTCATTCATCTAGACTGTTTGGTAGTCACTAGTCAAGTTATGTCACTCCTACACAAAGATATATTTTTGAGTGTATCTTGAGGAAAGGTCTAAACACATGGACTGATGAAATTTGTACTGAATACATATTACTTGAACTTGTAATACTCCAAAGTCTAAATCATTATGCATAATGATCTTGTCATGAACTATAACACATGAGTATTTGCTAGTCCTAATTCTACAATTGTTTACATTGCTAAGGGACTAGCAATGTTCAAGTTGGGGGGTGTGATAAGTGTCCATTTTCTATGATAATTCATTGCATATACACCATTTTATGTGCACATAATTAGACAATTATGCATATTTCATAGTTAACCTCAACTCTGCATATAAATTGGGCATTTCACGCAAATTGATTAATTAAGTGATATCATTTAGTAAAGTAAAGTTGAGGGCCATAAGCATTAATTCTCCATTGTATAATCATGAGCATTTGTGATTTATGTGCACATTGTGGTAATTTTTATAGATTAAATTATAATTATGTGTGTGCATGACACTGAAGGTAATTATAGGCAAAGTCGGGAGCAAAATAGTCCAAAGATAAGGAAGAGAAAACCCTAGGGCGCCCTCCTCTCTCTCCCTTCAAGTTTGACCGAGTCAAATGCAGCCATCACCTATTTTTGTTGGAGGGAAAAGAAAATTCAAAATTTAGAATTCAAAGTTTGAAAAGGAGGAAATCAAGGAGGGAAAAGAAAATTCAAAATTTTGAATTCAAAGTTTAACAAAGAGGAATTCAAAGTTTGAAAAGGAGGAATTTAAAGTTTGAATTCAAAGTTTGAAAAGGAGGAAAAAGACATTCAATGTTTGAAAAGGAGATTCAAAGTTGGAAAAGGAGGAGGATCTTGACCAAAAAGGAAGGGGGGGTGCCCACCTTGTCTCCCTCTCTCATTCATCACATTCTCCATCTATCCTAGCCCTCCACCTCTATCAAACTTGATCTCCACCATCTATTTGACATGTTCTCCCTATAAATAGCTCATGTCAAAGAGGAGAAAGGGAGTTCTTCTTTTGGCAATTTTTCACCCTTTCTCTCCTAACCTTAGGCCGTCGATTTTCTCCCCCTTCTACTCCTCTTCTCCTCTTCTTTCTTCACGAAAATTCTTTATTTTTAAATGCTCTACAACTTCTTCTTCTGCATCATCTTCTAATTCCTTTTGATTTTCAAGTTATTTTATATTTTTCACTGTTCTATCCTGTGCAATCGTGGACAACATTCTTCTCTGTTCTCCCCTATTTTTCTCCTTCCCCTGTCCCTGTTCTCATCTTACTTTCTTCATGGAAGTTCTTTTTTTTTTTTAAAATGCTCTACAACTTCTTCTTCTGCATCATCTTCTAATTCCTTCTGGTTTTCAAGTTATGTTCGACTTTTTAATGCTCTATCTCTGATTTTTACTATTCACATTTTAAAATATTATTATTATTATTATTATTATTCTTCCATCTCACCTAGGTAGCCTTAGTTACTCTCTCCTTCATCACCATCCCCTTCTCTTATAAACCATTACCATCTCCCTTAACTTCACCTTGACCTCTCCCTTCCTCTCCTTAGATCTCTCTCCTCACCCCATACATTCTCCTCCAAGAGCGGCTTCAACGATGAATGTGACTTCCTCCCGACGTAGACGACATCTTTCGCGAGGTGGTTCGTGATCCAAGGCCAAGAGAGAATGGCGCCGTCATCACCATTGTTGCTACCTTCTCCAAACTGTAAACTCCAAGCTTTTCTTATTTTTATGACTTTTGTGTCATTTCACTTCATTATAATCTCATTGCGGCATTAGTGTAATTTTGTTTCGCATTTCATGTACTCTTTCTTTTAAGTTAATGAAAGGAATTATTCTTTTGATCTAGTTCTTGCTCTTCTCTCTCTACCTCCTTCTTCTATCTCTTCTTTCCACTTCATGCAATTATTTTATATAGCATAGGAGCATAGTCATAGGCATTTTTAATTAATTGTTAGAATCGTTCTTTGTTTCATCAATTTTCTTCAACCAATCAAATCACAAATATTTTCCAAAGGAGTCCAAGGTTTTTAACTTTAAAAGTCTCTTCTTCCCTATGGATTCGACCCGTGCTTGCCATAGTACTACGTTCTCTTTTGATCATTTTGTGCGAGTTCGATTTTAAGATTATTAGCGCACGTGTAGTAACGACATACGCTTCCGCGTTATCAATAGGTTTGGAGTTTTTTCATTTTTCTCCAACATTCCCCCTCAAAAAACTCAAAAATTTTCAGAACATTAAATTCTAATAATTATATATATAATACAAATTTTGCTGGGATAAACATATATTGTGCTTTAATAAAGAGTCCTTAAGACTTAACTTCACTTAGTGTTGATAGTATTGATCTGAAGGAATCAGAGTGAACCAGATCTTGAACTATGTTCCTTTAACCCAGACTTCTACCATCACATAGCACAATATAGAAGCACACGGGGTTGCGCGTTAATGGCCATGCACTAGCATCTTAATTTTTCATGAGCTTCTAGGAAGTGCCAAGTTCCCTAGCAACGGTCGTGTATAGATACTATCACATAGGTGATCCCCTACTGAGATATGTGTAGAGTCACATCTCGAAGAATTGCACTTGGGTATTGATATGAGACGATGCTCGTTGTTAAAAAAAGCGCACACTCAATTTCAAAAATTCTGCACTCACACAATAAAATTAAAATTTTAAGTGTAGTGGCAAATATGGGTTGATCCCACGAAGAGGTTAGAATTTTAAGGTTGAAAATTTTATATTTTTAAGGGAAAAAATGTGGAATGTTCATTTTGATGTTGAAATTAAAATTGTAAAAAATAAATCTACCAAAAGAAATATGGATGGTGAAATAAAAGAAATATATAGAGAGAAAAGAAAAATAAATAGAGAGAGAAAATAACACCAATCTAATTTTATTGTTCAAAATAAAATATTTATAATATATTTAAAAAATAAAAATTACAATCCCAAATAAAATCTAACTAAACTAAAAATAAAGAATTAGGGAGAGGAAATAGCTGTGAATAAGGTGAAGATGCCGTCGCCTGTGCCCTTGAACCTTTGAGAGCCGCCTAACTCGGTGTAGACACCGCAGATACCCTTAGAGAGATAGATTTAGAGAGAAAAAGAGTAGAGAGAGAGGAAGAGAGGTGGCAGTGGGGGTTTAGAATAAGAAAAATAGGAAAAAGAAACAAGATAAAATTGGAAGAGGAATAAGACAACATGGGAGTAGATGGTGCATGTGCAGAATAGGAGCAGATGGAGGAAGAAAGATAAAGAGAAGGGAAGACGGTGTCGGATAGAGGAAAATGAATAGGAGAGTGAGAAGGAGGAAAGAGCAGGCGAGAGAGGGAGAAGCGGTGTGGAGGGGGAAGAAGAAAGGAGTAGGGATGCCGCAAGATAGAGAGAAGGAAGAGAAGGGAGAGGGGGTACGGACAGATGGAGAAGAGGGAGGAGAATGATGGAAGGGAGAAGCAGGGATGCACAGTGGGAATAAGGGAGACAGAGGGAGAGAGGAGGAGTCGTAAGATGACCGCCTCAGAGGGGAGGGGAGAGATGAGAAGAGACCGCGGACCGAGGAGGGGGAGAAAAGAGAGAATTGAGAAGAGAGAGAGAGAGAGATCATGCGGTGAGAAGAAACAAAGTCGCTGGATGGAGGAGAGAAGAGAGAGAGAAAGAAGAGAAGGAGAAGAGGAGAGGATGGGAGAGGCCTACGGTAACCTACCGGGAAAAGAAGAGGGAGGGGGAATGGAGGAAGGAGAAGGAGATGGGGGAATGTAGGAAGAAGAGGAAAAAAGGAGAAGGAGGGGGAAAGGAATAGAAGCGGGCCCTGTGTACGGCGTTCGTGGCCTCCTTATATAGGGAGAGAGTCCCCCCGCAACACCACGACACTGCCTTCCTTTACAAACAGCAAGCCAAAATAGGGAAACTTCCCCTTCTTTCCCAGCCACGATATCCGTATCCCATGCGAACAAAAGGAGGAGAGCCGCCATGCCTTTCATAATCCTATGAGAACACGTCGCCTTCCTCAAATAGTTCCCTGCATATGGCCACCTTTTCTTCTCATAACCTGTTAAATATACTTAAATGATCATTGATCTTTATAAAAATATTATTATCAATAAAAATAAATAATTATGCAATTACTTATTTTTATGCATCAAAATTATTATCAACTCCCAATATTATTTTATGCATCAAAATTTAATTAATTTCATGAATGTTCAAATTTTAATATGAGACCAAGATTAATCATAATACTTACATAATTATTTACATTAAAGTCCAGAAACAATAAGTGTGACATAAATAAATACATAAAATTAAACACTTATCACATCCCCCAACTTACTCATTGCTGGTCCCTTAGCAATGAAAAGAATTAGAAATTTAGGACCAACAAGAGTTCAAACATTTCATGCCTCACTTTCAGATCCTCCTTCGTAGAATTAACTTTAGATCAGGACTTTGGAGTTAAAGCACACTAGCCTTAGATTTGAAAATTAATGCACATAACTTAGAATACTCCTAAAGTTCTATAGCACTTGTGCTCGTGAAACTAAATCCACAGCTAGATAATTGCATCCCTCATATTATTATTCAAGATTGGTGTCTTTCAACTCTTCCCATCCCAGATCAGAACGCTGATTATGGTAGCTTTCACTCTGCCTTAATTTTCTTTTCTCTCTCTTTTTTATTTTTTTTCTCAAACACATAGTGCTACACATCTTTCACTATTTGACGTGAACCTCAACTCTTGCCTTAGAAGAAGTAGGCCCGATTACTAAGATCGGAGATATTTTCCATGTTTTTTTCCCTTTTTTTCTATGCTTTGCACTTATTTATAGGCATGTAGCTTTTTCCAAAAATATCTCTTCACTAGGAAATATAGAGTATCAGACACCACACTAAATAACAGAAGGTTTATCCTACTTGCTTCATTAGTGTGCAAGTGATTTTTTTTTGAAAGTGCTAATGGACTTCAAAAGATTCTAAGTCAATATTTCATGGTTAGATATTAAAATTATCCATCATCCTTCTTGTTAGTCTCTTCTATTCCAGATTCTCTTTTTATGACAGCTGAATCATGAAAACTCAGTTGGGCAAATTTTTCTGATAACAGTATGGATTTTTTTTTGACAAAATGATAAGAGCATGGAAAAGAACATAGAAATAGCATGGAAACAACAGGTTGTATAAAATGCAACAAGAATTCTCTCCCCCCAACTTGAATGACATTATCCTTAATGGCATAATCAATATAAATTAATAGGACAATGTAGAAATAAATTTTGCTGGGAAGAAAATGTACAACCTAGGACATGTGGGCGTGGCTTCCTCATGTATGGTTGCGCTTTGATGATAGTGCCTTCACCACGGCTACACCTTGATACTTTAGAACAACACACTAGAAAATAAATGCATTAAATGAAAACATTGGGTTGCCTCCCAACCAACGCTAAGTTTACTGTCTTCAGCTAGATGCATACAAGATCTCACAACTTACTCCGAGTCACTTAGTGCAATTTATTCTTTGGCGTTAGTTGAGCATTTTCCAAGTAAGGTTTGAGACATTGACCATTGACAGTGAGAATCTGAACATTTTGAGGGGTTAAAATTTTAATAGTACCATGGTCAAAATTTTTAACAACAATGAATTGTCAGTCCCATTGAGATTTTAGTTTTCCAAGAAACAAACGGAGCCTAGAGTTGAAAAGTCAGATCGTTTGATTAGGTTGAAAAGATTTTCTCAAAATATTTTTATCGTAAAAAGCTTTAGTCTTGGCTTTATAGATTTTAGCATCTTCATATGTCTCATTGCGTAATTCTTCAAATTCATTTAATTGAAGGGCTCTATGAGAACTAGCTTGGGTTAAATCCAAATTAAATTGTTTAATTACCTACTAAGCCCTGTGTTCTAGCTCAACAGGTAAGTGACAAGCTTTTCCAAAAATCAACCTGTAGGGAGACATGCCTATGGGAGTCTTGTAAGCAGTCCGGTAGGCCCACAAAGCATCATCTAACCATTCAGGCCAATTCTTTCTACCGGGCCTAACAAATTTATGCAGGATGTTCTTGATCTCCCTATTTGAAACCTCAACTTGGCCACTCGTTTGGGGATGGTAGGGGGTAGCGAGCTTATGCGTGATCCAATATTTTTAAGCAAAGCTCGGAATTGGGAGTGAGTGAAATGCGAACCCCCATCACTAATGATTGCCCTAGGACATCCAAATCTAGAGAAGATATTCTTTCGAATAAACTTCATGACAACCTTATGATCATTCATCCCAGTAACTATGACCTCAATCTATTTTGACACATAATCAACCGCCACAAGAATGTACTCATGTCCAAATGATGGTGGAAATTGTCTCATAAAATCTATTTCCCAAACATCAAAGATTTCAACCACCAAAATGGGACTGAATGACATCATGCTCCTCGAATTATTTCCCGTAGCTTGACACCTTAAACAAGTCTTGCTAAATTCATGAGCATCTTTAAATAGATTAAGTCAATAAAACCCACTTTGCCAGACTTTAGCAGTAATTTTCTTTCCTAAAAAATGTCCCCCACAAGCTAAAGTATGATAGAAATTAAAGATGCTTTGATGCTCTTCCTCAAGGACACATCTTCCAATAGTGTGATTTGGACCCATATAGAATAGTTCAGGGTCCTCCCAGAAATAGTGCTTAACTTTTGAAAAGAAATACTCCTTCTTCTGCTTAGACCATTCTTTGGGAATTTGGCCCACCGCGAGACAGTTAACAATATGAGCATACCACGGGGGTGAGAGATGAGAGATAGTTAAGAGATGTTCATAAGAGAAGGAATCTTGCATAGGGGTACCTTCTGGAATAACAATCTTGAAAAGATGATCTACAACCACATTTTCAGACCCCTTCATATCTTGAATTTCTAGATCAAATTCTTGAAGCAATAAGATCCATATGATTAGTCGGGATTTAGCTTCCTTCTTGGACAATAGATATTTCAAAGTTGAGTGATTAGATTAAATTATAAGTTTAGCCCCTAAAAGGTAAGATCAGAATTTCTCCAGGGCAAAAACAACAACTAAAAATCCCTTCTCCGTAGTGGTGTAGTTCACTTGAGCATCGAAAAGGGTGCAACTTGCATAAGAAATCACTACCTGCCGCTTATCAACCCTCTGCCCCAAAATAGCTCTCACCGCAAAGTCAGAGGCATCACAAATGATTTCGAAAGGCAGCGACCAATCAGGGGATTGCAAAATCAGAGCTTGAGTAAGGGCCACCTGGTGGGGACACCGGGCCCACTATCGGGAGCCAACGCCGCACCGTCCCGACCACACCGAGCTTATGGCTCGGAGATCCGGCTTCCTGAAGACTCGACTTGTGGCTACGTATCTATATTGCTTCTGTATTTCATTTGTGTGTATTGAGTATACGTATTTGTGTGTATGTAAGTAAAATATATGTATTACTACATGTATATTTACTTTCGTCTTATTAGGCTAGTCATAGTCAATAAACATGTGTGTTTTGTGTATTTTATTTTCTTAAAACCCAAGAGTCAAAAGTTAGGTAGGTGAGTTTGTTTTATTAGGCTAAGGACATATATGCTATTTGTAAAGTTTGAGGGTGTGGTTGCTATAACCTCCTCCTATATAAAGGAGGCACATGTAATGGTTTAGACATGATGAAATGATCAAGATTTACATTTACGTGAGAGCTTCCCTCTTGCCTCCTTCCCTTCCCTCATTCTCTTTGTGAATGTGAGTGTGTCGCCCAGTGTGAGACCGTCCGGTGTAAGGCCGAGCTGTGCGAGACAGTAAGTTATCCCGTCCTGTTCGCGTCCCGGAGCTGCTGTCGATCCATCCTCCGACGCCGTCCACGTCAGATTTGGTATCAGAGCCCAACAACGGCGTCTCCAACGACCCCGACGTCCCCGACGTCTCTCCTTCTCTCTCTAGGTTTCTAGAAGTGAAAAAAAGAAACAAAAAAAGAAGAATAGCAGAAGAAGATCTTGGTTGAGTGGACTTTTGGAGAAGGAAAAAAATAGAGAGAAAAAAATTGAACAAAAAAAAGAAGAAACCCCCTACGTTATTTCTCTCTCTCCCCATTTTTCCCTCTCTCTGTTAATCTCCCTCTCTCACTGTTAATCTCTCTCTCTCTCTCTCTCTCGATTCTCTCTCTGTCTCTCTCTCTCTCTCCCACGCTATTTCTCTCTCCGTATTTCTTTGTCTCTCCTGCACCCGCGCCTAGTCGCTGCTGCCAGCCACCCTACACGCTGCGTGGCACCCGGCCGCTGCCGACCCCACCTGCTGCGCACGTGCTCAACGCGCCCAGCCCGCCCGCGCTCGACGTGCCCGACCCCGCCCGCGCTCGCCACCTGCGAGCACCCCTGCCGCACCCTCGCGCCCGTCTGCGTGCCCTGCCGTGCCCACCGGCAGCAGCCGCCCGCGCCTGCAGCCAGCCCTCCCCTGCCCGGCCGAGCGATCTGTCGCGCCCGCGCCCCAGCACCCACGTGCGCACCAGCAGGCCACCCACTTTCGCGGGAAGCCCGCGCCTTCTCCACATTTGGCAGTCGCACCTGCCAAACGTGTTGATCCGCCACCGCAAAAGCAACGCGTGGAAAGTCTGAAAAGGTTAATGGTTGAAAAAAAAAGAAGCAACGTTTGAAAGTTTGAAAAATAAAGAGGGTTTGAAAAACAAAAGTCCAAAAGAGTAGGTGAAGAGTTGAAAAAAAAGGAATTTGAAAAAAAAGTGTTAAATATATATAAAATATATATCAGGGATATATATAATCTTATATATATATATATATACCTATATATATTATTTGAATAAATTCTCAATTGCGGCACCCATGTCCACAACGACGCCTGAAGCAGCACTCGGGTCGACCGATCGTCGACAGACGTTCCGCACTTTAGGGGTAAGAGTGTCCGTAAGTCTCCCTGCGCGGAGAAAGTTGAAACAATTTGTTCCCCTGCGTGGGAAAATTTTAAAATTGGGTGGTTTTGTAATAAATTAAATCCTCCCTGCGTGGAGTGAAGTCATTGTAACCGTGAAGCTTCGTCGACGCCGTGCGGGCACGCACGTCCCCGTTCGCCTTCATCTCCAGTCGGAGTTAGACTTTTTAGTCTAGCTAGGTACGTGCTCCCCTCACTTGCTCATTTTGTATGTTTTAATTGCCACGTGAAGTGAGAGAGAGCCCGATCCATGCAGCCTATCTTCTGAGTGCATTGCTGTGGACGGTGAGAGAGAGCTTGCTTGAGCCTATCCTTTAAGCCTTAGAACTGTCACATTAGGGCAACCTAATTGTCAAGAGGTAGTTCCACAACTACTTCGCCTACGGGCGAGCAAATTTCCCTGACCGATCCCTTCAAATCGACCCTTTGCATATCTATTGGGTCCACAACTTGCTAATTTTTGATCTCAGGATTGCATCATCTAGGTCCAAGCTCGTGCATGCCACGTTAGTCTAGGAATTCATCAAGCCGTCTAGAACACATGGAACAGGAAAGATATATGGCCAATCCTGACCTCATCGCCTAGTTTGAGAAATGGATGCAATATTTGATGGCACACATGTTGAGTACATGCAGGTAGGAGACATTGTCAAGAGTTCTAGCCAGAAAAGATTGGGTGTAGTTCGCTGTATCTCAACACCCTAGGAGGACGATTGGTGTCGAACCTCCATATTCCAACCTATATCATGGTGAACCCCATCCCTGCAAGGTAATCCTTGACAACGGGAGCTGTATCAATGCAGTCTGTTCAGACTTTGTCTCCCGTTTAGGTCTACCTACGCACCCTCATCCAAAACCATACAACGTGGCTTAGGTCGATGACACTTTTATCCCAATCACCACCACATGTGTCATTCCCATCCAATTCCATCCTACCAAGGACAAATCTTATGTGACGTAGTGCCTATGAAGGTCGGGAGCGTCATCTTAGGAAGACGATGGATCTATGATGTAGACCTCGCTACATTTGGTCGGTCCTATCAGTGTTCCTTCTCCCACAATGGGAGGATGATTCAGTTATACCCGACACCCCCAAAGGTGACATCGGGTAAGAGTTCCACCTCCACTCCCACTGGAACTCTCGAAATTTATGAGAATCCCTAAACTACCACTGAAGGGAAACCTCCCCTTCCCTCTTCTTCTGCATCTATCATACCCGTTTCTAAGGCCCCTAAGGTTGGTCATGACCTAGTTAGGCGCCTTGACTCCATAAATGTCGGTGAGCTAAACAGAGAGGTTGCTGAGGGTGCCCCTTTTTTGGCTGTTGACGTCACCATCACACCCAAGGAGTCCCGAGTCTCAGTCCCAACTGAAGTCCCGGCAATACTGCATGACTTCCAAGGAATCATCCCCGAGGACTTGCCTTCTCGACTCCCTCCCATGCGTGATGTACAACACACTATTAAGCTTGCCCCCGGGTCCACCCTACCCAACCTTCCCCTTGAGTCTAGAATGTCCAAGTCAACCGAAGAGTTTGCACAGCATGATAGGAGTCTGCATGAGTCAGCTGATTTGCATATGCGTCACCATGAATTTCAAGAAGGTGACTTGGTTATGGTACGGGTCCGGCCCGAACGGCTCCCTTCGGGAGCCGTTAAAAAGTTGCAAGCCCGTAGTGATGGTCCCTTCCAAATCCTGCGGAAGATTGACTCCAATGCGTATGTTGTAGACTTACCTCCCGAATATGGGATTAGCTCGACCTTTAATGTGGCAGACCTAGTGGCCTACAAGGAATACACAACGATTCCTAGTGACCCTTTCGAGCCTTCTCCTCCCATTGAGAGTGAGCCCACCCCTGTGTGTCCTACAGTCTCGAGAGCACCACATGAACAAATTGAGAGGATACTCGATGAGCAGGTGACAACTACATGGAGCCGGGTGTACCGGCGCTACCTTGTCCGCTGGCGGGACCGTTCACCTTCTGATGATTCCTAGATTAGCCGGGAAGATCTCCAGCACCTCGATCCAGATTTGCTGGAGCACTACCACAACAGTGTCTCCCCTTACTCGACTGAGTCTAGTTCCAGCCGCCCCGGGAGGGTTGGTGGGGACACCAGGCCCACTACCGGGAGCCGATGCCGCACCGCCCCGACCACACCGAGCTTATGGCTCGGAGATCCGGCTTCCTGAAGACTCAGCTTGTGGCTACGTATCTATATTACATCTGTATTTCATTTGTGTGTATTGAGTATACATATTTGTGTGTATGTAAGTAAAATACATGTATTACTACATGTATATTTACTTTCATCTTATTAAGCTAGTCATAGTTAATAAACATGTGTGTTTTGTGTATTTTATTTTCTTAAAACACAAGAGTCAAAAGTTAGGTAGGTGAGTTTGTTTTATTAGGCTAAGGACATATATGCTATTTGTAAAGTTTGAGGGTGTGGTTGCTATAGCCTCCTCTTATATAAAGAGGCTCATGTAATGGTTTAGACATGATGAAATGATCAAGATTTGCATTTACGTGAGAGCTTCCCTCTTGCCTCCTTCCCTTCCCTCATTCTCTTTGTGAGTGTGAGTGTGTCTCCCGGTGTGAGACCGTCCAGTGTGAGGCCGAGCTGTGCGAGACAGCAAGTTATCCCATCCTGTTCGCATCCCGGAGCTGCCGTCGATCCGTCCTCCGACGCCGTCCGCGTCACCGCCTTTAAAGAGTTAAAATTCTTTAAGTAAGATTCATCGAGGTGGAATGGGACATCTTTAACCAGGAGATGAGTTAAAGGTCGAACAATAGTAGAGAAGTTCCAAATGAACCGGTGATAGAAACTAGCATTGCTTAAGAAGGATCGCACTTGCTTCACGGAGGTAGGAGGAAGGAGATTATAAATCAAATCAATTTTAGCCTTATCTACCTCTATACCCCGTTCAGACACAATGTTGCCTAGCACTATGCCCTCTCTAACCATAAAATGACTCTTCTCCCAGCTGAGCACAAGGTTTGATTCTTTGCAGCATTCAAGCACCTTCTTTAGACTAGCCAAACAATTATCAAATGAATCTCCAAATATTTAAAAGCCATCCATAAAAATTTCAAGAAAGTCTCCCTCCATATCAGAGAAGATTGCCATCATACATCGCTGGAAAGTAGCCGGCGCATTACAAAGCCTAAATGGCATTCTTCTAAAAGCAAACGTGCCATTGGGGCACGTAAAGGTGGTCTTTTTTTGGTCTCTCGGATAGATTGCCACCTGATTATATCCCGAATACCCATCTAGGAAATATAAAAATTTCTGTCCAGCCAATTTTTCAAGAATTTGATCCATAAATGAGAGTGGAAAGTGATCTTTCTTAGTCATGTTGTTGACCTTCCGATAATCTATACACACTCTCCATCCCGTAGTAAGCCTAGTGGGTACCTCCTCTCCTTGTTCATTCTTAGCTACCGTTAGCCCTGATTTCTTAGGTACAACCTGTGTGGGGCTCACCCATTTGCTATCTGAAATTGGATAAATTATGCTTGCATCCAGCCACTTGACTACTTCCTTCATGTTTTGATTTAATCTTCTTTGCATTTCTTGGCTAGGCTTAACATTATCTTTAAAATAAATATGATGCATCCACATAGAAGGACTAATTCCCTTAAGATCAACCACCGTCCAGCCTATAGCACCCCTATGAACCTTAGGGACATCTAGCAATTGAGTTTCCTAAGTGGGAGTGAGATTAGAAGCAATGATGACCGACAAAGTTTGGTGGGGGCCTAAGAAAGCTTATTTAAGGGAATTAAGAAGAGGATTAAACTCAAGCTAAGGAGGATTTTCTAGGGAAGGAAGTGTTGGGTCCCTTATTGCAATCGTAATCAAGAGAGGGGGTGAATTGATTACACCGCTTTAAAAAATTAACAAAATGAAACGCTTGTTTGAGCACATAGCGGATTCAGGAATAACGCTGAGAATCAATGGAGCAAGACTTAAATCCACTAGGTGGCAAAAAGATCATGGTTAAAAGCTGACTGGCAGAATGAAGCTAATTGAAAACCCAATAGATAGAAAGATCTGCTGCACCACTGAGCAAAGATCTTATTGAACACCTGGCGGGTGTGTGTGAGTAGACTTAATACGTGTAACAGTAAGAACAATTTAATGTGCGTGATCTTGAACCTGTGAATGAGGATATAAAAGATGGAACAAACTCACCGATCATCACATAGCGGCACAGTGATTTTTAAGGTGGTTCAGGACCACACTGGGCTCCCTACGTCCACCCCTCACCAAACTAGGTAAGGCTTACTATGCTGCAATCGCAGCAACACCCACGGGGACAAGTCCCCACACGACCGCTGATACACAGCTTCCGGGGATGAACCCCCCCCCCCCACACACGCAGATTCAATCCGCAGACAATCGCTATCTTACAACTTGAACTGAGGAACACTCTCCTCACACCGCTGGCTTACAGCTTGTAACCAAAATCGATCCCAAAATAGGGTATCGAAAAAACACACATACTTAGACGAATTTGAAGTAAAAGCAAGCAGAAAATAGAAGAAGAAAAAGCCAAAACGAAGAAGCACAATGTTGCTCCAGACAAAGATCTTGGAGCCTTTCTGATAAACAGCCATAGAATCCTCAATCAGATCTGAAATCCCCTCACGCTGGGTCGCAAAGACCTTTCCCTTGAATGCTCTCACACTATCCTTCTTTCTAGCTGCTTGTGGAAGCACTTTTAGGATTTCCCCAGGTGTATATTTATTTGTTTATTTATTTTGTTTACGAAATGACAATTTATTCGGGCTCCGAACTGGAATGGTCCGAAGTCACTGGTGCACGCCGTCTGACTAACCAGATGATAGTGAGTGTCATGTCGGGCTAAAACCCACCGTGCCATAGTGGCCACGACGTTAATTACATCTCTCCGAAGGGGTGAAATCACTTGATTAATGGCCAGGAAAAGGGGCCCTATGGCCTAAAATTAGCATTAATAAAATGAGATATTGAAATCTTGAACTACATTAAAATGCCTCGCATTAGAGTATAAACATTCAAATCATGTTGGTCACTCATTGACCATTTCATGGTCGGATAGAAGTTCGGATTGAAAGCATGACAAAGACAGGGCTAAAACCCGTGCAAATGTCCGCCGAGCGCGCGACAAGTTCGATGTTTGGTAAGAGAGTGGGATTAGATCCCAATGGAAATGGGTCAGATTTAGCGAGCTATTAGCCCGGGGTAATATCTGGTCATGACCATATTGGGGTTGTCCCCGAGGTCCAAGCACGACTTACTAGGGCATCATTTATATTCCCTTCACACCGGGTCTGGAGAAGCGGGGGGATTTAGAGCGGATGTTATTGTGCTTGTTTTTTTTGTTATTGTGTGTTTTTTACTCAACCATGTATACTGTTGTTCATTTGTTATTATTGTCATAATTTCCTTTGATTACATCTCCCCTTCTTTGTTATTCTTTACCCATTAATTATTTGTTCATTTATTTTTTTTTGTTGCTTGATTATTTATCACTTCTATTGTTGTTCTTTTATTTTTTTATTTTCTTCCTTTTTTTATGTTGAAACAAAGGGGAGGGGGAGGCTGTGATCCGGCGGCGCATGGGCGCTGGATCACTCTTCCCTTCCCTTTTCTTTTTGGTTTATTTAGGAAGGGGGAGGGTGATCCGTCGGCCCATGTCAGGTGGCCCATGGGTGCCGGATCACTCTTCCCTTCATCTTTTTTTTTAGGAATGGGGAGGGTGATCCGGCGGCCCAGGGGTGCCGGATCACTCTTCCCTTCATCTTTTTTTTTTAGGAATGGGAGGGTGATCTGGCGGCCCAGGGGCACCGGATCACTCTTCCCTTCATCTTTTTTTTTTTATTTAGGAATGGGGAGGGTGATCCGGCGGCCCAGGGGCACCGGATCACTCTTCCCTTCATCTTTTTTTTTTAATTTAGGAATGGGGAGGGTGATCCGGCGGCCCATGGGCACTGGATCACTCTTCCCTTCTTCTTTTAGTTTTATTTGAGGAATGGGGAGGGTGATCCGGCGGCCCATGGGTGTCGGATCACTCTTCCCTTTATCTTCTCTTTTTTATTTAGGAATGGGGAGGGTGATCCGGCGGGGGCATCGCCGCCGGATGACTCTTCCCTTCCTCATCTATTTTCTTCTTTGCGTTTCTTCTTCCTTTTTTTTTGAACGGACTGCATCGACCTGGCTTACCCCCTGCATCGACATAGGGGTCCGGGTGAGCACCAGATAGATCCGGGACTGGGGTGGGTCGACCCCTCACTGTACAGAGCCTTAGGCTCTTCTTTCTTCTTTGTTTATTTTGCTCTGTTCTTCTTCGTTTTCCTTTTTTTGTCTCCAATAGTCTACCATGGTTTGTTACTGCAGTCCTTTTGTTAGTTAGTTAATTATCATTATGTCATTTTTTTATGAGTTGCCCTTCTCATGTTTTATCACGGTTCTGTTCTGTTCATTTTTTTATGACTGGTTCAGCAATTAGTCCGAGTTCCTGGCGAAAATTCGACACCACCTCCCCTAGCTCCAAAGCGTTTGGGGGGAGTTAAACGGGTGCCCATCCACGGAAGTTCGAGACGGCCCCAGATTTGTATGGATGTGCACAAGAGCGGCAACATCCGTGAAAGGATCATCGTAACATCTCTTAAGACAGGCAGACAAAATCAGAGCGTGAACCCTTTTGAGCTCAGAAAGGCAGGACAACCCACAAGGGTTGGGTACCCATTAGGATTTGAATACCAGCTCCATTGTGTGGGATAACGTCGGTTAAGATGGAGGATCCCACCGGCTAAGGCCATGGGTAGGGACTTGTTGGTTAGAACTCTCCGAGGGGCTGCTAGCTTTGTTGAGCTGGAGAAGTGGGATGAAACTTCGGGAGGTACTCTCCAAGGGGCTGGCCTCAGAGCCATACTCATAGCACAGGGTAAGCCCCGAGCCTCTCCCTAGAGAAGCTCACCCGGGTGTTCCTATTGAGAACACCAAGTGACTATTCTAGTGGACAAAAGGGAAGACAGACCCGTTGAGGGAGCTTAACGCATTCAGGACTGTTCAATAGAAACATGGGACTGCAAAAATGGAGACTAAAGCAAACAACAATGCATCACGTATATCAACATGACTATTCCAAAGGTTTTCTTTCATTCTTTGTAGAAAGGTGCCAGAGGAGGCACATGCATTGCACAATAGAGAGGGGGGACAAAAGAGGAACAACAGCCTCAAAAGGGACTACAATGGGGGGCAGTAAGATAGAAGAGGAACTACAACGGGGGGAGGGATAGAGCATTGGCTCCTCCCCCCCCAAACCTCACCTCTCCTTCTCTTCTTTCTCACTTTTCCTTCACTCTGTAGACACAGGTGCAGATGAGCTCTCTGTTCTCGAACCCCTCCATAAATGAAGAAGCCACGCTTCTCTTTTCTTTTCTTCTCATCTCTCTTTTTTCTTTGGACCTTGCGTCCCTTTTTAAAGGAGTGGACGTGAACTCCTTCGAATCCCCTCATCCTCCTCCCTACTGGATACTATGGAGACCTGCACGTAGGGGGCAGAGGCCGGTGGGCTGTCCTCCTGGGATTGGCTATCGCTGGCCGACGGTGACGTGATGCCGCTCGTAGGGGCTTGTAGCTCCGTAGCGGTGCTCAAAGGCTTGCCATTTTTAGGAGTTTGAGGCGACGGGGAAGTTTTCTCGGTAACTTGCCGGTGAGAACTTGTCGGATAAAGAGGTGGGTAGCCTACCAGATGGGGGGCGTTCGAAGGTCCGCCGGTTGGGCAGTAAATGCCCTCCCTTTCTTCTTACTTCTTGTTGCTACGTGATTCGGCGCGAGACATGTTGATCCGGCGTGAAACAGAGCATCGCGACGGAATGAACAGTGACTAACGTGACATTTCTTAACTACTATTCATCCTTCTAAAGTATTTCCCTTTTCTTTTTTTTTATTTTGTTTTTTGTCCACCGGATGGGGGCTATCGGATTGCTTCCCCCCTTCTCTCTTTTCTTCTGCCGCCGAATGAGGGGGAGTGGCCTTGCCGCCGGATCAATAGGGGAAGGCCGCTGATTCACTCTCTTCCCCCCTTCTTTTTTTTGTTCTATTGCTTGTCACCGGACGGGTTGCCAAGGTGTCACCGGATCACTCTCCCCCCCCCTATTTTGTCCTTTTGCCTGCCAAATGAGGGGTGGTGGCCTTTGACTTCTTTTGTTGTTCTTTTTTGTTTTGTTTGTTTTGTCTTCTTTTCCCGCTGGATGGGTGGTGGTGCCGCCGGATCAATGGGGAAGGCCAGCGGATCGCTTCCCCCTTGTTTTCTTTTTTTCTCTTTTTGTTGTTGTTTTCTTCATTTTCTTTTTGTTCTCGCGTGCATCTATATGTGTGCGTCGACGCGGACAGGGGTTGCGTCGACGCACCCATGCTGATCACCTTAGAGGGCCAGCGGAATCTTCACACGTGCGTAGATGTTGTTAGGGGTTGCGTCGACGCAGCTTGTGCAGCGCATCGACGTACTTATTCTTTCCTTCCTCCGTTGCCCTTGTTCGGCTCGGAGCAGCTTGACACTCTTAATGGTGAATTTCAGGTGTCTACAAATGCCCCCCACCTGTGGGTGGCGCAAATGAGGGACGAGTGCGCGGGGCCCATGGGTGTAGACTTTTCGTCATATCATGAGCTGGCAGGCCATCGACCTGGTGTAAGTTCGCAGGAAAGCACTCATCCCTTCAGGGAAGGCATGAGGGGTTCGCTTCACTGTAGTGACCACACGGGCCGAGAAGTTTGGCCCTAGAGAGGTTTAGTCATCGGCATGGGGTCAATGCCGAAGCAAGGAGGAAGGTTTTATGCATCGATCTAGATAGGAGGTCTAAACCAATAGGGTGGGGTCAATCTTGGTGGGACTGGCGACTAGTGTTGGGTCAAAGAAGATTGTTTATTCATTGACTTAGACGGGAGGTCTAGGCCAACGGCTTTCTAACGAGCCAGGTGGGGCAGGGAAGGGTTTGTGTATTCGTTGGCTTAGATGGAAGGTCCAAACCAAGGGTATATTCATTGGTATTGACGGGGTGTAGAATACTGACGCAATATATTCATCGACACGGGTTTAGTGTGAAAGCAAGGGTTTTTTTGTTCATGGCTCCAGGCAAAAGGTATGGGCCAAAGGTTTGTTCGTTAGTGCCGACAGGGAGTCGGGAGCTAACGTGGTTAATTCATTGACGCGGGCTAAGTGCCAAAGCAAGGGGTCTTTTTATTCATCGAATCCAGACGGAAGTTCTAGGCCGAAGGAAGGAGATGTTTTTATTCGTTGACTTTGACGGAAGGTCCGAGTCAAAGGTTTATTCGTCACTACCGACAGGGTGCCGGAGACTGACGTGGTTAATTCATTGACACGGGGTGAGTGCCAAAGCAAAAGGGTCTTTTTATTCATCGAATCCAGACGAAAGGTCTGGGTCGAAGGAAAGAGGTCTTTTTATTCGTTAACTTAGACGGAAGGTCCAAGTCAAAGGTTTATTCGTCAGTGCCGACTGGGTGCCGGAGACTGGTGTGGTTAATTCATTGACACAGGGGTGAGTGTCAAAGCGAAAGGGTCTTTTTATTCATCGATTCCAGATGGAAGGTCTGGGCCAAAGGAAAGAGGTCTTTTTATTCGTTGACTTAGATGAAAGGTCCGAGTCTAAGGTTTATTCGTCAGTGGGATAAAAAGTTGTAATGCCGAGCTGTATTTGAGGCTTTTGCTACTGCATGGTGGTGCAGTTGTTTGGTCATTCGGCCAAGATGGATAGTCTGGGCCGGAGGAGAGATTTTTGAATTCCGGTGGGACTTGATGAATTGATATCCCCCGGTGACATTGAAGATGTTCTTCTTTTTCTCTTTTCTTTTTGTTTCTTTTTTTCTTCTGTTTCTCTTTTTCTCTCTCTCTTTTTTCTTTCTTTCTTCTTCTTTTTCTTATTTCTTTTCTTCTTCTTTTTTGAATGGATATTGCATAGTATCATGGGAGATCTACGAAACATGCTTGCTCCACGTGAGATGTGGGGTTTAATTGTTCGTAAAACAGGGGAAGTGGTGCATAATATAGTTTCAAATGCTTTCTATTAAGGGGTGGGAATTGAGTTTTCCCCCTATGGTTGACAACGACATACGCACCTCCTTCGTAAACCTTTTGGACAACATAAGGCCCAAGCTAATTTTCATTTAATTTGCCTTTACGGTTGACAACCATGATGTCTATTCTTTTGACCATAACGAGGTCACCTCTCTTGAATTCACGCCCTTTGACAAGCTTATCGAAGGCATGGGATATGCGGGCCTGATAGACTTGTATGTTTTGCTGAGCCTGGAGTTGCTTCCCTCCTAGGTCAGAGAGCTCTTCCAGTCTTCGCTCTGTGTTGGTTTGGTCATCTTTGACCAATTCATGCTGGATTGCAACCCGTAGTGAGGGTACTTCTAGCTCGATAGGGATGACTGCCTCCGAGCCGTATACCAAAGAGAAGGTTGAATAGCCCGTTGGAGTTTTATAAATAGTATGGTACGCCCACAACGCCTCATACATCTTATCTTCCCAATCCTTCTTGCTAGAGCTAACAGTCTTGGCCAAAAGGGTGCAAAGGGTTTTATTGAAGGCTTCAGCCAACCCATTTACCTGCGGCTTGTACGGAGTGGATGTCCTCCAGTCAATCTTGTATTTTTCGGCCAATATGTAGACTTTTTGATTCCGGAAATGACTTCTGTTGTCTGACACGATCCGGTTGGGGATGTCGAAATGGAATATTATGTTCCGTCAGATAAATCAGGCTACGATTTCTCCTGTTACTTCTTTCAGGGCTTCAGCTTCCGCCTAGGGGGAGAAATAATCTGTCACTACCAGGATATATTTGCACCCCAAAGAGGATGAGGCAATGGACCCACAACATCTATTCCCCACTTGGCCAACTGGGTGCTATTGGATGCAACTGTGTTGGAGGTCTCATAGGGACCGTTACGTGCTCTTGGCACTTTTGACAGGACTTAGCATACCTGTAATAGTCATCAAACATTGTCGGCCAATAATAGCCCAACTTTTTAATTTCGATCTTCATCTCCGGCCCGGCCTAGTGCGCCCTAGCTGACCCAGCATGAATTTCTCTCATGACCCTCCAGGCCTCCCCCGCGGAGAGACATTGGAGTAGTATTTTCTTTCTGGCATCCACCATAATTCAGAATAAAATTCCATTTCTGACTTCATAGGAATCTTTCATCCTAATCAGCCTGATCTTTTCTTCTCTTTACTTGGGCAACTGTTGGTGTTTAAACCATTGCATGAGGGGCTCTCGCCAGTCGGGTGAGCCGATCACTTCTGCGGTTGCTATTTTAGGTTCTTCTTCACCCGGCTCTTCTTCTATCATGCTGGGGACCCACCGTTGGTTTATCACCCGTATGTTGAGTGATTCATTTGGAGGGATTGCCAGTGAGCTTGCCAACTTTGCTAATGCATCGGCCTGTGCATTTTGACCTTGGCCGACATGGTTTATTTCAGTAAAGTAGAACTGCCCCATGAGTTGCTTCACCTTGGCGTGGTAGGGGAGCAATTCAGGTTTGCGAACTTCAAACTGTCCATGGATTTATTTGACGATTAACATCGAATCCCCAAACACTTCCAGCATTCGGATCTCCATAGAGCAACTTGGAGACTGATAATTAGAGCCTCATATTTTGCTTCATTATTTGTGCATGCTTTGTTGATTGAGCAAGAGGTATGCAACACCTCTCCTCCGTGGGATTTGAGGACGATGCCTGCCCCCGCTCTTATTCTTGTTTGTCCTGACGGGGACGTTTCTGTTCTTGAAGCCCCATCGAAGTATAACTGCTAGGTGGCTTGTTGGACTTGGTCTACGTCTAGAGTTTCATCTTCGGGGAGCTCCATGACCAACAGAGAATCTTCAGGCATCAGGTGCGCTACAAAGAAAGCTGCAATGGCTTTGCCTTTGATGGCCTTTTGCGGCACATAGGTAATGTGTCACGCCCCGATGCGGAATATCGGAACGAGGCAGTTATAATCAATCATGACAATCGGAGCAATACCGAGATTTAAAAGAATGCATAAATGCAAGGAAAAATGAATTACTCAAAATACTGCTAATTTATACATAACGATAAATAATTGTTTCCAAGTATCAACTGACAGCTTACATAACGACTCAAATTAAAAACAAATAGAATAAGGATATTTAACTTTCCAAGGACCTAATAACAACTGACTCCCTCAAAGACAACTCATAGCCATTACAAAGACACTATTAATGCTAAGATAGCCACCAGGTCCATCATCTAAATGGTTCACTCCAGGGTCTTCACTCTTGCCCATCCCCATCCGTTTGCGTATCATCCCCAGAATTACCTGAAAAGCGGAAAAACTAGGTGAGCGAACGCTCAAGAGATTCTAAAGCAGGCAAGGTATAAGTGATTAGCCAATTTAATAATGTCATGCGAGATAATGAATAATAAAATAGACGAAACGACAATCACTAGTAATGGCAAGATGACGAGAATGTAGGCAATAATTCAGAAATAAGTTGGACATAAATTTAACATGTTCCAAGATTTGGCCGTTCAAGCACGCAAGTATAACAAGCCATGTAGAGTTGAGCTTTCCAGAAGAAAGGATATGAATGTCATAGACCAAACACTAGCAAGTACTCGGTGCAATGCCTCACCATGTCATGACAACTCCCCGGGGCACTAGTACTTTTCGGGCGCTCCTCCCAGGACCATATCGGGCCCTTATGATGTGTTGGCATTGATTTGGTGGATCCAAGATCTCAAGTAATATGTAGACATTCATTGGAATCGGCCAAGAATTCCAAAGTCAAGCTGTGAAACTTATCATCTAGGACCAAGTGATTTTTTTCAATAATTGAAAAGAAGTCAAGAGATTAAAGATATGATCAGGATAGTTTTACAGCTCAAGCCATCTTGACTCGGCTATTGAAGCACACAAGACACACACGAAAACAAGCTCTAGACAAGTTACGGTCATGAAAGGGCCGCAAAAAGAATAAAACGGTCTATAATGGACCGCAAAGGTCAATACTGGGCCAAAGCACAAAGCCCATCGTTGAAGGATGAAAATGGTCCAATAGGGGCCGCAAAATGGATAAAGATGGTCCTCACTGGGCCGCTTCCAACAGAAACGGTCCAGGGCTGGCCGCAACTAGGTTGGGCCCAGCAATGGTCTATCAGTCAACTTAGCTGATCCTTGGTCAGCCTAGGCATGGTGGAATCAGACCAGGGTCCAACCCACATATCCCAGATAAATTCCAAGGGCTCAGGTCGACTTACACAGGGCTAGGTCGACTGGAAATCAAGGGAAAGTCGACCGACAAACTACCACACAGGCCAAGTCAAAAGTCAGAAATGCGGTCAGTAAAATGCCGCCCACTTGAATAGGACAGTCTTCCACATGGCCGCTACAAATAATAGCGATCCCAGAAGGGCCGCAATCAGACAGAACCATCCCAAATCAGGCTGTGAAAACAGGCGATTCGATTGAGTCAATAAGTTCAGGCTTTGGGGGTACAACCCGCCCGGTGTCCTTGTGGGAATCCCATGCTCGCGAGGTCTTACGGAGGTATCATAATAGAGGTCCTAATCCGACGGAAGGAATATCCGGTAGAGAGTCCCAACTATTACAAGATTAAAGGTTATAAACCATCAAAAAACGAGAGTATAGCAGTCAGCCAGCACCACCGGAGTGGGGTGGCTGTCAAACAATCCTAGTAAATTTTCCACAATACCAATTAACATTGAAGTAATATTTTCATTATGGAATTGTATTATATGTGACAAGAGGAACAATAAATAAGATATGATTGTGGATGATCACAATTAAATCAGGCATTACAATGTTCCAGATAATCAGTTTATTTGGTGTGTTTCTACCCTACACATGCTGTCTAAACAAGGTGGTCACAATTAATGAAACAATAATTTGAATATAATCTGGACGTAAATGGTGGTCTGTCGTGCAGCCGCTAGGTTCAGAAGCGGTCAGGAACTGGCCGTAACCCATCCCTTTGCTGTCTGTCACGAGGCCGCTAGAACGTGACGAGTTTCAAAATTTTAAAAGGGTGGAAAATGGTCTATCGCGAGACCGCTAGGGTCAGAGGCAGTTCTTGGTGCGACCGCAACCAAGACGCCATGTCTGGCCTCCGGTGAACTCCGATAGACCTCGATTGCAACATGAAATTGATGCGGTACAGTACATAAAAATTGGGCAAAATGCTATTAATAGAACGAGGGCACAAAGGTGCACAATATATCATGATCAATTAGGATTTGAGCCTGCTCAAACCTAACATTGAATCGATATAACAAGGAGTAATAAGATCGGTGCCCTAGCTTGACATGCTCCAGCTAAAACGTGAACTACGATCTCTATACTCAATATAATTTGGGGCTTCCGGTACCAAATTAAATAGGACTTGAAGGCTCTTGTAATGGTGTAACTTAATTAAGATTTGGTCTGCTAGAACCTACCTTAATAGAAGAACAAAGGGACAACGAACACTCGGAACCACACGAACAATCCTCGCTCCAAACTCACTGATTCCTTGCTTGAACGTGCTCCCCGTCGGCCGCCTCAGCAAATGAGGGTTTTAGGTCGAGCTAGGGTTGATTTTATAGGAGGCAATTCGATCTAGGGGGCGAGATAAGGCTAAGAAGAGTGATGGGGACATCACCCATGGATCCCTCTGGCTCGACACCTCTCTCCCTCTCGGAGATGGGTAGGTTGCGGCTCCACGTCTAGGCGGGTCCACTTCGACATTGGGGCTTACTATTTGGGTCATCTTGATGTATTTTGCCTTTGTTTTTGAGTCATTTTGATGTATTTTGCCTTTTTTTTGAGTCAAGTCCCTAGGTTATCTTGTTATTTACCTAAGTTGTGTCATCATGTGGGCTAGTGTGTTGTATGGGCCCAATTAAGTGGGCCTGGCCCAGGGGCGCCCTCCCCCTTCCCCATTTCTCTTGCTTATTTACTTTTAGCACTTATCTCAGGGACTTTTTGTAAATGTTGGTATCCCTATAAATAGGATCCCAACTCCACTTGAGATGACTAATGAAGTATTGAAGAAATTATAGCCACTTGAATTGTCTTCCTCTCTCTCTCTCTAGCTCTCACTCTCTATCTCTCTCTCTCTCTATAGGGGGCGAACCCCTCTCTCTCCCCTCCTCTCTCTCTCTCTCCCTTGGGCGAACCTGCCCCTTCACCTTCCTCCCCTGCCACATCATCCACCACCTCAGCTCCCACCCTTTCACCTCCCCAAGAGCCTTCACTTCCCTTTAATTCCTCCACATCCCCAAGTAACTCTTCCCATTCCCCATACACCCTTCCACCTTCCCAAGGAAGACTCCCTTCTCCTAGGCAACCCTTCCCATCCCCAAAGCAACCCCTTCCTATTCCCTAGACCTCCATTAACATCACCATTAACCCTCCACCCAAATCAAAGGAACATCCACCCCTCTCCCCCAACCCATTTGCGTCCCCACCTCCTCCAAGGCCTCTTGCGCACCCATCCCTCTCCCCTGCTAGCTCCGCCCCTACCTTTCTCCCTCACCTCCCCTTGCCACCTCCCACCATTCCCCACCACCAAAGCAACCATCTCCCCTACCCTTCCACCAAAGAAACCCTCCCTTCAACCCCTTTCTCTTCAAATCTGTGTGCAGCTGAAGCCCTGCAGATTGACATCCTATTGCAGTGCCACCAGCGACCACATCCCGGAGCTCCTGGGAGTGTGGCCTACACCTTCGGAAAGCTCTTCCAGTCGTCTTCGCAGGCGAGGTGGTCTCGTCTCAATCTGAGGCCGGAGCTGCCTGGGAGAGCTGTTCTTCGCCAACTATGCAGATCCAGTCCGGTCTGCAGCCAGAAGTGACTTGCAGAAGCTCCCACGGCCACACCTCTCAAATTCTGGAGGCGCCTCTTGGCCGAGAGCTTCTACCACAAGGCGACCACCACCACCAACAAGCGGCGTCCTGTTCTGCATGAGGAAGTGTCTTTTCCAAATTTTCTCCACCAGGTGCGCAGACAGTGTGTTTGGGTCCTGCCCCGACACCGCCTCACTCAACGGGCTCCTCCTCGCCACCCTGACATCATCTGGTGCTGTTCTTGGTTTCTTCTCGAAGAAGACTAGTCCACGGACGTCCTCGACTTAGTCTCGCCTCATTCGGACTTCAGGAGTGACCGTGGCACCTTCGACAAGCAGCTGCAACACTCTGGACCAGCCTGAACCAGAACTCTGAGCACCTGCTCCGGGGTCCACTCCGACCAGAGGCGACGCGGGAACCGCCCACCAAAATTCAAAAGCGTACCTGGGTCTATCAGTGTCGTTTCAGCACCAGTCTCATCAAGTTCTGAGTCCGGAGGAGCGCACAGCGGTAGCAACATCGATCCCCTGTCCTGCTGCCCAAGACACGGGCAGATTTGGTTGGGTGATCCGTCGGCGCGATTCGAGCGAATCTCCCCTCCCCGCCTGGCTGGCTTAACGCCCCTCCCTGTGTGGAGGTAGTGTTTGAATTGTAATACAGATATCCCCACCCTAAGTCCACCCTCCTGTGTGAGGCGTAGTGGTTGTATAATTTAAACAGGGTTCAAGCTTCATCGGCGTAGTGTGCGGGGAACCCACACTTCCCCGCTCGCCCTCGTCTCCGAACGGGGTTGGTTTCATCAAACCAACTAGGGTAAGCTCTGAACTTTGATCCAACAATAGTACTTGTTCAGCTAATATCCGTGGCATTGCTCCGTTGAGCAAGAGAGAGAGCGCCCGACCCCGTGTGATCCACTTACGAGCGGTCACCGTGGGCTGTGTGAGAGAGAGACCTAGTGCCCCAATTGGCACCCGGCCAGCCCCTTAAGTGTGGGCCTCGTACCTTCGGGAGGGCAACCCTAGCCCTGCTGGCACTCTACCAGCAAGGGCCTTGATCCATCATCTCCACTTGGCATCATCAAGTCACCCGGGCTCGTGTGTGTCCGACGGCGATTCAGCCCAATCTAGTACTTTGTTGCTTTGTGTTTGTGCTTGCGGAATAGGTCCAAGGACCCGTGTCCATTTTGCTGCATACCCCTTAGTTGTGTCACATCAAAGAGTCCTCAAAGTCGATCGTGCGCGAAACTCACGCTTGACAGGGTCGCGCCGCCTCTCGCTCGAAATGGAGCTCCTAGGGTTAGGGTTTTCACGTGGAATGAGATGGGAAACAGACTTCCTACAAGGGCCGATCGAATGGGCCTGGTTTGGGCTCAAATGGTTACGAATTGTGCTCGAATTGGGCAATCTAAGGGCCAGTTGAACAAGACTACGATTTTAGCCCTAAATCTCTTAATTAGGCTTGATTAGAATTTTATTTAGGGGTCAACCAAGAAGACAAAGTGTCTGGAAAATGGGTCCTCTGCATGATTATGATTTCCCCATATTTTTATAAATTAGTTGAAATTTAGCCCAAAGGGGATTTTAAATATTAAGAAATTCTTGATTATTACACAATTATATTATTAAATTTGAGGATGCTACACCCTCCCCCACTTTAAGGAATTTAGTCCTCCAAATTAACTACACTTAATCAAAAAGGGGGAATCATGATTGCTGACCTTAAAATAATTCAGGATACTACTTCCGGATTGCTTCTTCGGACTCCCACGTGGCTTCTTCTGTTCCACGCCTACTCCACTGAACTTGACCATCGGTATAGATCGATTCCTGAGCTGCTGCTGCTTCCGATCTAAAATCTTTATAGGTTTTTCTTCAAAGGATAAATCTTCCTTTAACTCTAGGTAGGCAAGTTGAATGATATGCGCGGGGTCATATACATACATTTTTAGCATGGACACATGGAAGACATTATGCACACCTGACAACTGGGGTGGCAATGCTAATCTTTAGGCAACTTCTCCAACTCTTTCTAAAATCTCAAACAAGCCAATAAACCTTGGACTCAGCTTGCGACAGATTTCAAACCTTCGGACTCCTCTTATAGGTGAAACCTTCAAGAATACATGCTCTCCTACCAGAAATTCCAAATCTCTTCTTCTATTATCTGCATAGCTTTTCTGTCTTGACTGTGCAACTTGTAGATGATCTTTGATAATCTGGATGTTCTTGGTTGATTCTAAAATAAGATCTGGTCCAAGCCATTGCTTCTCGCCTACCTCACCCGAGCACAAAGGTGATCTACAGCTTCTTCCATACAAAGCTTCAAACGGTGCCATCTAAATACTAGTGTCACGCCCCGACGCGGAATACCGGGACGTACAGTCAGAAACACGCTAGCACAAAAATTAAGTTCGAAAACTGCTCAATGGAATAGAAGGATTCTAATCTTCTTATTACAATAATCAACTGATTAAACATAACTTCCAAACTCATTAATACATCACCTGATCTAATACAGAATTAGAACACTAATGCAACACTAAAGGTAATAACTGGAAATACTACGGTGCCAACATGGCAACCTAGATGGAGGCACACTCTAGTAGCACTCAAATCACTCCCCGTCCGAGTGAACGTCACCACCTGAGTAACCTGGAAAGGGGGGAAAACAATACTATGAGCCAACGCTCAGTAGGTAATAACAGGCAAGTGTAAGTGATTAATGATTTAATTACATGTTATATGAAATGATAACAAGGAGAAAGATAACAAGAGCAAGAACACTGTAATAAGATCTTGCAAAGTCAAGAATCAAGAGATAACAATTAATGCAAGGACAAGAACTTTACTATGAACAAGTAAGAACAAGAACAAGTGTAGAAATAATAATTTGGCCAGTAAGCAAGTATATCACGCATGTAACATTTCCACTTTCAAGTAATAGCAAGTAGAGTAACCACAAGTAAATCATAGAACAGGAAAAAGTGGAAAGTGTAAACTAGTAGAGAGTAGTGGACAGCCCCTAGATTAATCACATGTCAAGTACTGGTGCCAATGCCACAGCTAGTCAACCACCTCCATGGGGATACAAGTAGTGTTCGGGTGCTCCTCCCAGGACTAGACCAAGCCCTTATTTGTTTGCCAGACATTGATTTATTTGGATCACAAGATCCCACGAATCTAGACTTCCACATTTCATGGCCAATAAATTTCAAAGAACAAGCTATCAAGTAATAAGCACAGATCTGATTGAATATCGAAATAACAAGAAGTATAGAGAATTCAACTTTGGCATAATGTTTAACGACATATCGAGTCGTGGAAACCAAGAATGAAAGGGTAAGTAGGAAAATGCAATAATTAGATCATTCTTAGTTCCATGGTTAAACATTTTATTCTGTTGGTTAACAAGTTTTCAGGCTGTTAAGAATTCAAGCTAAATTTAACCCGATTACATTTTCATAAACTCAAATGTTTAACATGATAATTATACGTTCAAGTTCAATTGCATGATTACACTTATAACAAAACCAATTACATGCTGTGGGTAGCTAACCAATTGATAAAAACACTAAGGATTCCAACAAGGACTCAGTACGTGGCGGAGGTAATCGATCCGAAGATCACTCGCGCAAGCATGCGACCATCCCGATAGGCGTAGCCTAACGTTCGGACAACACCTTTTGATATACTGGAGCCTTGAGGATAAAAATTAACTTACTGCATTCAGAAATAAGAATATACAATAATCTGATAGAAATAAGATAGCTAACGGCTCAAAACGAAATTCTGTGTATGAACGCGCTATAGACAGGTAGCGCGTTTATCAAGAACGCGCTGGGGAAGTATGGCGCATCCAAGATAGGGCCAGAAATCCAATTTAGTTTGAAAACTGGATAAACACAGGGGTTCTAAGAGTTAATAAACACATAACACAACTTAATAGTATCTGCAGGGACTTAATATAGCTCGAAAACACACAAGAAACGTTCTGTTATAACCCCTTAGAAGATCGGGGTCGTCAGGTTGAAGAAATTAAGGACAAGGAAAATCCAATGATTAAGTTTGAAAGCTAGGTTAACAGGTGGGGGTACTAACTATTAGTACTACTCAATTAACATCTTAACTACGTAAAAATATTATAAGTATATTGTGAAAACATTCAGAAGCTAATCATCATAATTCTGGAATCAAAGAATATCAGGAACTAAAAAGAACATGAAAACCCTTTTGATTAATTTGAAAACTGGACAAAGATGTTTTCTAACTGAACATACGTCTTATATAGCATCTTACAGCAACCATATAACATCTTACAGAATTATAATTTGCATCAGAGGGCTTACGACTCGACCCCTCAAGCGATTGGGTTATGAAGCATGTCACGCCATAGGGCCATAGCGCCTTAATGAAGAACGAGCTAGGTAAAGCTAGCGCGATCCCAAAAATCTGAATATATTAAATTTTTAAGGTTTGAACGTGTTCTGCCAGGGCTGGGGGTCTACAAGATTGCGCTATATCGGGCTAGCGCGTTAAAGATCGCGCCCCTGGTACATAGCGCCTTAACGAGCAGAGAACGGGATTCAAGTTCCCTTGATTAGAATCAACATAACTCCTCTGTTTCTTCATGGAATTAAGCAAACGAGATATCAATGGAAAGACAGGAAAGAGATAAACAAGATGCCATGCTTAATTTCATGTTTAGCCTGTGATTAGTCACGGGGATTCAAGCTTAGACTAAAAGGGCTCACTTAAACCTAACAAGAACATAAGCTTGCTAAAACGAGAAATTAACCTAGCATGGTTGATAAAAATTAGGGCTTTCTACGTAGGAAGGAAGCTAACAAGATGAGGATTCCATTCATATATAACAATAAGGTTTAGGTCTGTTAAAACCTACCTCAATTGAAGATCTAAACTTCAGCAAATAAGAAAACCCACGAACTAGAAGAATATCCTCCAAAGATCACTTGATATCTCCCTCAATACTCTATAAAATTTAGGGCTTTCAGTCCCAAACGATAGATCTCGTCAAGCAGATCAAGATACTATATTTACATGCTTCATTTGGTGAAGGGTACCTACCTTAATCAAGGATCAAAGAGTTGGATGAAGAAGAACCAAGAACGAAGAACACCTTCCACTAAATCGCCGAATACTCCCAGATCTGTACTCCTCGTCGATTGACCCAGCTACCAAAAGAAACTAGACTCTTTAAGCTTTCTTTTAATACCTAATACACCTTCTGGATCCTTCCAGGAAGGGTGAATTTCGAGCTAGAAGAGACGTGTAACTTACGCCGCCGAAATGCTTGACCTCGATCAAACTCATCTAATCACTTCTATCCTGGTTTATTTTACACGAAATTGGTTAAGGGTTATTAAACTACCAATCAATACCTTTCATTTGCCTTTAACCTCATCGAATTTAATTAAGGAATGAGTTCTAATTTCATGTTTTAAGGTGTAGGTTACTATAGAAGTTACTATTGGGGGTTGGTGGATTCTAATCCCAATTAAACTCTAGATTTGACCAGGTTAACGATTTTATTAGGGTTAATCATAGAAGAAAAGTTTGTTAAGCAAATGATCAGCTACCCAATTACCATTTTTTGAGATTTTAATACGGTCAACTAAATTCCACTTCACTATTCATTTATTAATAAAATGTTAAATTCGAAATTCAAATTCCAAATTCCCTCTTTTAATTTCATTTTCATTCCAAATCAATTGCATTTATGTTTTATTTCATTCATACCTTATTTTAATTTGGATCACATTTCATTTTCATTTCAATTTAAATTTTTAATGGTTTATTTCCATTTCTATTCATTTATTAATTCAACTTAATTCAAATAAATTCTTAAAAATTCCAATTTGAACAGGAAATATTAATAAAAATTACTAATTAAATACGGGGTATTACACCCTCTCCAACTTAAAGAATTTGGTCCTCCAAATTCACTGCATTAAGATGCGAAAATAAAAGAATCTGCTCACCTAGAAAAGGTCGGGATACCGCTTCCTCATCACCTCTTCGGATTCCCAGGTAGCTTCTTCCGCTCCACGCCGACTCCATTGTACCTTGACTATAGGTATAGCTCGACTCCGGAGTTGCTGCTGCTTCCGGTCCAAAATCTTTATTGGTCTTTCCTCATAGGTCAGATCCTCCTTCAGTTCAAAGTCCATATGTTGAATAACATGAGTGGGGTCGTACACATACTTCCGCAACATAGAAATATGGAAGACATTGTGCACGCCAGATAACTGAGGCGGTAATGCCAATCGATAAGCCACTTCTCCCACTCTATCTAGAATCTCAAACGGGCCAATATACCTCGGACTCAGCTTGCCACGAATACCAAATCTGCGAATCCCTCTCGAAGGAGAGACCTTTAAAAACACATGGTCACCTACTTGGAATTCCAATGCCCTTCTTCTATTATCGGCATAACTCTTCTGTCTTGACTGAGCCACTTGTAACCGATCTCGAACAATACGGATGTTCTGTGATGATTCCGAGATAAGATCCGGTCCAAGCCATTGCTTTTCGCCCACCTCGTCCCAACACAATGGGGATCGACAGCTTCTTCCATACAAAGCTTCAAATGGGGCCATCTGAATACTAGACTGATAGCTGTTATTGTAGGCGAATTCAACCAATGCCAAATGCTCCTTCCAATTACCACCGAAGTCAATCATACATGCTCTCAGCATATCCTCCACTATCTGGTTAGTTCTCTCCGTCTGCCCATCTGTCTGTGGATGGAATGCCGTGCTGAAATTCAAACGAGTACCTAAAGACTCTTGCAGTCCCTTCCAGAAATGAGAAGTGAATCTAGGGTCTCGATCAGATATTATATTCACTGGAATACCATGCAATCTCACCACTTCCTTTATATACAGAGCTGCTAGAACATCAATTGTCCATTTAGATTTAATGGACAAGAAATGGGCTGACTTTGTCAGTCTGTCGACGATTACCCAAATTGCATCAAAACCACCACGAGTTCTAGGCAGTCCCATGATAAAATCCATGCCAATACTCTCCCACTTCCATTGGGGTATATCGAGTGGTTTCAATTTCCCTGCCGGTCTGAAGTGCTCGGCCTTGACTTGCTGACATACCAGGCATCTACTCACAAAATCTGTCACTTCTCTTTTCATATTCGGCCACCAAAAGGATCTTTTCAAGTCTTTGAACATTTTAGTGCCTCCAGGATGAATCGTGTATTTAGATCTATGGGCTTCTTCCAGAATCTTGTTCTTGATCTCAGCTACGTCAGGTATACACGTTCGTCCTTGAAATAGAAGTCTTCCATCGTCGGAAATCAAGAAATCCGGTCTGCTGCTCAATTTTCCCTTGATCTCCACCAGTTCGGGATCATTATCTTGCAAAGACTTGATCTCCATTAATAATTCAGGCTTAAGTTGAATCTGAGCAATCAAAACCCGATCATTGTCAATATTAAGATCCAGACTAGATAACTGTTCCAGTAACTTCCACTCTTGCATCATCAAACTGGATAACTTTGCTACAGGCTTCCGGCTCAATGCGTCTGCCACCACATTACCTTTACCAGGGTGATACTCAATAGAGAAGTCAAAGTCCTTCAAATATTCCAGCCATCTGCGCTGTCGCATATTGAGTTCTTTCTGAGAGAACAAATACTTCAAACTCTTGTGATCTGAGAATACCGTGAAAGATTCTCCATACAAGTAATGTCTCCAAATCTTCAAAGCAAAGACAACAGCTGCCAATTCCAAATCATGAACAGGATAGTTCTCTTCATGCTTCCTCAACTGCCTGGAAGAATAAGCAATTACCTTCCCATGCTGCATAAGCACACAGCCTAGACCAATTCCAGATGCATCCGTATAGACCACAAAACCTCCTTCACCAGAAGGTAAAGCCAAAACAGGTGCCGTAGTCAAGCAGTCCTTCAAAATCTGAAAACTTCGTTGACAATCTTCTAACCATTCGAACTTGTTCTCCTTGCGGGTTAATTTAGTAAGAGGTACCGCAATCTTGGAGAAATCTTGAATGAATCTGCGATAATAGCCTGCCAGGCCTAAGAAACTTCTGATCTCGGTCACACTAGTAGGCTGTTCCCAATTCTTCACTGCTTCCACTTTAGAAGGATCAACAGAAATACCTTCCTTGGTAATAATATGCCCTAAAAAGGACACCTCTGGCAACCAGAAATCACACTTACTGAACTTGGCATATAACTGATGGTCTCTTAATAACTGCAGTGCCAATCTCAAGTGTTCGGCATGCTCTCCTTCACTCTTGGAATAGATCAAGATATCATCAATGAATACCACGACCCATTGATCAAGATAGGGTCTAAACACACTGTTCATCAACTGCATAAAAGCTGCCGGTGCATTCGTTAATCCAAAGGGCATAACGACAAATTCGAAATGACCATACCTGCTGCGGAAAGCCGTTTTAAAGATATCCTCTTCCTAAATCCGCAACTGGTGATATCCCGATCGAAGATCGATCTTAGAAAAGAATTGAGCTCCCGCTATCTGGTCAAATAATTCATCAATCCTCGGCAATGGGTACTTATTCTTGATAGTCAACTGATTCAATTGCCGATAATCGATGCACAGCCTCATCGAACCATCCTTCTTCCGAACAAATAATACAGGGGCTCCCCAAGGGGAAGTACTAGGGCGAATGAAACCCTTCTCAAGTAACTCCATCAATTGCTGCTTCAATTCTCTCAACTCCGCAGAAGACATACGATAAGGAGCTTTAGAGACAGGAGAAGAACCCGGAATAACATCAATGGAGAAGATAACTTCCCTCTCAGGCGGAAGTCCAGGTAGTTCCTCAGGAAATATATCGAGAAATTCACGGACAATAGGGATATCTTGAATCTCCACTTGCTGCTCTGGAGTAGCATAGACAAAGGCTAGAAATGCCTCGCAACCTCGCCTCATCAGTTTATCAGCACGAAGGGCCGAAATAAGTGAGACGGAGCGATGGTATCTAATTCCCATAAATGAAAGATCCGGATGTCTATTAAAAGACACCGAGCTAGAACTGCAGTGAACATTGGCCTCATGCTTGGCCAACCAATCTGCTCCTAGGATTACATCATAATCCTTCATGTCCATGCAGACTAAATCAACTGGGAAATTCTGATCATCAATCATAACCTTACTAGAAGGATAGAAATGCTGAATTGCTGATCTAGAGCCAATAGGTGTAGAAATTTCTAACGGAGAATTCATCAAAATAGGTTCCACAGCTAAAGACTTAGCAAATCTCCGAGAAATAAAGGAATGCGTTGCACCAGTATCAAAAAGAACAAAGGCTGGCTTGTCGAGTATATCGAGAGTACCTTCGACGAGTCCACCTTCTTCGGCTGTATCTGCTTCATCTACCTGAAGTGCTTGAAGCTTGCCTTGCGGCTTCTTGAAGAATTGAGGCTTTGCCGGTGTAGCTTGCTCCGATACTAACGGACAATCTGGGATACGGTGCTCCCTACTCCCGCAACGAAGACAGGCGCCCAACTTGCGCCAGCACTCCTCCATCCTATGACCAGGACGGTCACAATATCTGCACACACCCTTAAAGGGTACAATAGGGCCGGGCTTCCTTTCCTATTGCTTCGGCATCTTTCCTTTCCATGATCCTGCTCCGGTCCACGAACTTGACCCACTCGCGGGCCTCTTCTTGATAAAACTAGGTCCGACGTTGCTTTTCTTGAAATCCTTCGGCTGCTCTTTCTTCATGCCTTGGCCTCGGATCCTCTTCGTCATCTCGAGAGTGTCTTCCAGAACTTGCGCCTTTCTTACCATCTCAAAATAAGTCGATATCTCCATAGGTGCCAATTGGTTGATATAGTGAAGCTTCAACCCATTAAGAAAGCGCTTCGCCTTCATCTTCTCAGTGGAAATGAGATGAGTAGCATATCGAGACAGTCTGGAAAATTGTGCTTCGTACTCGGCTACTGATAAGCTCCGCTGTTTCAGAGCCGCAAACTCGGCCGCCTTCTTCTCTTGCACTCGATCAGAAAAATACTTGCTGTTGAAATGTGCCTCGAACTCTTCCCAAGTAACTGGCTGATCACCAAGGGTCGCCTTGATAGAATCCCACCATGCACGTGCATCACGTTCCAGTTGGAAGGTCGATAATAGGACACGTTCTTGATCGGTGCATTGTATGACCTCAAAAATCCTCGCCATATCATCAAGCCAATGTTCGGCTTCGTCGGGATCGGTCGATCCAGCAAATCTGGGTGGATTCATTCCACGGAAGTTCCGGTATAAATCACCGGTGCCATGATGTGCTGCTCCTGCCTGAGCCACTTGCTGCAATGCCTGCGTAAGGCCTTGAACCGTGCACTGCAAATTCCTCCACTCCGCACGATCGGCTGCCATTTCAAAAGCCTACACGAAGAACAGATCACTTAGGGTCAAGAAAGCAGATGACAACACGATTAAGGTATGAACTTAACCCAATTTCTACCCAATCTCACCAGGTCGGGTTCTAGATTTTTACAAGGGTATGGATCCTAAGACACACTTAGAACCCTAGAATTTAGAAAACCTAGGAATATTAAAACCTGGCTCTGATACCACCTAAACTGTCACGCCCCGACGCGGAATACCGGGACGTACAGTCAGAAACACGCTAGCACAAAAATTAAGTTCTAAAACTGCTCAATGGAATAGAAGGATTCTAATCTTCTTATTACAATAATCAACTGATTAAACATAACTTCCAAACTCATTAATACATCACCTGATCTAATACAGAATTAGAACACTAATGCAACACTAAAGGTAATAACTGGAAATACTACGGTGCCAACATGGCAACCTAGATGGAGGCACACTCTAGTAGCACTCAAATCACTCCCCGTCCGAGTGAACGTCACCACCTGAGTAACCTGGAAAGGGGGGAAAACAATACTATGAGCCAACGCTCAGTAGGTAATAACAGGCAAGTGTAAGTGATTAATGATTTAATTACATGTTATATGAAATGATAACAAGGAGAAAGATAACAAGAGCAAGAACACTGTAATAAGATCTTGCAAAGTCAAGAATCAAGAGATAACAATTAATGCAAGGACAAGAACTTTACTATGAACAAGTAAGAACAAGAACAAGTGTAGAAATAATAATTTGGCCAGTAAGCAAGTATATCACGCATGTAACATTTCCACTTTCAAGTAATAGCAAGTAGAGTAACCACAAGTAAATCATAGAACAGGAAAAAGTGGAAAGTGTAAACTAGTAGAGAGTAGTGGACAGCCCCTAGATTAATCACATGTCAAGTACTGGTGCCAATGCCACACCTAGTCAACCACCTCCATGGGGATACAAGTAGTGTTCGGGTGCTCCTCCCAGGACTAGACCAAGCCCTTATTTGTTTGCCAGACATTGATTTATTTGGATCACAAGATCCCACGAATCTAGACTTCCACATTTCATGGCCAATAAATTTCAAAGAACAAGCTATCAAGTAATAAGCACAGATCTGATTGAATATCGAAATAACAAGAAGTATAGAGAATTCAACTTTGGCATAATGTTTAACGACATATCGAGTCGTGGAAACCAAGAATGAAAGGGTAAGTAGGAAAATGCAATAATTAGATCATTCTTAGTTCCATGGTTAAACATTTTATTCTGTTGGTTAACAAGTTTTCAGGCTGTTAAGAATTCAAGCTAAATTTAACCCGATTACATTTTCATAAACTCAAATGTTTAACATGATAATTATACGTTCAAGTTCAATTGCATGATTACACTTATAACAAAACCAATTACATGCTGTGGGTAGCTAACCAATTGATAAAAACACTAAGGATTCCAACAAGGACTCAGTACGTGGCGGAGGTAATCGATCCGAAGATCACTCGCGCAAGCGTGCGACCATCCCGATAGGCGTAGCCTAACGTTCGGACAACACCTTTTGATATACTGGAGCCTTGAGGGATAAAAATTAACTTACTGCATTCAGAAATAAGAATATACAATAATCTGATAGAAATAAGATAGCTAACGGCTCAAAACGAAATTCTGTGTATGAACGCGCTATAGACAGGTAGCGCGTTTATCAAGAACGCGCTGGGGAAGTATGGCGCATCCAAGATAGGGCCAGAAATCCAATTTAGTTTGAAAACTGGATAAACACAGGGGTTCTAAGAGTTAATAAACACATAACACAACTTAATAGTATCTGCAGGGACTTAATATAGCTCGAAAACACACAAGAAACGTTCTGTTATAACCCCTTAGAAGATCGGGGTCGTCAGGTTGAAGAAATTAAGGACAAGGAAAATCCAATGATTAAGTTTGAAAGCTAGGTTAACAGGTGGGGGTACTAACTATTAGTACTACTCAATTAACATCTTAACTACGTAAAAATATTATAAGTATATTGTGAAAACATTCAGAAGCTAATCATCATAATTCTGGAATCAAAGAATATCAGGAACTAAAAGAACATGAAAACCCTTTTGATTAATTTGAAAACTGGACAAAGATGTTTTCTAACTGAACATACGTCTTATATAGCATCTTACAGCAACCATATAACATCTTACAGAATTATAATTTGCATCAGAGGCCTTACGACTCGACCCCTCAAGCGATTGGGTTATGAAGCATGTCGCGCCATAGGGCCATAGCGCCTTAATGAAGAACGCGCTAGGTAAAGCTAGCGCGATCCCAAAAATCTGAATATATTAAAATTTTAAGGTTTGAACGTGTTCTGCCAGGGCTGGGGGTCTACAAGATTGCGCTATATCGGGCTAGCGCGTTAAAGATCGCGCCCCTGGTACATAGCGCCTTAACGAGCAGAGAACGGGATTCAAGTTCCCTTGATTAGAATCAACATAACTCCTCTGTTTCTTCATGGAATTAAGCAAACGAGATATCAATGGAAAGACAGGAAAGAGATAAACAAGATGCCATGCTTAATTTCATGTTTAGCCTGTGATTAGTCACGGGGATTCAAGCTTAGACTAAAAGGGCTCACTTAAACCTAACAAGAACATAAGCTTGCTAAAACGAGAAATTAACCTAGCATGGTTGATAAAAATTAGGGCTTTCTACGTAGGAAGGAAGCTAACAAGATGAGGATTCCATTCATATATAACAATAAGGTTTAGGTCTGTTAAAACCTACCTCAATTGAAGATCTAAACTTCAGCAAATAAGAAAACCCACGAACTAGAAGAATATCCTCCAAAGATCACTTGATATCTCCCTCAATACTCTATAAAATTTAGGGCTTTCAGTCCCAAACGATAGATCTCGTCAAGCAGATCAAGATACTATATTTACATGCTTCATTTGGTGAAGGGTACCTACCTTAATCAAGGATCAAAGAGTTGGATGAAGAAGAACCAAGAACGAAGAACACCTTCCACTAAATCGCCGAATACTCCCAGATCTGTACTCCTCGTCGATTGACCCAGCTACCAAAAGAAACTAGACTCTTTAAGCTTTCTTTTAATACCTAATACACCTTCTGGATCCTTCCAGGAAGGGTGAATTTCGAGCTAGAAGAGACGTGTAACTTACGCCGCCGAAATGCTTGACCTCGATCAAACTCATCTAATCACTTCTATCCTGGTTTATTTTACACGAAATTGGTTAAGGGTTATTAAACTACCAATCAATACCTTTCATTTGCCTCTAACCTCATCGAATTTAATTAAGGAATGAGTTCTAATTTCATGTTTTAAGGTGTAGGTTACTATAGAAGTTACTATTGGGGGTTGGTGGATTCTAATCCCAATTAAACTCTAGATTTGACCAGGTTAACGATTTTATTAGGGTTAATCATAGAAGAAAAGTTTGTTAAGCAAATGATCAGCTACCCAATTACCATTTTTCGAGATTTTAATACGGTCAACTAAATTCCACTTCACTATTCATTTATTAATAAAATGTTAAATTCGAAATTCAAATTCCAAATTCCCTCTTTTAATTTCATTTTCATTCCAAATCAATTGCATTTATGTTTTATTTCATTCATACCTTATTTTAATTTGGATCACATTTCATTTTCATTTCAATTTAAATTTTTAATGGTTTATTTCCATTTCTATTCATTTATTAATTCAACTTAATTCAAATAAATTCTTAAAAATTCCAATTTGAACAGGAAATATTAATAAAAATTACTAATTAAATACGGGGTATTACACCCTCTCCTACTTAAAAGAATTTGGTCCTCCAAATTCACTGCATTAAGATGCGAAAATAAAAGAATCTGCTCACCTAGAAAAGGTCGGGATACCGCTTCCTCATCACCTCTTCGGATTCCCAGGTAGCTTCTTCCGCTCCACGCCGACTCCATTGTACCTTGACTATAGGTATAGCTCGACTCCGGAGTTGCTGCTGCTTCCGGTCCAAAATCTTTATTGGTCTTTCCTCATAGGTCAGATCCTCCTTCAGTTCAAAGTCCATATGTTGAATAACATGAGTGGGGTCGTACACATACTTCCGCAACATAGAAATATGGAAGACATTGTGCACGCCAGATAACTGAGGCGGTAATGCCAATCGATAAGCCACTTCTCCCACTCTATCTAGAATCTCAAACGGGCCAATATACCTCGGACTCAGCTTGCCACGAATACCAAATCTGCGAATCCCTCTCGAAGGAGAGACCTTTAAAAACACATGGTCACCTACTTGGAATTCCAATGCCCTTCTTCTATTATCGGCATAACTCTTCTGTCTTGACTGAGCCACTTGTAACCGATCTCGGACAATACGGATGTTCTGTGATGATTCCGAGATAAGATCCGGTCCAAGCCATTGCTTTTCGCCCACCTCGTCCCAACACAACGGGGATCGACAGCTTCTTCCATACAAAGCTTCAAATGGGGCCATCTGAATACTAGACTGATAGCTGTTATTGTAGGCGAATTCAACCAATGCCAAATGCTCCTTCCAATTACCACCGAAGTCAATCATACATGCTCTCAGCATATCCTCCACTATCTGGTTAGTTCTCTCCGTCTGCCCATCTGTCTGTGGATGGAATGCCGTGCTGAAATTCAAACGAGTACCTAAAGACTCTTGCAGTCCCTTCCAGAAATGAGAAGTGAATCTAGGGTCTCGATCAGATATTATATTCACTGGAATACCATGCAATCTCACCACTTCCTTTATATACAGAGCTGCTAGAACATCAATTGTCCATTTAGATTTAATGGACAAGAAATGGGCTGACTTTGTCAGTCTGTCGACGATTACCCAAATTGCATCAAAACCACCACGAGTTCTAGGCAGTCCCATGATAAAATCCATGCCAATACTCTCCCACTTCCATTGGGGTATATCGAGTGGTTTCAATTTCCCTGCCGGTCTGAAGTGCTCGGCCTTGACTTGCTGACATACCAGGCATCTACTCACAAAATCTGTCACTTCTCTTTTCATATTCGGCCACCAAAAGGATCTTTTCAAGTCTTTGAACATTTTAGTGCCTCCAGGATGAATCGTGTATTTAGATCTATGGCTTCTTCCAGAATCTTGTTCTTGATCTCAGCTACGTCAGGTATACACGTTCGTCCTTGAAATAGAAGTCTTCCATCGTCGAAATCAAGAAATCCGGTCTGCTGCTCAATTTTCCCTTGATCTCCACCAGTTCGGGATCATTATCTTGCAAAGACTTGATCTCCATTAATAATTCAGGCTTAAGTTGAATCTGAGCAATCAAAACCCGATCATTGTCAATATTAAGATCCAGACTAGATAACTGTTCCAGTAACTTCCACTCTTGCATCATCAAACTGGATAACTTTGCTACAGGCTTCCGGCTCAATGCGTCTGCCACCACATTACCTTTACCAGGGTGATACTCAATAGAGAAGTCAAAGTCCTTCAAATATTCCAGCCATCTGCGCTGTCGCATATTGAGTTCTTTCTGAGAGAACAAATACTTCAAACTCTTGTGATCTGAGAATACCGTGAAAGATTCTCCATACAAGTAATGTCTCCAAATCTTCAAAGCAAAGACAACAGCTGCCAATTCCAAATCATGAACAGGATAGTTCTCTTCATGCTTCCTCAACTGCCTGGAAGAATAAGCAATTACCTTCCCATGCTGCATAAGCACACAGCCTAGACCAATTCCAGATGCATCCGTATAGACCACAAAACCTCCTTCACCAGAAGGTAAAGCCAAAACAGGTGCCGTAGTCAAGCAGTCCTTCAAAATATGAAAACTTCGTTGACAATCTTCTAACCATTCGAACTTGTTCTCCTTGCGGGTTAATTTAGTAAGAGGTACCGCAATCTTGGAGAAATCTTGAATGAATCTGCGATAATAGCCTGCCATGCCTAAGAAACTTCTGATCTCGGTCACACTAGTAGGCTGTTCCCAATTCTTCACTGCTTCCACTTTAGAAGGATCAACAGAAATACCTTCCTTGGTAATAATATGCCCTAAAAAGGACACCTCTGGCAACCAGAAATCACACTTACTGAACTTGGCATATAACTGATGGTCTCTTAATAACTGCAGTGCCAATCTCAAGTGTTCGGCATGCTCTCCTTCACTCTTGGAATAGATCAAGATATCATCAATGAATACCACGACCCATTGATCAAGATAGGGTCTAAACACACTGTTCATCAACTGCATAAAAGCTGCCGGTGCATTCGTTAATCCAAAGGGCATAACGACAAATTCGAAATGACCATACCTGCTGCGGAAAGCCGTTTTAAAGATATCCTCTTCCTAAATCCGCAACTGGTGATATCCCGATCGAAGATCGATCTTAGAAAAGAATTGAGCTCCCGCTATCTGGTCAAATAATTCATCAATCCTCGGCAATGGGTACTTATTCTTGATAGTCAACTGATTCAATTGCCGATAATCGATGCACAGCCTCATCGAACCATCCTTCTTCCGAACAAATAATACAGGGGCTCCCCAAGGGGAAGTACTAGGGCGAATGAAACCCTTCTCAAGTAACTCCATCAATTGCTGCTTCAATTCTCTCAACTCCGCAGAAGACATACGATAAGGAGCTTTAGAGACAGGAGAAGAACCCGGAATAACATCAATGGAGAAGATAACTTCCCTCTCAGGCGGAAGTCCAGGTAGTTCCTCAGGAAATATATCGAGAAATTCACGGACAACAGGGATATCTTGAATCTCCACTTGCTGCTCTGGAGTAGCATAGACAAAGGCTAGAAATGCCTCGCAACCTCGCCTCATCAGTTTATCAGCACGAAGGGCCGAAATAAGTGAGACGGAGCGATGGTATCTAATTCCCATAAATGAAAGATCCGGATGTCTATTAAAAGACACCGAGCTAGAACTGCAGTGAACATTGGCCTCATGCTTGGCCAACCAATCTGCTCCTAGGATTACATCATAATCCTTCATGTCCATGCAGACTAAATCAACTGGGAAATTCTGATCATCAATCATAACCTTACTAGAAGGATAGAAATGCTGAATTGCTGATCTAGAGCCAATAGGTGTAGAAATTTCTAACGGAGAATTCATCAAAATAGGTTCCACAGCTAAAGACTTAGCAAATCTCCGAGAAATAAAGGAATGCGTTGCACCAGTATCAAAAAGAACAAAGCTGGCTTGTCGAGTATAACGAGAGTACCTTCGACGAGTCCACCTTCTTCGGCTGTATCTGCTTCATCTACCTGAAGTGCTTGAAGCTTGCCTTGCGGCTTCTTGAAGAATTGAGGCTTTGCCGGTGTAGCTTGCTCCGATACTAACGGACAATCTGGGATACGGTGCTCCCTACTCCCGCAACGAAGACAGGCGCCCAACTTGCGCCAGCACTCCTCCATCCTATGACCAGGACGGTCACAATATCTGCACACACCCTTAAAGGGTACAATAGGGCCGGGCTTCCTTTCCTCTTGCTTCAGCATCTTTCCTTTCCATGATCCTGCTCCGGTCCACGAACTTGACCCACTCGCGGGCCTCTTCTTGATAAAACTAGGTCCGACGTTGCTTTTCTTGAAATCCTTCGGCTGCTCTTTCTTCATGCCTTGGCCTCGGATCCTCTCGTCATCTCGAGAGTGTCTTCCAGAACTTGCGCCTTTCTTACCATCTCAAAATAAGTCGATATCTCCATAGGTGCCAATTGGTTGATATAGTGAAGCTTCAACCCATTAAGAAAGCGCTTCGCCTTCATCTTCTCAGTGGAAATGAGATGAGTAGCATATCGAGACAGTCTGGAAAATTGTGCTTCGTACTCGGCTACTGATAAGCTCCGCTGTTTCAGAGCCGCAAACTCGGCCGCCTTCTTCTCTTGCACTCGATCAGAAAAATACTTGCTGTTGAAATGTGCCTCGAACTCTTCCCAAGTAACTGGCTGATCACCAAGGGTCGCCTTGATAGAATCCCACCATGCACGTGCATCACGTTCCAGTTGGAAGGTCGATAATAGGACACGTTCTTGATCGGTGCATTGTATGACCTCAAAAATCCTCGCCATATCATCAAGCCAATGTTCGGCTTCGTCGGGATCGGTCGATCCAGCAAATCTGGGTGGATTCATTCCACGGAAGTTCCGGTATAAATCACCGGTGCCATGATGTGCTGCTCCTGCCTGAGCCACTTGCTGCAATGCCTGCGTAAGGCCTTGAACCGTGCACTGCAAATTCCTCCACTCCGCACGATCGGCTGCCATTTCAAAAGCCTACACGAAGAACAGATCACTTAGGGTCAAGAAAGCAGATGACAACACGATTAAGGTATGAACTTAACCCAATTTCTACCCAATCTCACCAGGTCGGGTTCTAGATTTTTACAAGGGTATGGATCCTAAGACACACTTAGAACCCTAGAATTTAGAAAACCTAGGAATATTAAAACCTGGCTCTGATACCACCTAAACTGTCACGCCCCGACGCGGAATACCGGGACGTACAGTCAGAAACACGCTAGCACAAAAATTAAGTTCTAAAACTGCTCAATGGAATAGAAGGATTCTAATCTTCTTATTACAATAATCAACTGATTAAACATAACTTCCAAACTCATTAATACATCACCTGATCTAATACAGAATTAGAACACTAATGCAACACTAAAGGTAATAACTGGAAATACTACGGTGCCAACATGGCAACCTAGATGGAGGCACACTCTAGTAGCACTCAAATCACTCCCCGTCCGAGTGAACGTCACCACCTGAGTAACCTGGAAAGGGGGAAAACAATACTATGAGCCAACGCTCAGTAGGTAATAACAGGCAAGTGTAAGTGATTAATGATTTAATTACATGTTATATGAAATGATAACAAGGAGAAAGATAACAAGAGCAAGAACACTGTAATAAGATCTTGCAAAGTCAAGAATCAAGAGATAACAATTAATGCAAGGACAAGAACTTTACTATGAACAAGTAAGAACAAGAACAAGTGTAGAAATAATAATTTGGCCAGTAAGCAAGTATATCACGCATGTAACATTTCCACTTTCAAGTAATAGCAAGTAGAGTAACCACAAGTAAATCATAGAACAGGAAAAAGTGGAAAGTGTAAACTAGTAGAGAGTAGTGGACAGCCCCTAGATTAATCACATGTCAAGTACTGGTGCCAATGCCACACCTAGTCAACCACCTCCATGGGGATACAAGTAGTGTTCGGGTGCTCCTCCCAGGACTAGACCAAGCCCTTATTTGTTTGCCAGACATTGATTTATTTGGATCACAAGATCCCACGAATCTAGACTTCCACATTTCATGGCCAATAAATTTCAAAGAACAAGCTATCAAGTAATAAGCACAGATCTGATTGAATATCGAAATAACAAGAAGTATAGAGAATTCAACTTTGGCATAATGTTTAACGACATATCGAGTCGTGGAAACCAAGAATGAAAGGGTAAGTAGGAAAATGCAATAATTAGATCATTCTTAGTTCCATGGTTAAACATTTTATTCTGTTGGTTAACAAGTTTTCAGGCTGTTAAGAATTCAAGCTAAATTTAACCCGATTACATTTTCATAAACTCAAATGTTTAACATGATAATTATACGTTCAAGTTCAATTGCATGATTACACTTATAACAAAACCAATTACATGCTGTGGGTAGCTAACCAATTGATAAAAACACTAAGGATTCCAACAAGGACTCAGTATGTGGGGGAGGTAATCGATCCGAAGATCACTCGCGCAAGCGTGCGACCATCCCGATAGGCGTAGCCTAACGTTCGGACAACACCTTTTGATATACTGGAGCCTTGAGGGATAAAAATTAACTTACTGCATTCAGAAATAAGAATATACAATAATCTGATAGAAATAAGATAGCTAACGGCTCAAAACGAAATTCTGTGTATGAACGCGCTATAGACAGGTAGCGCGTTTATCAAGAACACGCTGGGGAAGTATGGCGCGTCCAAGGTAGGGCCAGAAATCCAATTTAGTTTGAAAACTGGATAAACACAGGGGTTCTAAGAGTTAATAAACACATAACACAACTTAATAGTATCTGCAGGGACTTAATATAGCTCGAAAACACACAAGAAACGTTCTGTTATAACCCCTTAGAAGATCGGGGTCGTCAGGTTGAAGAAATTAAGGACAAGGAAAATCCAATGATTAAGTTTGAAAGCTAGGTTAACAGGTGGGGGTACTAACTATTAGTACTACTCAATTAACATCTTAACTACGTAAAAATATTATAAGTATATTGTGAAAACATTCAGAAGCTAATCATCATAATTCTGGAATCAAAGAATATCGGAACTAAAAGAACATGAAAACCCTTTTGATTAATTTGAAAACTGGACAAAGATGTTTTCTAACTGAACATACGTCTTATATAGCATCTTACAGCAACCATATAACATCTTACAGAATTATAATCTGCATCAGAGGGCTTACGACTCGACCCCTCAAGCGATTGGGGTATGAAGCATGTCGCGCCATAGGGCCATAGCGCCTTAATGAAGAACGCGCTAGGTAAAGCTAGCGCGATCCCAAAAATCTGAATATATTAAAATTTTAAGGTTTGAACGTGTTCTGCCAGGGCTGGGGGTCTACAAGATTGCGCTATATCGGGCTAGCGCGTTAAAGATCGCGCCCCTGGTACATAGCGCCTTAACGAGCAGAGAACGGGATTCAAGTTCCCTTGATTAGAATCAACATAACTCCTCTGTTTCTTCATGGAATTAAGCAAACGAGATATCAATGGAAAGACAGGAAAGAGATAAACAAGATGCCATGCTTAATTTCATGTTTAGCCTGTGATTAGTCACGGGGATTCAAGCTTAGACTAAAAGGGCTCACTTAAACCTAACAAGAACATAAGCTTGCTAAAACGAGAAATTAACCTAGCATGATTGATAAGAATTAGGGCTTTCTACGTAGAAGGAAGCTAACACGATGAGGATTCCATTCATATATAACAATAAGGTTTAGGTCTGTTAGAACCTACCTCAATTGAAGATCTAAACTTCAGCAAATAAGAAAACCCACGAACTAGAAGAATATCCTCCAAAGATCGCTTGATATCTCCCTCAATACTCTATAAAATTTAGGGCTTTCAGTCCCAAACGATAGATCTCGTCAAGCAGATCAAGATACTATATTTACATGTCTCATTTGATGAAGGGTACCTACCTTAATCAAGGATCAAAGAGTTGGATGAAGAAGAACCAAGAACGAAGAACACCTTCCACTAAATCGCCGAATACTCCCAGATCTGTACTCCTCGTCGATTGACCCAGCTACCAAAAGAAACTAGACTCTTTAAGCTTTCTTTTAATACCTAATACACCTTCTGGATCCTTCCAGGAAGGGTGAATTTTGAGCTAGAAGAGACGTGTAACTTACGCCGCCGAAATGCTTGACCTCGATCAAACTCATCTAATCACTTCTATCCTGGTTTATTTTACACGAAATTGGTTAAGGGTTATTAAACTACCAATCAATACCTTTCATTTGCCTTTAACCTCATCGAATTTAATTAAGGAATGAGTTCTAATTTCATGTTTTAAGGTGTAGGTTACTATAGAAGTTACTATTGGGGGTTGGTGGATTCTAATCCCAATTAAACTCTAGATTTGACCAGGTTAACGATTTTATTAGGGTTAATCATAGAAGAAAAGTTTGTTAAGCAAATGATCAGCTACCCAATTACCATTTTTCGAGATTTTAATACGGTCAACTAAATTCCACTTCACTATTCATTTATTAATAAAATGTTAAATTCGAAATTCAAATTCCAAATTCCCTCTTTTAATTTCATTTTCATTCCAAATCAATTGCATTTATGTTTTATTTCATTCATACCTTATTTTAATTTGGATCACATTTCATTTTCATTTCAATTTAAATTTTTAATGGTTTATTTCCATTTCTATTCATTTATTAATTCAACTTAATTCAAATAAATTCTTAAAAATTCCAATTTGAACAGGAAATATTAATAAAAATTACTAATTAAATATGGGGTATTACAACTGGACTGGTAACTGTTGTTGCAGGCAAATTCTATGAGAGCCAAATGTTCATACCAGCTACCACCAAAGTCAATCATGCAAGCCCTTAACATATCTTAGACAATCTGATTGGTCCTCTCGGTCTGCCCGTCCGTCTGAGGATGAAATGCGGTGCTGAAATTTAGGCAGGTTCCCAGGGACTCTTGTAATCCCTTCTAAAAATGTGAAGTGAACCCGGGGTCTCTATCTGACACAATGTTCACAGGTACACCATGCAGTCTTACCACTTCCTTTATAAACAAAGCAGCCAAAACATCGACTGTCCACTTTGACTTGATGGACAAGAAATGTGCAGATTTAGTCAACCTATCCACAATTACCCATATCACATCAAAACTTCCACGAGTTCTTGGTAAGCCCATTATAAAATCCATGCCGATACTCTCCTACATCCATTGTGGTATATCGAGAGGCTTTAATTTTTCGGCAGGTCTGAAATGCTCAGCCTTTACTTATTGACACACCAAGTATCTACTTACGAACTCAGCCACTTCCCTCTTCATGTTTGGCCACCAAAATGTCCTTTTTAATCCTGGTACATCTTAGTAGCTCTAGGGTGAATAGTATACTTGGACCTGTGGGCTTCCTCAAGGATCTTGCTCTTCACTTCGGCTAAATCAGGGATATAAATCCTTCCTCGGAACAACAACCTTCCATCATCGGCAAGCAGAAAAGTCTGGTCGATTGCTCAAACTTCCTTTGATCTCTACCAATATTGGGTCATTATCTTGCAAAGTCATGATTTCCGCCAACAGCTCTGGATGAAGCTGAACCTGAGTGATCACAACCTGATCCTTATTCTCACCAACATTAAGGTCTAGACTAGCCAATTGTTCCAGCATCCTCCACTCTTGCAATATAAGACTTGAGAACTTAGCTATTGGCTTACGGCTCAAAGCATCAGCCACAACATTGCCCTTCCCAGGGTGATACTCTACGGAGAAATCAAAATCCTTCAAATATTCAAGCCATCTTCTCTGCCTCATGTTAAGCTCTTTCTGGGAGAACAAAATACTTCAGACTCTTATGATCAGTAAATATAGTAAAGGTCTCTCCATATAAGTAGTGCCTCCAAATCTTCAAGGTAAAAACCACTACAGTGAGCTCTAAGTCATGGACATGATAGTTCTCTTCATGCTTCCTCAACTGTCTAGATGAGTAGGCTATCACCCTACCATGCTGTATAAGCATACAACCTAGGCCAACGCCCGAGGCATCAGTGTAAACTTCAAAACCTCCTTCTCTAGAAGGCAAGGCTAAAACGGGGGCGGTTGGTCAAACACTCTTTCAGAGTCTAGAAACTCCTTTCACAATCTTGTTACCACTCAAATCGATTATCCTTGCGGGTTAATCTACTTAAAGGTACTACAATCTTGGAGAAATCCTTAATGAATCTCCGATAATAGCCTGCTAGGCCTAGAAAACTTCTTACTTTGGTTACATTCACAAGCCTATCCTAGTTCTTCACCGCTTCTACCTTAGAAGGGTCTACAAAAATGCCATCTTTAGTAATGATATGCCCCAGAAAGGATACTTCTTCAACCAAAATTCACACTTACTAAACTTGACGTATAACTGATAATCCCTCAATATCTGTAATGCCGTCTTCAAGTGCTCTTCGTGCTTCTTCTTGCTCTTGGAGTATATCAGAATATCATCGATAAAAACTACGACCCATTGATCTAAGTAGGGTCGGAACACACTGTTCATTAGCTGCATGAAAGCTACAGGAGCATTTGTTAGATCAAAAGGCATTACCACAAATTCGAAATGCCCATACCTACTCCGAAATGCCGTTTTAAGAATATCTTCATCCTTGATTCGAAACTGATGGTACCCCGATCGAAGATCAATCTTGGAAAAATACTGTGCTCTAGCTATCAGATCGAACAACTCATCTATTCTCGACAATGGGTACTTGTTTTTGATAGTCAACTGATTCAATTGACGGTAATCAATACACAGTCTTAACGAACCATCCTTCTTCCTTACAAACAGAACTGGGGCTCCCCACGGGGATGTACGAGGATGAATGAACCCCTTCTCGAGCAACTCCAATAATTGCTTCTTCAATTCCCTTAACTCCGTGGGAGACATACGGTACGGAGCCTTAGAGATAGGAGATGCGCCAGGAACTAGATCAATAGCGAAGACTACCTCTCTTTCAGGGGGGAGTCCTGGAAAATCTTCAGGAAACGCATCTGAAAAATCTCGGACAATCGAAATGTCCTTCAACTCTAACTCCTTCCTGTCAGTCAAAGAGACCAAATCCAAAAATTCCTGACATCCTTTTCTCAACAACTTCTCGGCCCGAAGTGTCGAAATAAGTGGCATATACTTAGAATGCCTAACCCCAACATAAGAAAGCTCGAGGTGCCTAGAGAAAGACATGGTGCCAGATTTACAATGAACACTAACCTCATATCTAGCTAACCAATCCGCTCCTACAATTACATCATAATCTTTCATCTTCATACAAACTAAATTGGTCGACAAATTCTGGCCACCAATCAAAACCTTACTAGAAGGATAATAATATTTGATAGCTGAACCCAAACCAATAGGGGTCAAAATTTCCAGTTGAAAATTCATCAACACAGGTTCCACAGATATATTCTTAGCAAAACTTTGAGAAATAAATGAGTGAGTTGCTCTAGTATCAAAAAGAACGAATGCTGGCTTATCAAGAATAATGAGTGTACCTTCAACCAATCCACCTTCCTCGGTGGTTTCTATCTCGGTTTCTTGAAGGGCTTGGAGCTTGCCCTGCCGCCTTTGGCTTCCTTGAGGCTTATCCGATGTAGCTTGGTCAGATAAAAGAGGACACTCAGGGATACGATGGTCCCTGCTCCCATAATGCAAACATGCACCTAGCTTGCTCTAGCACTCTTCCATCTTGTGACCCGGACGATCACAATACTTGCAAAGAGCCTTGGATGATGCAGCCGGTCCTGCCTTCCTGTCATCACTTCTCTGCTTCTTGTCCTTCCATGAACTAGACCCGCCAATGGGCCTCTTCTTACCATTGTTGGGTTTGAAACTACCAGAACTAGTGGTCTTCTCCTTCTTGGTGTTCCTTCCTCGGATCCTCTCAGTCATTTCCATGGTATCTTCAAGAACTTTAACTTTCCTCACAATCTCGACATAGTTGTGAATCTCCATCGGTGCCAACTGGTTGATATATTGGAGCTTCAACCCATTGAGAAACCTCTTGGCCTTCATCTTTTCTGTAGATACCAGGTGCGGTGCATAACGAGATAATCGAGAGAATTACGCGTCGTATTCAGCAACTGACAGATTCCTCTATTGCAAAGCAGCCAATTTCGCTACCTTCTTTTCTTGCACACAGTCCGAGAAATATTTACTGTTGAAAAGCTCCTTAAACTCATCCCACGTCGCACGCCTATTACCGAGCGTGGCATCTACTGCCTCCCACCACGCACGAGCATCATTTTCCAACTGTAAAGTAGTCAAGAGAATGCGTTCCTCGTCACTACATTGCATAACTCAGAAAATACGATCCATCTTCTTTAGCCAATGCTCGGCTTCATTGGGGTCCGCCGAACCACCAACTCATGGGGGATTCAATCCTCAGAAATTCTGGTGGAGATCATCGGCTCCATGGTGCGTCGCTCCACCTTGGGCCACTGTACACGCTCAGCTGCCATCAGAACAGACTCCTACATGTAGGAAAATTAATTAGATCGACCTATCAAGACTTCTTTTAAAGATTATTAGTTAACCTAAGCAGAGTCTCTATCCCATCTCACCGGGTTGGATCCATAAATTTTTTAACAAGGTCACTGGTTCTACGACACCACTAAGAAACCTAGGGACTTTAAAAAACCTAGGCTCAGATATCACAAAGTTGTCACGCCCCGGTGCGGAATATCAGAATGAGGCAGCTAAATCAATCATGACAATCGGAGCAATACCGAGATTTAAAAGAATGCATAAATGTAAGGAAAAATGAATTACTCAAAATACTACTAATTTATACATAACGAGAAATAATCGTTTCCAAGTATCAACTGACAGCTTACATAACGACTCAAATTAAAGACCAACAGAACATGGATATTTAACTCTCCAAGGACCTAATAACAACTGACTCCCTCAAAGACAACTCATAGCCGTTACAAAGACACTACTAATGCGAAGATAGCCACCAGGTCCATCATCTAAATGGTTCACTCCAGGGTCTTCACTCTTGCCCATCCCCATCCGTTTGCATATCATCCTCGGAATTACCTGAAAGGGGGAAAAACTAGGTGAGCGAAAGCTCAGAAGATTCTAAAGCAGGCAAGGTATAAGTGATTAGCCAATTTATTAATGTCATGCGAGATAATGAATAATAAAATAGACGAAACGACAATCACTAGAAATTGTGAGATGACGAGAATGTAGGCAATAATTCAGAAATAAGTTGGATAGAAATTTAACATGTTCCAAGATTTGGCCGTTCAAGCACGCAAGTATAGCAAGCCATGTAGAGTTGAGCTTTTCATAAGAAAGGATATGAATGTAATAGACCACACACTAGCAAGTACTTGGTGCAATGCCTCACCATGTCATGAAAACTCTCCGAGACACTAGTACTTTTCAGGCGCTCCTCCCAGGACCAGACCGGGCCCTTATGATGCATTGTCATTGATTTGGTGGATCCAAGATCCCAAGTAATATCTAGACATTCATTGGATTCGGCCAAGAATTCCAAAGTGAAGCTGTGAAACTTATCATCTAGGACCAAGTGATTTTTTTTCAATAATTGAAAAGAAGTCAAGAGATTAAGGGATATGATCAGGATAGTTTTACAGCTCTAGCCATCTTGACTCGGCTATTGAAGCACACAAGACACACACAGAAAACAAGTTCTAGACAAGTTGCGGTCATGAAAGGGCCGCAAAAAGAATAAAATGGTCTATAATGGACCACAAAGGTCAATACTGGGCCAAAGCACGAAGCCCATCGTTGAAGGATGAAAATCATCCGATAGGGGCCGCAAAATGGATAAAGACGGTCCTCACTGGGCCACTTCCAACAGAAATAGTCCAAGGCTGGCCGCAACTAGGTTGGGCACAACAATGGTCTACCAGTCGAGTTAGCTGATCATTGGTCAGCCTGGGCATGGTGGAATCAGACCACGGTCCAACCTACATATCCCAGATCAATTCCAAGGGCTCAGGTCGACTTACACAGGGCTAGGTCGACTGAAAATCAAGGGAAAGTTGACCGACAAACTGGCACATAGGCCAGGTCAAAAGTCAGAAATGCGGTCAGCAAAAGGCCGCCCACTGGAACAGGACAGTCTTCCACATGGCCGCTACAAATAGTAGCGGTCCCAGAAGGGCCGCAATCAGACAGAACCATCCCAAATCGGGCTGTGAAAACACGTGATTCGATTGAGTCAATAAGTTCAGGCTTTGGGGGTACAACCCGCCCGGCGTGCTAGTGGGAATCACAGGCTCGCGAGGTCTTACGGAGGTATCATAATAGAGGTTCTAGTCCGACGGAAGGAATATCCGACAGAGAGTCCCAACTATTACAAGATTAAAGGTTATAAACCATCGAAAAATGAGAGTATAGCGGTCAGCCAGCACCACCGGAGTGGGGTGACTGTCAAACAATCCTAGTAAATTTTTCCATAATACCAATTAACATTGAAGTAATAATTTCATGATGGAATTGTATTATATGTGACAAGAGGAACAATAAATAAGATATGATTGTGAATGATCACAGTTAAATAAGGCATTACAATGTTCCAGATAATCAGTTTATTTGGTGTGTTTCTACCCTACACATGCTGTCTAAACAACGTGGTCACAATTAATGAAACAACAATTTGAATAAAATCTGGACGTAAATGGCGGTCTGTCGCGCAGTCGCTTGGTTCAGAAGCGGTCAGGAACTGGCCGCAACCCATCCCTTTGCGGTCTATCGCGAGGCCGTTAGCACGTGGCGAGTTTCAAAATTTTAAAAGGGTGGAAAATGGTCTATCGTGAGATCGCTAGGGTCAGAGGCGATTCCTGGTGCGACCACAACCAAGACGCCACGTCTGGCCTCTGGTGAACTCCTATAGACCTCGATTGCAACATGAAATTCATGCGGTACGGTACATAAAAATTGGGGAAAATGCTATTAATAGAACGAGGACAAAAAGGCACACAATATATCATCATCAATTAGGATTTGAGCCTGCTTAAACCTAACATTGAATTGATATAACAAGGAGTAATAAGATCGGTGCCCTAGCTTGACATGCTCTGGCTAAAACATGAACTATGATATCTATACTCAATATAATTTGGTGCTTCTGGTACCAAATTAAGTAGGACTCGAAGGCTCTTCTAATGGTGTAACTTAATTAAGATTTGGTCTGCTAGAACCTACCTTAATCGAAGAACAAAGGGACGACGAACACTCAGAACCACACGAACAATCCTCGCTCCAAACTCACTGATTCCTTGCTTGAACGTGCTCCCCGTCGGCCGCCTCAGCAAATGAGGGTTCTAGGTCGACCTAGGGTTGATTTTATAGGAGGCAATTTGATCTAGGGTGCGAGATAAGGCTAAGAAGAGTCCTCAAAGTCGATCGTGCGTGAAACTCGCGCTTGACCGGGTCGCGCCGGCTCTCGCTCAAAATGGAGCTCCTAGGGTTAGGGTTTTCGTGTGGAATGAGAGGGGAAATGGACTTCGTACAAGGGCCGATCGATTGGGCCTTGTTTGGGCTCAAATGGTTACGAATTGGGCTCGAATTGGGCAATCTAAGGGTCGGTTAAACAAGACTCCTATTTTAGTCCTAAATCTCTTAATTCGGCTTGATTAGAATTTTATTTAGGGGTCAACCAAGAAGACAAAGTGTCTAGAAATTGGGTCCTCTGCATGATTATGATTTTTCCCATATTTTTATAAATTAGTTGAAATTTAGCCCAAAGGGGATTTTAAATCTTAAGAAATTCTTGATTATTACACAGTTATATTATTAAATTTAAGGATGCTACATAATGTCAAACTCTATGAGGATGACGGCCCATTTACCCAGCTGCCCTTTTAGGACTGGCTGAGATAGTATATATTTGACCGGGTCGGCCTTGGATATTAGCTGAACTTCATGCTACAACATATAATGCCTCATCTTCTTGGCTACGAAGACCAGTGCGAGACAAACCTTTTCAATAAGTGTGTATTTTGCTTTAATCCCGACCAATCTTCGGCTAAGGTAGTGGAGAGCTTGTTCTTTTCCTTCTTCATTGTTTTGGGCCAGCATTGCCCCCAGAGAGTATTTGGTGGTGGCTATGTACAAGATCAACGGCCTCCCTTTAATAGGTGCCCCAGTACTGGCGGGGTCTTCAGGTATTCTTTCAGCTGGTCGAAGGCTTTTTGACACTCTTTACCCCAACAGAATGGTGTATCCTCATCATTAGCTTGTGGAACGACTGACACCGCCTAGACAAATTGGAGATGAATATGCGGATATAGGCCAGCTAGCCTTGTAATGACCACTGTTCTGTCAGGTTTCTAGGAGGAGGCAGCTCCTGAATAGCTTTGATCTTGGCATGGTCTATTTCAATCCCCCTGTATCTGATGATGAAGCCTAGGAACTTTCCACTGGAGACGCCAAAAGCGCACTTCATTGGGTTCATCTTTAGCTCATAGTGCCGCAGCCTTTCAAATATAATTCTGAGGTCAGCCAAGTGATCCTCCCTCTTCTTTGTTTTGACGACTAAGACGTCAATATAGCATTCGAGTTTGTCATAGAGAAACTTGTCGAATATTCTCGTCATCGCCCTATGATAAGTGGCACCAGCATTTTTAAGGCTGAAGGGCATTCTTTTGTAATGGAATACCCCTTTAGGCGACCGGAAGGCTGTGTGAATCCTTTCATGATCAGCTATCCAGATTTGATTGTAGCCAGACGACCCCGTCGAGGAATGACAAGGCCCCATGGCTGGTAGTAGCATCGATCATGACTTCGGTGATGGGCACCGAAAAATCATCCTTCGGACAAGCTTTATTTAGACCCCGAAAATCCACACAAATCCTGATCTGGCCGATCTTCTTCTTAACCAGCATGATGTTGGCCAGCCATGTAGTATATTGATTTTCCGCCATGAAGTCGACATCTATGAGCTTGTTGACCTCTTTGCAGATCTAGCTTCTTAATTCTGGTCTCATTCGCCGAGGTGACTGCTTCATCGGCTCGGCTTTAGGGTCAATGGCCAGTATGTGCTGGGCAACTGCAGGGCTGAGGTCTGGCATTTCTTTATAATTCCAAGCAAAGCAATTACAGAATTCTTGGAGTAGCTTCATGTATTGCCCCCTCTCTTCGGGTAGTAAGAGGGTGCTGAGAAAGGTCAGCCTGGGATCATCCTTTGTGCCGAGATTTACTTCAAGCAATTCATCAACAGTGGCTTGGTCGCCATCTTCTATTTCTGGGGGAGCTGGCTGTAAGTCGATGAAGTCCTCGTTATCCTCTTCAACTTCGAGGACATCACAGATATATTCTTATCTTATTTCACCTAACGGCGAGACTTCAGCTTTGCCTCCTTCTGAGCCAGCTGCATGTTGATCGGGCTGGAGATTCAGCCCTGGTGTTGGTGGTGTAGATTCTATGCAGATTGGATGCCGACTTATGGGTGTAGCGCCCTCGAGGGCGGAATGACCTTCTTCAACTTTTGACTCTTGTGAGTCGCCATTGAAAATTATAGTTGCTTCTATAGAGATGGACTCCCAGCACCTGCATGAGGCAGCAGCTTCTTGATCAACATGCGCCCGTGGCCGAGGCGGACATGAGCTCTTCGACTCAATGGATGGTGCCGTCGGTTTGTAGTCCCCCAGGTATTCATCATAGATTTCCTCAAGGAAATCTTCACTTGTCGAGGCAGAGATGGACATGAGTTCAATCTAAATCATTTCAACAGATTTGGTCATGTCAGAAGAATATACTCATTTCTGCAGAAACATTGATGCATAAATGAGATGCATCAGCTTGTTTAACTAACCCATTCAACATGTGTGAATAAAAGCATCGACCTCTAATGTAGCACAGGTAGACCTTAATGAAAGTGCATCGACCTGTCTTTATAATGAATGCATAAGGTGCATCGACCTTGATAGTGATGACTTATAATGCACTGACTTAATGCTACAGAGGCTAACAGACTAGCATCGATCTTTCCAACACATACATCGACCTTAGGCTACAGTCGTTAGGTCACTAGCATCAACCTTTCTCCAACCGCTAGGTTGCTAGCATCAACTTGTGTACAAGGTGGACCGACCTTATAGCACAAGGTACATCAGGTGCATCGACCTAATGAACGAAAAATGCCCATGTGCATCGACCTTCTAGACTCAGCGATATATGTGCATCGACCTTCTTGGTCTGTAACCCATACATGCATCGACCTTCTAGACCCAATGCCATGTATGCATCGACCTGGTAGTTTAATGAAGTGAAAGATGCATCGGCCTTATAACATAATACTTATGCATATACACTGACCTTCTAGGCTCAGAGTTAACAAGTGCACTGGCCTGTCTATCTCAATTTATGAATGTGCATCGACCTGTATACTTCATCCTTGAGCATGCATTGTGTTATGACCGCCAATTGGGCACCGTCCCAATTGAGTATAATTCGGAACCATGAACTCTACGAACTAGAAAATCTAGACATATTATTGAAGAACCCTTAGAAAATTCGTAACTTAACCTAGGGAGATCAGAATTAGGTGAAACCAAGGTCATAATTCTAAGTAGGATGTTATCTATAACTTCTATGTTGATGTTAAGGCCAACTACTGCCTGGATGCTGGAGTTATACCCGAATTACCTCAGGCTACCAAAAGGTCGCAATTGGAATGAGGGAGAATAAATGATAATATTACGAAAATCATAACTTGGGATAGGAATGCAGAAATTTGATGAAACTATATCTCAAAGTTAGATCTCAAAGTCCTCTAGATTTCATCTGAAGACATCCCAATCCAAATCCTAACATAAGAACACGCCCACTCACATTTATGACTAGGTAGACGAAGGGTCACGACTGGAACATAGGAGAAATAACGTTAATATTTCAAAAATCATAACTCATGCTAAAGTTGATGAAATTCGATGAAACCATGACCCAGAGTTAGATCTTGAAGTCCTCTTAATTTCATATGAAGACATCCTAACCTAATTCCCAACAAAAAAGTGCGCCCACTACAACTTATGACCAGCGGTTGAAGGGTCACACCTGTTCAAACCCGAAGGGGTGCTTAGCATTAACTCTCCTTTAAGCCAGCGACCTTGGGAGCTGGACTGAGCCTTATGGGTCATGAGAAGAACCTTGGGTGGCTTGAAAACTATATAATGTGGTGGGTTTCAAGGGTGGTAAGCCTTTAACAACCATTCCCATCAACCCTCTGTCATCTGCTACCCTTTTTGAGTAAGAAAGAAAGGTGAGGGACCGTGGCCCTGCGAAGGAGGGCAGACCTGCAGTACCTAGGGCAACGAGTAAGGTCTTGGGTGGATCTGGGGTGTGGATCTCATCCCCGGATCGAAAGGTGAAAGCTTAGGAGGATCTGGGGTGTGGATATCATCCCTGGATCAATCGGTTGAATATTCCAACGGTAGGCACCTAACCTCAAATTTTAGGGGTCAATGATGCATTAGAATGATTTTAAATATATTTTCTACATTTTAAAGAGGGACTTAAGGGCATGTGGGGACCACCACCACATTCATTTTTGATTTTGGTTTCACCAAGATTCGGGCTTCCATGAGTCTCCTCTGAGTCTCTAAGGTTAGTACAGTCCCTGGGAAGGTCAGCCTTTGGGTAGGGTCAGTGCACCTTTGGAGTTGGCCGTTAGGTCTGAGCACATGTAGGTAAGGTCGGTGCACATGAAGAACAAGTCAGTGCACATGTGTTAAAGTCCATGAGTAAGGTCTGAGCACATGTAGAGTAAGGTCGGTGCACATGCACTGTAGCCTTTGGTCAGGTCTGAGCACATATAGAGTAAGGTTGGTACACATGCACTGTAGCCTTTGGACAGGTCTGAGCACATGTAGAGTAGGGTCGGTGGACATGCACTGTAGCCTTTGGTCAGGTCTGAGCACATTTAGAGTAAGGTCGGTGCACATGCACTGAAGCCTTTGGTCAGGTCTGAGCACATGTAGAGTAAGGTCGGTGCACATGCACTGTAGCTTTTGGTCAGGTCTGAGCACATGTAGAGTAAGGTCGGTGCACATGCACTCTAGCCTTCGGACAGGTCTGAGCAGGTCCAAGAAAAGTCCGAGCACATGAAAAGGCAGGTTGGTGTACATGTGTTGAAACCCTTAATCAAGGTCGGTGCACATGTAGAACATGTCGGTGCACATGCGATGAAACCCTTAATCAAGGTCAGTGTACATGTAGAACAGGTCGGTGCACATGCGTTGAAACCCTTAAGCCAGGTCGGTACTGTTGATACGTTTTCCTTTCTCCTCCTCTTCCTTCTAACTCAAAAATAATATGCCAAGATAACGGAATGAACTAAAAGGGGGAAAGAGCAACTGATGAACTAATCATGCACAAAAGAACGCTGTGATTGCCACCAAGGTACATAGCACAATAGGAGAGTACCACATACCTTGGAAAGGGAGAGACAAGAGTGAAGACACTCGCCCAAAGGATGCAACGCTGGCACAGGAAATGGTCCTGCGGAGACCGCTTAGGGACGTAAACGACTGCTCGACTGGCCGCACACAGCGCTGCAAAGGAATGCAGGAAGAACAGTTGTTTGGAGCCTAGACGGTCCTAACTCGACCGCGAACAGGAGATGGATGGTCCACAGAAGACTGCCCACAACTAAAGAAGGACGAAGACAAACCGCGTAAGACTGCTAGACCCCGAACCAAGGGACTTGATCCTCCACCCCTTCTGGCCGGCCAGAGGGGATGGGCCTCGTGCTTAGCTTCTGTTGACCTGCAAAACAAAGCAAATAACAAGGAAACACAACCCAAATTAGCCCATGGATGTGTAGTATCTATAAAAGAATGAAAGAACACACATGTAATTGGAATGGGGAATACTTGGGGGTTAGGTTTTTAACCCCTATGGGCGTGAAAAACAATAGGAGGGGTGAGAAAAATGAGAATGCCAATGAAAAATGTGGTTGAAAAGTGGGATAATGGTGATGGAATGACAACCGAATGACTAAATAACTAAACTAAAAATGTTAAAAGAAAGACTAGTCCCTGCACTGAAGGCTTAAACGGACGTAGAAAGCCTTCCTCCCTGACTGTGGTTCGCTCAAGAATTCGGCAGCACTTCGTTGCGAACGCCGAATCTCCCCCCCTTTCGAGCTTGAACAAAGGGCACTATTTATAGACCCCTGAAAGTCCACTCGAAATTGAGGATCTCCCAGCGTTAATTAGGGCAAGATTCTGAAGGATAAATCAAAGATAATACTCCCAGATTTCGCTAGGATCAAACGGAATCGAATTTGGTTGAGAATCCGCGTAAAAAACTGAGGATAAAGCAACTCATTCAACCACGGATGGAGAGAGAAAAACCAACCAGCCCAAGGATCTCGGGCCTATACGCGGTCGCTCGATGGGCCGCCTACAACAATACATGGTCTATTGCTAGACCGCCTATGAGTGTCGGTGATAAATAGAAAATAAAATAAATAAAATATTTATCCTAGCGAACAGATCGAATGGCTCGGCGTAGGACTCTCAGGATAAAAACGGCCCACTGATAGACCGCCCAACAAGTATAAGCGGTCTAATGTAAGACCGTCTATATAGATGTCGGTGGAAAAATGTATAGAAAGATAAATATGCTTATTTATCCAGAGACCAAGTCATAAACGGTCTATCAATGGACCGCCTATTCTCTGAACGGTCTATCGCTAGACCGCTTAATGAAATGAAGGTCGACGCTAAAACAGGTGAGGTCGACGCTAGCGAGGAGTAACGTCGACGCTGGTGAGGATAAGGTCGACGCTAATTCACTAAACGTTCTTCCAAGGACCACCCCAAGTGCCAAACGGTCTATCGCTAGACCGCCTTTATGCTGGGCGGTGGAAATTAATAAAAATGGGATAAACAATCTTACTTACCCCAAAGATCAAATGAAATGAAGGCCCACTAAGCCCAAATTCGAGAGCAAACTTAGTCAGGAGAAAGTAATCACAAAATAGGTCCAAAGTCATGCCTGAAAATGGCCCAATGAGTAATGGATAACTTGAGGCATCAAAAAATAGAGTTAAGAAGAATGACTCAACTCATAGGTAAAAAATGAGTGTCAACAGATGCCCCTCCTTAACGTCCTCTTTGCAGGGGAGCAAGCGGAGGTGAAGCGAAAGCAAAGTGGAACACAAAGACGAAGCAGAAATGAAGTGGAGCGGACTGAAAAGCAGGCGTTAAGGCAAAAGACACACGTTTCTTCGCCAATGAGTGATAGAAATCTTCCGAAAAACTCCGAACCAAACACAAGTACTGATCGGACCAAAATGACACCAGTTTGGAGAAACTAACTAAACGAAAAGGAAAAACACACGGTCAACCTCATGGGGGACACAATCCCTCGGACCAATGAGAGGATCGGAACGAGTGGGAAAAAGTAAAGAAGCAGACTAAAACTCCAGACGGGGACCCTTAGTAAATCAAACCAGGTGAACAGACTAGAGAAAACCTTCCAACTCTGAGTGGCATAGCTTCTCTTACCTAAAACCATGAACACACAATCATCCATCACAAACGAGACACTTTCAGACAAACCATGGGACATAAATGCTCAAAAAGATGTGTATGATGCATGCTGGGCTAAAATAAAAGAAATCATTGAATCAAAATGCAAAGAAAATCATAAAATAGAAAATACTCGAGAATACTATTGCTAGACCAGATCAATTAGGGTCAGGACACTATTCGCAACCACAGCGTGCGAGACATAATCGTCGTCTCCCAATTTTCCCAAACGAACGGCCTATCCGATGATTAAACACATGAACTTAGATCATCATCATTTTTGTTAAAGGGGAATATCAGATCTTGGAACATGTGAACAACCAGCCGGTTCTCGAGAAAATATAGCTTAAATACCATATAGGAATGCATTAAAGGATAAAGGGATCGAGATACTTACCTGACTTACCTGACGGTAGTGGAAGTGGGGTGATGCTGCAAAAGAATCATGAACAAGGTTTTGCATTCGTATATATCATGAATTAATTAAATTGAGCACAAAATGTTTCTTTAATTCAGCACACAATGCAGCAAAAGTAGCATCATTCATTCCTTCAACCACATAAATGGTCTACTCATGACCGCTGAGTCAAAATAACGGCTCAAAGGAGACCGCTCAGATAGTGAAAATTTGAATTTCCATCATAGCCCGTACACGGCCCTATGTAAGACCGCCCAAAGAAATAACGGTCAAATGACGACCGCTTAATGGCAGTAGGGGGCATCACATGAAAATTGTCTTTTTTGGAGACCGCCCAGATCATACACGGCCTATCGCGAGACCGCCTTTCTATCGTCGGTTTCAAAAAAAAATAAACCGACACCTCCCTCATCTTCCTTCTCACCGTAACCGACGGAGGACGCCTCCCCCCAAGATCTCCACCTCCCAACATCGAAGCCCTCTCCTTCCCCTTCTCGTTATCATTCTCCACTCCCCATTCCTCCCTCATTCTCTCCCACCCTCGTATGTGATTCAAACACCAAGCTCGCCGGATGGCTCGCGAAGAAGCCCAAACACTGCCACCGTTGAACCCACCGGAGGGAACCCAGGTGGCACCGTCGGTCCAGGAAGTGGCCACGGCCAGAGGAGACCCTACCACGACCGTGATGATGCCGGAAGGAGGAGCACCGCCGGTGGATGAAGCATCGGCGGTGACGATCAAAGCCCCGGCCAAGGAACCTCGTCCCTCTGAGGTAGGCCACTACAACCCCCCCCCCCCCCCATTTCTCATTTTAGCCCATGCATGCTAGTTTAGATGACCAAAATGGGGCATACGACCGCTTTAAGATGATTGTACGGCCTCTAAGGCCATCAAACACAGTGGGGGATGGGGCTTGGATGCCATCGATCACGGCGAGTAAAGCACGGTCTTACAGAGACCACCTAATAAAATTACACGGTTCATATAGAACCGTCTGAGTGAAGGACGGTCCATGGGAAACTATTCAAGGGGATACAAACAGACGGGGCACCGAGAAATCGATACGGTCTAAGGAAGACCGTGTAGTAGATAGACTGTCCATATTGGGCTGTCCAGAAGCTGACCCGTTGCGAAACTAAACGGTCTCCATCAGACCGTCCACCATAGAAACGGTCAGGGGATCGTCCGTGTAACTTAGATCAGCAGGGGGCTTGATGGGGAGATCAAACGGTCAGGTGGGAACCGTGGGGTTCTGAAACGGTTGGAGGGCTACCGTTCTGTGGATGAACGGATGAGGGATACACGGTCCAAATTGGGCCGTCTATGAATGAAAACGGTCAATGGATGACCGCATAGCTTTTAGACCCTAAACTTGACTTATTGAAACCATAAAACGGTTGGAAGCCAACCGTTAGGAGAATATAAACGGCCCGGGGAGGACTGCTAACCTGACAGACATCATCTTTATTCATTTTGATGATTTATTATGAAATGCACGACTAATGCAAATGCTTGAATGCATGCAGGGAAAGTGTAGGACCCAGATTTCATGGCTCCAGGTCCGAGCAGTGTACCTCGCGCTGTCGGACTTCCAGCGAGAGCGGCTAGCAGCCATGGGGTTCAGAGAGTTCCTCTCCGCGGAGGTGACTCGGCTTGACACGGCGTTGCTCTACTCCCTGCATGACCGGTGGGACCCGGTGAGCCGGACGTTCCTCATTCCTTGGGGCCACATGGTCCCAACATTAGAGGACGTCGCGCGCATCACTGGCCTTCGTGTGCACGGGGCACCGGTCAGCAGGAGGACTTCCCCCGACTACCGAGAGCTAGCCCAGGAGCTGTTGGGTTTAGAGCTATTGAGATCGGAGCGTCAGTCAACGACGCTGCCGAGAGCGAGACTACAGGAGAGTCTCAAACTGAGGGGAGCCGGGATCGCGACCGGGGAACTGCCAGAGCAGCATCTCGAGAGACTGACGGAGTGGGCATGACCGAGGGTAGCAGCCGCAGCGGGACCGGAGGGAGACAGGGTGCTGAGGCGGTTCCTGATGCTCTTCTTCAGGAGACTCCTCTTCGCCACCCGGGGAGACGTGGTCAGCTACCACCTGCTGCCACTGCTCGAGGACATAGACCAGGTCGGGGGGTACGCGTGGGGAGCGGCAGTCCTCACATTCCTCTTCAACACCCTCAGCTCGATGAGCAGACGCACGATGCTCGGCGGGTTCTCCCCGCTACTCCAGGTACGACTCGATTCATAAAATGATTATGCATTTGCTATCTGAATTCTTTAAATGCTTATGTGCTAACATTTAATGCAATGCAATGTAGGTGTGGGCCTATCTGCACCTCCCCGGGCTGGGGAGAGGAGAGGAGACTCATCCGGATCGACTGCCCATCGCGAGACGGTGGACGGCACCACGGGAGGTTGGCTCCCTACGTCGCCAGGTCCAGGCGATCAAGGATGACCTCGACACACTACCTTACGCTTCGGTAAGATCTAAAACTTAAACTTTGTGTTAAATGTAATTATATGCCTATTATGCTGCCGTAATTATCCTTTTGACAGGTCAGGTGGATGCCATACCAGGGAGAGGGGCATGAGGGCCAGCCGTGGGTGGTGGCTGCCCTGGCCTAGGCCGGGCGGGACATCTGGCTCCACTGCATGAATGTGGTGGAGCCGCTGTACTACCGGCTCGTGATGAGGACCCTCGGGGTCCATCAGGCGGAGGTGGAGTTCCCAGCACTCGAGAGGCCGGAGGAGCGGGTCGGGCGGCACGCCCGAGGACTAGCAACAGAGATCGACTGGACTGTCAGAGTAGCGGAGCAGATCCGCGACTGGACGGGGCTTGGGCGAGCGGTACGTGCCCGGGTGGAGAGCGAGGAGGCCTACCTGACGGCCTATGCAATGCGCTACGGGGACCAGGTCTTCCGTGGCACTCGATGACCAATACGACTCTAACCCCATGCTTTCTATTATGCTTTATGATTATCATGCACTGACATTTGACTTTCATATGCAGCTCGACCCCCAGGGGCAGATCGTCGAGCTTCAGGGCCTCCTACACTCCACCGTCCAGCAGCGAGACGAGCTCCGACAGGCACTGGACCTCTTGGTGAGTTTCCCCAAACCTTAGACTTAATTCTGCATATGCTTATGATATTGACTAACCTGGAGTTCTAAATGCAGCGAGTCGAGGTCACCCAGAGTTAGAGACTGACGCGCCTTCTTCTTCCTCCCAGCCAATCGCGGACCATGCCGAGTGGGATGCGGAGTTCGCGAGGATGGTAGCACGGGTTATGGAGGCCGAGGCCGCTCTCGCCAAGAGGGTAAGTAAATAGCTACACTTCCCCCATTGATTATGATTATGAAATGCAATTAACTAACCAAGATGCGTGTATATGCAGACGATCGAGCTGACCCGGCTCAGAGAGGAGATGGAGCGGAGTCGCACCGCAGCGCTGGACGAGGTCACCCGGCTTAGAGAGGGGATGGAGCGCATCCGTTCGGTGGACGTAGTGGAGACGGCGCTTCTTCGTGCAGTGCTGGAGCGACTCCGGGCTAGGGCTGCAAAGGTGGAGCGCTACCAAGCTGAGGCGGAGCGAGCCCGGCTTCAGGTGGCGAGGTTGGAGGGCGTCGTGGAGGGGAGGAGCCAGAGGTCCGAGCGCAGCGGAGCTCCGAGCCGCACACACGGCTCCTACAGGAGTTACTTTACGGGTTCCTATGGTCACCGGAGGAACGAGGAGGAGGAGCGGCGCCGACAGCACCCGGAGGAGGTGAGCTCAGCGATGCCCCCGCCATCGAAGAGGCACGAGGGCTCGGGTGAGAGTGGGGGCCAGGGAGAGGGAGCGGCCTGATGTACTTTTAGATGTGATTTATGTACATATGGACATCATGATATGATAGTGATGTGACTTGTTCTTTTGATTTTGCAAAATGAATGTGTGAATGAATGCGTGTATGCCCAATGCGAACTAACTAACGACTACAAGAGTGAGAGAGAGAGGGAGAGAGCGAGACGGGGACTTGAGTAAGAACTGGTGCAAGAAGGACAAAATTGAGGCTTCAGGTAGATAAACGGTCGAACAAACGGCTGCTCTAGTGCTCAAATGGTCCCATTGTGGGCCGTGGATGCTTGTTCGGCCAAAGCTCCAAAGAAGGTTAGAGATGGTCCCCATTGGACCATGGACTCTAAAAGATGGTCGTCTCTTGACCGTTGGCATAGACAGGTGGCCTTTCACGGACCGTTTAGTGCGCTAGGAGGCGAAGGGTGTAGAAGGTGGGTAAACGGTCCATGTTAGACCGCTTCCATGAACGCGCGGTCGATCGATAGACCGTAAAAGGGGAAACTGTGATAGCTTCAAACGGGACTCTCTTGGAGAGTCCCAACCTGAGGTTAAAGGGGCCTAACCCATGTCAAGGCCTATCCTAACCCATCCTAGAGTCATCCTACCTCAATCCTAGGGGTATTAGGCCACAAATTAGGCTCTATAAGTATAAGGGTGTTCCAAATTCGTTCTTCACACAAATCCTCTCCCTTAAGCCTTGAAAATCTTGCAAAATCTCCCCTAAAACACCATGAAGAGGGCTTTAGAAGGAAGCTCTATGGGTGAGGCCGCTTACCATGGGCCAAAGCCGGCTAGGAAGGAGCATGGGGTGCTGGAAAGACTGACCGCCATCCCCGGGCATGTGAGCTCCAGCCCTTTGAGAGTGGCAAGTCAATGTAATTTTCTTTATTTCACTCAATCTCTTCAAAAATGCTTATATTCTTCCTCTCTTCTTCTCTTTTTTCTTTCCATCATCTCAGCTCCTTCCTGGTCCCAGGCGTTATTCCACCTTGAAGTGGATGGCTCCCATGATCCGTGAGCTCCCTATAACCGTGATATCCATTTTAAAGGCTTGGCACTTGCACCCTCTCTTAATCCTAGCCAAGAACTTCCCAAAGCTTTCACTAGATTGGCATAGTATCATAGCCTTGATAGAAGTGTGGCATCCATAGACACATACTTTAATCTTCCTTTCCTTTAAGGCCACCATCTTGTTGGAGGAAGTAGAGACCTACCTATCCCTTCCTAGATCCAAAGTGGGTGAGGAAGACTTAATCTGCCATACGGTTGCCCCTGTAGACCCTGCCCTCATTCTAGGGGAGTTCCTACCTAGCACTAAGGACATCCACACTATGATTGGTCCACACCATATCCATTTGCTACCCTTAAGCCAGTGGGTCATAGCTCATTGTAAGAACAAGTGTGGGTGGGATGAAGCCATAGCCAAGGCTATTTCGATCTACTTATGTGGTGCTATACTCTTCCCCTCTGCCGACCACGTTCTGGACATCCCCATCCTTAGCACCATCAGTGGCTTATGGCGGGGTCTTTTCATTTCTCAGGCCATCCTTGCTTACCTTTACAAGGGCCTTAGCTCAGCAGCCTTAGGGGGTCCACTCTTTGGCTCTATGATTCTCTTGGAGTGTTGGATGGGTGTCAGGTTGAAATTCATGCCTAGGGAGGCTATTACTTCGGTCAGCCGGATGTTTGGGAGCCATCCATTGTTCTTTATTGGTGGCTCTTTCAGGTTTTCTCAGCAGGTGGAGTGTCAGACTGCAGACAAGAAGTCTAGGGATGAATGGCACCTCTACATCAACACTTTGCCCCTGGACCGGTTCGTGATGCGCCCGTTCTTCCTCCACGGCACCACCCTCAAGCTTCCAAGGAGGCTTGGGCTCGACTTGCGGCTTGTGGGTGTGATGCGGGACGGACACGCAGCCTAGGACTCTAGCTCGTGATCGCCCCTAAGCGCGGGAAGACGTGGGACCGTGCGCGGTTGAGAAACCGGCAGTGAGTCTCGGGTATTAGCTTATCCACGTCAACCCGGGTTGAGTCACGGGACGAGTTACACTCACTCTCTCGCAGCGGTGATACAATTGATATAACGGGCTAATAACCTATCACATGCAGCGGCATATACGAATAAATACGAGTAAAGCAAAGCCGAGTAAGAGAGCGAGCATGATACCTCCACGCTCCGGGCGTGGAGAAGACGACCCCGGCCAGTTACGGTAACTCCCGGTACAATGGTAAAAAGTTAGTTACAATAGTGAATTATATTGCCCACTCCACGCAAAGAGGTAAAGGGCTACAAGTGGGGCCCGGGAGGACCGACCCTCGGTTGACGGGCAGCAATCTGGAGGTGCGTTCGGGGTGAACTCGGCCTGCTGGTCCGACTCGGTCCTGCGCTGACTCGGTACTGTGCCAACTCGGTTCTGACTCGCTGGATAGCAAGGTGCGGATTCCAAAGGAACATCGCCTTCCTAAGGTCTTCTGAAGGCGCCGCTTGGCTGGGACGATGATGGGATGTCCCTGATCGACTCCCTGAAGTGGCGGTTCTAGAAGTTGACTTTGTATTTTTGCACGAATTATTCCCGGACTGCAATTGCAGACCTGCACAGGGAACATATCTGCACGTCTCGGCTGCAAGAATTATGTTGCTCAGATCCGGAGGCCGATCGAGGCGTGGATGGTACCGTTAGAAAGAGCACTCACAGAACTACAACATATATTTTTTTCAAATCGATCCAGAGAAGGGATTAGAAATGAAAAATTATGCAAACTACGGGTTTTCCTGTGGATCTGGTTACTGACACTCAGGACAGAAAGGGATCTGCCTGAAACTGACCATTGACCGAAGAAGAAATGATTTTTCTAGACTCCACAAAAATTATGGTGGAAGAGGGTATATGTGAGGAACACTAAGGAATTTGTTGGGATTTTCTAGAAATTGTTAAGGGGGTGGGAAAAATATTAACAGATGACTATGTCCCGTGGATCTGCAGAATGGCAGATTACAGGGGGAAGAAAATTAAATGTGGGAAAAATACCAAATGACGTCCAAATGACCTGAAATTTGAACTGGAGGTTAAGGGAGACACGTAGAACAAGCTCTCAAAGTTTGGGCTCGATCAGACAACAAGAACCAGAGATAGAAATCCAGAGATGAGCTTCTATCCTGATGTAGATAGAATCCGGCGATGGCGGCGGCGGCGCGATGGCGGTGCGATGGCGGCGGCGGCGCGACGGTGGTGCGATGGCGGCGGCAGAAATGGAACTCAGAGGGGCTAAGGAGAATGGGCTTCACACCCTGGAGGGCTGGAGGAAGGAGAAGAACCAGGGAGAGAGGGGAGAGGGGCGCACCCTCCTTGGGGAATTCCAACCAAAATTCTGATTTTTCACTTCATTAATTCTAGTAAAATGGAAATACAATCCATTTATAATAAATGTAAAAAGACTCAAAATGAACCTAGATATAGAATTAGGAGAGGTAAATAAGGGATAGAACTAATTAGTTTTAATCAATGTATTTTTGAAAAAAAATAAAATGCTAAAGGGAGGGGGGCGCCCCCTTGACCAAGCGGCCATGGTAGGTGGCATCTTGGACTTTTTAGTCCAATTGTCCCCCCATGTGTCTAATTGAATGTCAAACCATCTAGAAGCCACCTAGGATGGTTGACCAGCCCCACATGGCTTAGGTGGATCAATGGGGAAGGGGTGAGGGCCCCTTTGCTGGACCTAATGACATTTTGCACAAAAACCCAAACAATCCTAGGGAATGACACATTGGCTTATAATGCCTTACAATTGTAAACATACTTTCCCAAGGATATAAAAATAAACTAAAAGACAAAAATATAAATTAAAAGGTCAGTGCTCTTGCTCTGATGTTCCCATCAATTCTCCCCGGGTGGGAAGAACTCGACCCCGTCGAGTAAGGGGTGCGGCTGCTCAAGTAGCTCCGGCAGATGCGTCACCGAACCTGGAAGCGCGGAGTACGCTCCACTCCAAGTAATTGACACCTGCTCATCCCGTATAGATTCGATATGCGCACGCTACCATGGGAATGAGGCTAGAGGTGGACACTCTTGGGTGGGGTCACTCTCAAATGAGGGAGGCGGCTCAAACACTCACTAGAAATCACCGCGGGTCCCTTATGTGACTAGATCCGATATGTGGAGTAGAACCGATCCCAATAGTCTGACAAGTCTCATACTTGAAAGGGACTAACAACGCGTGCGTATAAAATTGACTCGACTCAACGTATGCACATGCACTCGACAGATAAACGGTACGAAACAAAGACTGACACATGACCCTAAACAAACCTTCGGTTAGTCCAACTCATGCATATGCAAAGGTGGACCAGGACACCCGAATATATGCCATGCATACACTAGATGTACTCGATGGTTGACGAATGGAGGACTTCTAGACATCCTAAGATGTACCACTCATGTGTTGGCGACTTATGGGATTTGGTTGGGGAAGGGCTAGGAGATCCAAAACTACCTTTGTCATCACCCTTTGACGTAGGTAAGGCTTGCCAACTAGACCGAGGGGTAGGGGTGTGATAGTGAACTCCTTGGAAGAAGTGGAGTGAATATGATAGCTCGGGAGGTTCACTAGTGAAGGGGTCAAAAGGGTCAAAGAAGGTATGACCCCATGAGATGGGCTCCAATATGACACAGTCTCAATTGTGAAATTCTTGAAGGTGTGGGTGGTCACCTTCATCCGTCATGGTGAATGGGACAGTGGTCATGTGAAAAAAATAAGATTCCTCCCTTGGGCAAAAGGGAATGAAGTCGGGCTCGGTCGGCATAGGGAGGAACAAGAGGATCTCCGTGGTGACACAACCCACGGTGCACACAGAGGTAATGGACCCTAAGGCCGGATGGGTGAAGCTAAGACTAGTGGGTTGGTCGAAGCCTCGGGCCAATGAGTGCGTCAACTTCCATTGTGAGTCTAATCCCATAACGAGGTCATCCAAGGTATCAACATGGTGACTAGACCGAAAGGTAGTGTGGTAGGTGTAGACACGCCATTCCTAACGTCTCCTGAGAAAGTCTCATATTACTGTACAACGCCCCGCGACGGCTTACGCGTTTTGAATCACTTGAGTGCTTCCTTTTCTTGAGTCTTCTTCCACCCTTTTCGGCATCCGGAATCATCTCGTCACAACATTCGGACGGCATCAACACCAATCGGACGCACCGGAAGGTTCCAGAACCAGGAAGATGGTCTGGCGGGTGGCTGCCGAAGCCTTTTGTAGGGGACCCGGGGGGTCTTCATGGAGGCGTCCAGGACCCTGGACGCCCCCACTACTTTTATATATACAAAACGCCAAAAAATAATAATAATTTATGGAGGCGTCCAGGCTCCTGGACGCCTCCATGAAAAGAAAAATAAAAAATATATAATGCCAGCTTTGGCATAAAAAGATAAAATAAAAAATAAAAATAATATATTTATGGAGGCGTCCAGGCCCCTGGACGCCTCCATCAACTCCCTCACGGGCGCTGCCCACCGAACGACGGTTTGTCGTGTGTGAAAAAAATCTAAATTGTGGAGACGTCCAGGCAGCTGGACGTGCCCATTTCAAAATCACGAGGCACCGCTCACAAAATCACGCGTTGTGCCAAACCGCGTGCGGCCGTCGGTGGGGTTCGGTGGACCTGTTGGAGGCGTCCTGGGCCCAGGACGCCTCCACAAAAATATTCTAAAAAAATAAATAAAAATAGAATAAAATATTAGTTCATCCCTGATGGAGGTGTCCAGGGTCCTGGACGCCTCCACCCTCCGGAGCCCTATAAATAGAGGCCCACCCCCTCAGCTCTGGAGGAGCTTCTAAGAGATCCGATAGGCTGCCGGAGCCCAGAGGCTACCGGAGTCATTTCTAACCCATGGGGTCTTTTGTAGGTGGAGGTTCTGCCGGCTTCTCGGGTGCCCACGCTCGCGAGAGGAAGGTCGTCTTCATCCACCGCACTTCCACGTCATCCCCACGCTGCCGGAGCTCCGCCGGATCTCGCCCTCGGCTCCTCCAATAAGCCTTTTCTTCCCCTTTTTTCTCCATAGTTCTTTACATTCATCATACTGCATCCTCTATCTCCCTACATAAGGGCGCCGTCTCTCGCATACTTCTTGCATTCATCATCGCATTTTCCTCCTACTCGAGTCCGAGAGGGGTTTAAAACCACACCAACCAGGTGTGTGTCAGGTCACGATCTCGTTACTTTTATTGCAAGGAATTGTTACTACACTGCCATTTTCTAATTCCGTTCGTTTATTGTCTACTGTTTTGTAAGGGTACCCAAGGAAAGCCCTCTCCGTCGGTCGGCCGAAGGGGGAGGAAGAAGCAACCCGCCATCTCCTGCTCTTGAGGTAGGCGCGATCACTTTCTTTATTTTGGGGTCTTTTAGCCCCTGGTGATCACATCTTGTTCTCGAGGCCGCGGCGAGTCACTTCCCCAATGGCCGTTTAAATTCCGTTCTTATATTCTCTTTATATTCTGTTGTATTCTACTCATATTCTCGAGGCCGCGGCGAGTCACTTCCCCAATGGCCGTTTAAATTCCCGTTCTTATATGTTATATTCTTATCTATTCACATTCTCGAGGTCGCGGCGAGTCACTTCCCCAATGGCCGTTTAAATTCCCGTTCTTATATATTATATTCTTATCTATTCATGTTCTCGAGGCCGCGGCGAGTCACTTCCCGAATGGCCGTTTAAATTCTCGCTCTTTATATTCTCCTTATATTCTGTTATATTCTTATCTGCTCATATTCTCGAGGCCGCGGCGAGTCACTTCCCCAATGGCCGTTTCAATTCTTGCTATTTAATTTCTGCACCATTCCCGTCCCCCCCGAGGCCGCGGCGAGTCACTTCCCGCTATGGCCGTTTAACCCCCATATCTTGCTATATTACATTTGTCCCGCTCGCCCCGCCGGAGCAATCTCCCGTGGTGGCCCCTTCTCTTTTCTCTTATTTCTGTGTTGCAGCAAACAAAAGAGGAGCCCGCGCGCTACGCGTCCTCTTCACTCCCCGAACCGCGTGACGTCGCTCACAGATTGGCGATCACGGTGGGACCTCTACTGCTTCCTTTCGACTACCCTTGCAAGTTCGGCACCATCCGTGGCTCTCCACCTTGGCGCCCGCGCGCGCCCCCGTTGTGCTCACGTTAGCACTGTTAGTTGTGATTGATTGTTTGTTTATTATATGTCTGTTATTTCTGTTGTTTTCCCACTCCATATCTCTGTCAGCATTTCATTGCATGCATCCATCCCTCTTTTCTATCCTTTTTTTCATTTTTTTTTAGGATCACCCTTTCCCGGTGAAGGAAGGACTCTCCGTTTGGGAATTCCTCTCAACGGACTAGAATCTCCTCCACTGGGACCTCCGTAAGTCCCCGGCATCGAAGAATCTCCTCTTCGTTCACTGGGCTGGTTGTACCATTGAAGTTCCCCGGAGTTAGTCATTTCATTCGTGGTGAGACGAGAGACCCTAGCTGACACGGCGGTGAAACAAAAATAAACTAGGGCCCCTATTTTGTGTGAACTTCGGATCTCGCTAAAAACACAAAAAAAAATCATCAAAATCAAAACACAAAAAAAGGCGTAAAGGCATCCACTTGTTTGATAATCTCTGCTACCTGCTTGCTAGTGTATGTTTTTACGTTCTAGGAAAACTGTGAGCATGGCTCACGAGTCTTTTGAGGAGAACCACCCTAGTCGTGGTTTGTCAGCTGACCTGCGAGTCTATGCTATGGACTCGGGTCCTTCTCATGAGCCCTCGCATGAGGTGCAGGTTATTGCCGGGGACACGTCCCCACCACAGGATATCTCTTCCTTACTGGGCGTCCGCGCCAACACGGAGCTTACCTCTGAACAGCTCCGGGCCTTCCAGGCCATTCTGAAGGGGAAATCTGTTTCCCCCGTGCCCCAGGAATCAACTCCGGCCATCGCACCTCTCCAAGAGTCCGTGCAGGCCATTCCATCTCCTTCATTGGCGCAAGCCATCCAGTCTCCCTCGCTTCAAGGACAAGCGAGCCAACAACCACCCTCATTCCAATTCCCGTCACAATCTCAAACTCCCGTTGTTCCCCACACACCGCTTCAGCCAGGGCCAACTGTCGGCGGTCCGACAGCTCCCTCTCATTCTCCCCCCTCAAGTCTCCAGGAGACAGTTTCTCCCCCAGTGGCAAGTGCCACCTTCACCTCCAGAGGAGCTCACCCAATCGCTCCTCAATAGGTTCAATCGCATGGACGAGCAGTTTCAAAATCTGAGAAGGATGGTGGACGTGAAAGCCACCCCGGAGGTTGCTTTGCCAATCCTTCCTGTCATTCATCTTCCTCCCTCCGAAATGCCCACGTACCGCAGATACAATGGTACCGGCAACCCCTTCATTCACCTCAAGGATTTCATGTATGAATCCTCCTATTGGCAAAACGATCAGAGGTCCCTGACATACCTCTTTCGGAGATCATTGGATGGTCCCGTGCTTGAGTGGTTCTATTCCTTGGAGCCCCGCGAGGCCGAGAATTTTGAAATAGTCTAGAGAAGGTTCTTGCAGAAATATAGGGATAGGGTCGGTCCCTCACTCTCCATTACCGACCTAGTGGCCGAAAAGATGAAGCCCGACGAAGATTTTGTCCGCTATGCTGATAGATGGAGGTCTCTGGCGGAAAGAATAAGGGATACCCTCTCCGAGCCCGAACAAGTGAAGATGATTGTGTCTAATGCAACCCCACAGTTCAGACACGTCCTGGCCATGAATAAACTTACTACAATGGAGGAACTCTATGAAAGGGCCCGGTACATCCAAACCCAATTGAAAGACTCCCCCATTATGAACATGTTTGAGTCACCAAAGCCCAAAGTGGTCAGAAAAACAGGCGCTGGTGTCTCGGGCGGAGCCACAGAAGGGGTCGTAACAAATGAGCAAGTGGGTGCGGTCAACAATGCCAACTATGCAGTCAACCCAAGGCCTCCACAAATGCCCCGACTTCCCCTCCAACCAGGTCCTTTCCCTCTTCGTCCTCCACCCCAAAATAATCCACCCCAGGATAATATGCCTCCATTACGTCAACCCTAGCAACAACAACCACAACCTCAGCAACAACAACCACCGCTTCAGTACAACCAAGTTCCACCCCCGGGGAACTATGGTCCCCAACAGCAACAAAGGAGGCCGCTCGGTCCCAAGAGAGCCTACTATCCACCATTGCCAGAAACCTTAGTAGACATTTTTAATGCCCTCATGGCATCAAACCAACTCGCCCTACCCAGAGAAAGGCCCGTGTGGCCCCCAAATGTTGATACCTCCAAATACTGCGTCTACCACAGGCAGCCAGGACACATAGTAGATTACTGCTTCCATTTCAAAGATTACATCCACGATATGAATGATGAACATTAAATAGATTGGGATGAAATGAGACGATACGTCGCCGCTCTTAAGGCTAGGAGACCTCCTCATAGGCCACAGCAGCAGTTACAACAGCAGCAGCAGCAGCAACCACAACAACAACAACAGCCTCAGCAGGCCCCACAACAACAGCCCGACATGGGCATAATCCAGAATACATTACCAGAGCACCAACAGCCCAATCATCAGGTTAACCCCATCTCCTCCTTCCCGGAAGTCGAGAGAGAGCAGGTGTGGCACCAGGAAAGTACCTCCATTCTTTCTACCGCCAATCCTATCATCACGCAACACCCTTGCCTTGCCCGGGTAGCACCTCTCTCTCATCAACCCGCGTTAGTATCGCCTTCACCATTTCCACTACCATTACGCCCTCTCATCCATACCCCGATCCCCTATCAACCGACACTCTCCACTACGCCTTCACACCCTCTCATCTTCTCCCACTCCCCCACTTTACCATCCACCTCTACCACATTTACCCCTACGCCTTCTAAACCCCTTATCATTCGTCAACCATACATAACCCCGTCTTTCTCCACCGTATCACCACTAATGCCTTCAAAACCACTCATTACCCATCACCCACCTCAAAATCATTGCCCACTTCAAGCCCTACCCACTTCTACTTCGTCTCCACCTCCGCCTTCCAGACCCCTTATCCTTCATAATCCGCGCGATATCCCCTCTACCTCCACCATGCCTCCACCTTACAAACCCCTCATCAGAATCCCTGCTCCCGTCATCACCCCTGCTTCATCAACCATTCCTCCACCACTACCCCTCAAACCTCTGTTAAAACTCACTGCTACCCCCACAGAGGTACAAAAGCCGCAGGCAATGGTGCTCCGGAGTGGAAGGATTTTCCACAGGATTTTCCCCCACAACAGTCAGAATCCTGAGCAATCTCAGCCAGAGAAGGATGATGGAGAACAACCAGAAAGAGCTATCCCTGGAACACAGTATGATCTATTGAAACACTTGGACAAGACACCTGCTCGGATCTCCATCCTGGAGCTACTTCAAAGATCCACATCCCACCAGGCGGCCTTGATGGAATACCTTCAAAAAGTCATGGTTAATGAGGACCTCCCCGTGGAGAAGATTTCGACCGTCCTGACCCCAACAGACACACAACCGGCCATCATGTTCCACAACTACGAGCTCGCTCCCAAGGAAGCTCGGAAATATGCATTGTGCATTTCAATAAAAATTAATGGGGTATCCATAAACCCGTGTCTTGTGGACACGGGTGCGTCCATAAATGTGATCTCCATGGACACCCTTCAGTTGTGTGGGGTCAACGAGGAACAAATAAGATCTTCCTCGATCACGGTCACGGCTTATGACAATAGCAAAAGGCCGCCACAGGGGATGATTATTCTGAAGGCAGAACTAGGCCCCATGTCAATTCTCACGGAATTCCATGTCCTCGACATGGACCCCACATTCAAGGCTATACTGGGTCGCCCTTACATCGAAGCCATGGACGCTGTGCCTTCCACCAACCATCAGTGCCTGAAGTTTCCTTACAATGGGAGGATTATTAAAGTGGTCAGTACACCTGTCCTTCACACAGTGGATGCTATCAACACCTCTCTGCCCTTTGTGTGGCCATCTCATCGGCCCATATTGTCATTGCTGGACGTGCGTGATCTATCTCACGTTCCACTAGCACCAAAGGAGCCGGTCAGGACAACCGCAACATCATGTCTCCCTTTTCACTCCAAAGGTTGGGAGATTATGAGGAACATCGGCTATCAACAGGGTATGCTCAAACCGCCAAAGGAAATTAGGCCGAACCGTAGGTTTGGCCTAGGCTTCAAAGGACCATTCAAGGCGGATTGGAAGCCCCTCACATGGACTCTATCAAACCACTTCAACAGAGGGCCCGTTGTCAGATGGGAGATTACCCACGAGAAGCATATGGGGGATCACATGCTGTATATTTGGCTGAAAAATGTCCGAGGATCACCAAAAGAGGCAAGATCAAAGATCCGGAATGCGAGTGGAACAAATGGTTCGACATACGGGACATTGCCGTTGCACTGGAAAGGATTTTCTCGTCTACGCAGCTTGAAGGACCACCATTGATCTCCGAAATACTAGAGAATATTACCACTCTTGCCAAGGTCCCAAACTATCCTCGTACTCGCCAGAAGGACCCTGTCATCGACGGATCTTCATCCGTCCTCAACATTGCCGTCGACGGCTCATTAGCCGCCATCTTCTCCATCCACTCGTCTCAGCCTTTGCTGATATCATCTTCCTGGGCCAGACAATTGTCTGATGATCTTCCCAGATCCCCTTCTCTGCTTACATACCTACGCGGGCTCATCAACCCGCGCCAGGTCTTCAACCATGATCTGCTCTATGAGCCTCACAATTCTCTAGCCATAACCACTTTTCTCTCTCCTCTGATTTCTTTTCACTGTTTTGTCATCAAAAATGAAAACGAAAAAAAAAACGTCAATTTTCAAACTCCCCAACAACACATCTTCATTGAGGAAACCTCCTACATCTCCCACGGGTGCGTCCCCCCTTGCGGACCACCAGTCCAAGGTCCGATGAGTGACCTTTTCTACCCCTCCTCTGAGGGGTCTTCTCCTGTACATTCTACACCATCCTCTTCGTCTTCCTCTTCTTCTGTAAGTATTGTCAGTCAATCTAGGAATGATAGGTCAAGGGTAGTGCCTAGGAAGAAATCCAAGGGTAGGCAGATCCCTCGTCGATTCCTTCTGGATTTAGCCGCCAGGTGTCAGGCCCTTCTTGCCATCCCCCAGTTGTTAGAAAATCCCATCCAGCTACCAGAAATAGAATGTGAGGGCGACTGTGCATTTGATGAAGGGTATGGAGTCTATGAGATCACGGATGAAGAATGCCCCACTGAAGATGAGGGTGAAGAATATGAGGATGCGGCGGGCGCATACGCTAGTGGAATGAGGAGATTCGACGAGCCGTCAACCGCCGTAGAAGAATCCACCAAAGAAGTCAACTTGGGAACTGAGGAAGACCCTAGGATCATCCTCATAAGTGACAACCTACCACCCTCTGAAGAAGAGGCATTAATTAAAGTTCTCAAGGAATATAAGGACACGTTTGCATGGAGCTACGAGGATATGCCGGATCTAGATTCAACCCTGGTCGAACACCGTTTAACCTTAAAACCAGGGTCCGTCTCGGTAAAACAAAGGTTAAGGCGTTTCCACCCTCAAATGGCTTTGAAAATGAAAGAAGAGGTCGATAAGCTCCACAAAGCCAGGTTCATTAGAGTCGTTCTTTATCCTCAATGGGTGGCGAACATTGTCCCGGTCATGAAGAAAGATGGGAAAGTCAGGATTTGCATCGACTTCCGGGACCTTAACCGCGCGTGTCCAAAGGATGATTTTCCCTTGCCTCACATTGATGTGTTGATCGATAACACGGTAGGTTATGAGACCCTCTCTTTTATGGATGGATTTTCAGGATACAATCAAATTCGTTTGGCAGAAGAGGATCAGGAAAAGACGTCATTCACTACCCCTTGGGGAACATACTGTTACGTGGTCATGCCGTTTGGGTTAAAGAATGCTGGAGCTACTTACCAAAGAGCTATGATGGCCATATTTCATGACATGATGCACATATATCTGGAAGTGTATGTGGATGACTTATTGGTGAAATCAAGGACCAAGATGGAACATCCAGAAGTTTTGGCTAAGGTCTTGCAGAGGTCAAGGGAGTTCCAATTGAAAATGAACCCGAAAAAGTGTGTGTTTGGTGTGTCGTCGAGTAAATTGCTGGGGTTCATTGTGAGTAAGAGAGGGATCGAGATAGATCCCGACAAAGCCAAGGCTATCAGGGATATGCCGCCTCCCAAGAATTTGAGGGAAGTCCGAGGTTTAATCGGGCGGTTGCAGTTTATTCGTCGATTTGTGTCCCAACATTCACAAAGGTGTAGACCTCTCTACGAGTTGACCAAGCCAGGAGTAGAATTCCACTGGAATTCTAAATGTCAGAAAGCTTTTGAAGGGTTGAAGGAATATCTGGCTAGTCCACCCGTTCTCATTCCACCTAAACCAGAAAAACCTCTGATCCTTTACGTCTCAGTCTTGGATGACTCCGTGGGAGCCGTCCTCGGACAAGCTGATGAAGAAGGCAAGGAATGGGCAACCTATTACTTGTCCAAACTTCTCAATCCCTGTGAGCAGAAGTACACCGTCATGGAGAAAACCTGTGCTACCCTCGTTTGGGTAGTGCAGAAATTGAAGCACTACTTCTTGGCTCATGAGGTCCACTTGATTGCTCGAATGAATCCTATCAAATTCCTTCTGGAGAAATCCGTCCTTACGGATAGGCTAGCACGCTGGCAAAGTTTTCTCTCTCAGTTCGACATCACCTACATCCAGCAAAAGGTGATTAAAGGCTATGCCATAGCCGAGCATCTCGCTCACCATCCTCTTCCCAAGTTCGATCCCGTCCAATCAGAGTTTCCAGATGAGGAACTAATGTCCGTCAACCAATCAGAGGAGCCAATGTGGACACTATATTTTGATGGAGCTCTGAATTCTCAAGGGAGAGGAATCGGCATCGCCCTCCTGTCGCCTGAAGGCCTCACATTCCCATTGGCATACCAGCTCAAATTTCCAGTCACCAACAATATAGCCGAATATGAAGCCCTTCTAGCTGGCCTAGAACTCGCCCATTCTTTTCGTATCACTGAGTTGCGAGTCGTAGGTGATAGTCAACTCATCCTTCGCCAGGTGCTCACTAAATATCGCACTCGCGATCCCAAACTCAAGCCATACCAAGAACTCACTGCTGCCTTTACCAAACTGTTCACAAAACTGATCTTTGTTCATGTCCCTCGTCATCAGAATATTTTCACCGATGCCCTCGCCTCGTTGGCATCATCCATAAGGTTCCCTCTAGGAAGATGGTTTAAGTCCATTTCCATCTACAAACTTCACGCCCCTGCAATCGATGATGCTTCCTACGTAAATATCAAAGACAGGATAGCAAGAAAGATCCTGCAGGAAGATATCCTTGAGAAGAGGGAGATCATGTTGGCAGAGGCCGAAGAAGAACTGGCTGATGAAGAGAAACCATGGTTCTATGAAATCGTCAAATACTGCCAAGATCAGTCTTATCCTGAAGGGGCCACCACAGAGGACAAGAAAGCCATAAGAAGGGTGGCTCAGAAATATACTTTGGTTGGAGGTCTACTCTATAGGAGGAGCCTTACTGGTATTTTGTTAAGATGTCTTGGTGACGATGAGGTTTGGAAATGTGTAGAGGAGACGCACTCGGGTGTGTGTGGTGGCCACGTGAATAGTCAGATGCTCGCCAAGAAGATCATTCGCCAAGGCTTTTATTGGCCCACTATGGAAGAGGATTGTGCTGTCTATGTCCGTAGGTGTGTCAAGTGTCAACTTCACACCGATAAAATCCATTCACCGTCTTCCTCACTTCATCCAATATCCTCCCCGTGGCCTTTCTCCATGTGGGCATTCGACATCATTGGTCCCCTAGGTGATCCCAATTCCCTCACCAAGAAGAAATCTTTCATCCTTACTGCGACGGAATACTTCACCAAATGGGCCGAAGCCGAAGCTTACGCGGAAATCAAGGCGTCAACAGTCTGCAAGTTCATCATGAAGAACATCCTCGCCAGATTCGGCGTCCCAAGCACAATCGTCACCGACAATGGGCCACAGTTTATTTCTCAGGACCTACAGGACCCCTGCAAAAGGTACGCAATTGCATTGCATCATTCATCGCCTTATTACCCACAAGGTAATGGCCAAGCGGAGGCCACCAATAAAACATTGCTCAAAATCATCAAAAAAACCTACGAGTCTAGTAAGTTTTCAGACTGGCCAGAAAAACTTATCGAAGCCCTATGGGCCTATCGCACTTCAATCCGTACCCCCACCGGGCAGACTCCATTTGCCCTTACTTATGGTATGGAAGCGGTAGTCCTGTATGAGACTCTAATCCCTTCTCTCAGGGTACAATTGGACGAGAAATTTCCCCTCGACGATCGTCGTAATTCACTCCTCGCCCAGTTGGAACTCTTGGATGAGAAGCGGCTGGCCGCTGCCGAACACGCGCGTGTGTATCAAAATAGACTCGCTCGCTTTTACCAAAAGAAAGTCGTTAAGAGAAAATTCAAAGTCGGTGAGATGGTCGTAAAAAGAATTTTTGTCAAACCTGGAGGGCCGCGTTCTAAGCTCCAACCCAATTGGGAAGGACCATTTGTAATTCAAGCCGTGTACCCCGGCAACGCCTACAAGCTAATCAACGCCGAAGGGACCGAGTTATCCCACCCTTGGAATCGGCTTTATCTTAAGAAATACTACCCTTAGCACAAAACAAACAAAACCAAAAAAAATGATGAAAATATAAAAACATCAAAAATAAAGAAATATTGAAAACCACTAAAAATATGGAAAATTCAAAATGCCGATGCCTGGCAGTCACCATGTAGTTAAGTCCCTGCATCTAACCTTCATGTTAGGATAGGGCCCATTAAGGCTTGGTAGGCACCGGGTCTTGGTTTGCCAGAACCGTGGAAATCCCTGTCCGGCCACGTCGGCCTATGCTCGCTCGAAGGAAGCTAACATGTGCTCACTTATGTATTTTATTGAAAAAAGTCGGTAGCATCACCTACGGTGGGGCCCCACCCAAAAGATCTCCGGAAGCTGTAATCTTTATTCCTTTCTCTTCGACCAAATGAGACAGTCGACGCCCTTAAAACGCTGAGCATGAGAAACCGAAACTCAAACCCCAAAGGCAAGAGTAGGATCCATTTCCTCGAGCATCGATCAGAGCACGAGAAGAGGGCAGTGTCCCCGCAGGCATACAAAAAGGGAGCCCACAAACGTCAAACGACTATATCTCCCTCACAAAAAGAAATACAAAATCAAAATCAAGAGAAAAGCCTGGTCGTGACCGTGCCTGTTGCGATAAACGGAACCCCTCAAAGCAAAAGTCTGAATCCACAAAAGGGGCCGTGGAATGTAAATGCTCGAGATTTGGTCCGAAGTTGTCCGAAAGGAAAGAGTTAATGGGCCCTTATTCGCTTGCCGGGTTAACGGCTTTGCCGGTCCTCTCGGGAGGTTTATCCCCTACACTCTTCCTTCTCCCTCTAAAGATGAAGGTTCGATGGAGTTTCTGAAGGGTGAAAACTGCCTAGGGTCTGCGACCTTATTTTAATATACACATTTGGTTGCCTACTTTGAAAAGCAAAAGCTATCGCTGCGAAGGAGTCTCCGTGTTTCTGGCTGGTCAAGACCCCTGTTTACCGTCTTGATGTCTTCTTGTTTAACCTCGGGCTTAGGCCAATGCAAGCGCGTCACCTATGGGTGCGACGGCGTCTGATTCCGGGTCAGCGTCGCACGGTTGGTCGTTAGGGTTCCAGGGTGTTCCATCATATACCATCTAGAGTTGTGAGGAAATAGACCCGGGTCGGGCAAATCATTTACCTCGAACACCTTTTGGGTGAATCCCTGTGGTCGGAAGCGACTGGGAGCCTAAGCATGGCATGACGGTATTGTCATCAGGGTAAGTCTTAGCCGGCGGGATCATCATTCGAGGGGTCTAGAGGCCCAAATCAACCTAGATGTGCACTTAGGATACCTGGGAGGTTAGTAAGAAACCCCTGTCTCACGTAGGTTAGGTGCCATTTGGGTGCTTGCCAGGCGTTAGCAAGAAAAAAAATTGAAATGATAAATACAACAAAAAATGAAAAAGAGAAAATGTACATATTTGCAAACAAAAAAAATCTTTTTTATGATAAAACAAAAAAATGCCAAATATAAAAAGAAAACAAATCAATTTTGCATGATTGCATTTGCGTGCAGCATCTCGCTTTTAATACCGCTTGCATTCGTGTGCTCGCCTGTCGCATTTATCATCACCACATCTTTCCCTCGCCTTCGTTGATAAAGGCTTGGCCCCTTGACCAGTTATCAAGGACAGTCACAGTGACCATTTGCTTATTGAGCAAGGGGCCAAGTCAGAACAGAAATTTTGATTTGTTTGCTTCAGTGATGTATGCAGGGATTCAGGCAACAGAAGCAAAGGTGAAAACCAAACAAACCGAACCTTGTATTTTATTCCAAAAATAAAAAAATTACATCAAGTTCCGCCCTCTCTCTCTGCATTACTCGTCCCACTACTCTCCGGGCAAAACGCTCTCAAAGGTGCTACCCAACTACGAAAAGCGGTACTCCTATCGCTTTGTACTCCCCTTCCTATTCCCACACCCCGGCATTGATCCACGGAAGCAGCAGAGAAGCTACCAACACGAAAGCCGCGCTCTCGTGCTCTTCGGTAGCGCTCCTCACCATCTCTCAGCCACTGTTCAGCAAGACCAAGGCTGATTCGGAGTTCGAATAGTTGGGCCTCCATGGCCCTTCGTTCCTCCCTTTCAGTCAATCTGTTGGCTCTTTCTCTCTCTGCGTCTCTTTCTCTCTCTGCCCGTTCTCTCTCACGGTCTTCCCTCTCCAACTGGAGAGTGATCCTCAGTTCCATAGCATCCCTGGAAGAGTCGTCATCAGGATGACGCCGTAGTTTCCTCTCCAGTTCTGCTATCCTAGCCTCCTTCTGCGCAGCTTGGGCAAGCGCTTCTTCCGTCTCCTTTTCCTGCCGAGTGTACCATCTCAGATACGCGATAAGGCGTAAACAAAGAGAACTCAACACTGAAACTTTTACCTGTATACGGAGCATCCCTTCTGCCTCCGCAGCACGCTGCGTGGCATGAGCAAGTTGCTCATGAAGCAAGTCAAGTTCTGAGGTGAGAATCCACAAGCTGGAAGAGGCACCACCTACTCCCATCGCTGGGGAAGCCGCGCCAATCTGGGCATGCTACGACCGCGTGAATTAGCAGCCAACATCTGGAATCTGGGGTTTTAATTAGGAACGCACTGTACACCTACCAAGGCGCTCGTAGCTCCGCGGGCATCGCCCAACCGTTGCTCCATCTCTGCCAAGCGAGTTCGTAAAGTCGCTATCATCGTATCACGGATATCCTGCAGCCATACGAGTCAGCATTTCCATCAGAAAACCAAAAAAGGGGGGGAGAAAGAAGAAAAGAGAAAAAAAGGAGACCTACCTCCGCAAGTCCCTGGGGTTGGAGCCGCTCTGCGTACTTTGTCCTATATAGACGCAAGTAGTCCTCGCTATCCCGCGCATGTGATTCTACAATCGTGCCACCCCGTTGCCAGTCTTCATACTGTTCAGGGAACCGCACGCGCCAGTCAATGCAGGTCGCCGGTCCTCGCGTCTCTCTCCCAACGCGAGGTGGCGCAGCTGAATCCACCCATTCTTGAGCCAGTCCCAAAGTCCTCATAACCAATCGTAGCCGAAGCGGCTCGATTTCATTCAGGCAGTGCATCCACAATTCCCGTCCGAACCGGGCACGACTTGCTAGAACCCACGGCTGGTCGGCATCGACCATGTCTGAGTAGGGTCTCCAGTTTACCATCGCTGCAGGGAACTCCTGTAGCTCCCGCCTTAGCACCATCAGTTGGTAAGTTAGGGGTGCCGCACTCATGATGGGTTCCCACCGCCTGGCTAACGGCACCATCGCGGGTCGCCAATGCCGAGCTCTCCCCATGGGGAGGTAATAATAGCTCCACAGCTGCTCGGCGCAGGTCATCAGTACCTTGTAAAAACACAAAAAAAAAATACAAAACAAGCAAAACCAAAAATACCTGGATGAATGGTGTGAAACCACTCACAGTCATCTCACGGTCCGCTTCTTGGAACAGACCCGCAAACAAGTGCGCCAGCATGGCAGCTCCCCAGGCATAGTATCCTACTCTTTCAAGGTCTGACAGCAGCTCCAGGAAGCGACATTGGATACCATCCCCTTTCGAGCTCAGTACCAATCTCTCCAAAAAGAAGAGGTGAAATCTTCTCAAATCTATGTTGCATCTTTCCTAGTTGCCGAAATCTGTGCAGTACACGGCACAGCATCCTATTTCCATCCTTTCCATGAACTCTTCTGAGGATTCGTCGTCCCGCCGATGAGTGTCGGTGAGCCCTAATGCATCCATGAGGGACGCCCTAGCTACCGACCTATTTTTTCGACCATCTAGGTCCAAACCCAGTAACTTCTGGGCACCTTCTCGGTAGTCCGCGTAAGTGACTCCGGTCACTGCCTCGCTATCCACCTTGAGACTCGTAATTCGGACCACATCTTCCAGGCTGGGCACCAAGTGCCCCCAGGGCATCAGGAATGCCCGACTCACTGGGTCCCATCTCTCACACAAGGCTTGGATCAGGACCAGGTCGAGCTGGATCGGCTCGATCCGAAGAAAGGTGCCAAAACCCATCACGTCTAGCCTGGCCTTCTGAAAATCTGGGAGACCTCGGTATGCTGCCACTACCAACTCCCATGAGATCTGTGATTTCATCACACTCTACGCATACAAGAAATGGAGAAAGGTTTGGTCAGAAAGAAAGGAAGAAAAAAGAATGGAAAAAAGGGCAAGAAAGCTTAGCTTACGAGTTGTGATTGGGCCCTTTCGCTGAAGTGCCCTTCGAGGTCCGAAAGCCTCCTGGAACTACTACCACTGGATCTACTTCTCTTCGAGGAGTGGGAAGATTCGCCCTCCATCTAACTCTCGGAATTTTGAACTCCTCCTCTCCCGTGAGAACTTGTGCTCCTCGAGTTAGCTCTCGATATACCTGGGAGGATAAAAGGGACACGAATTTATAGAAATGGAAGGAGTACAGGCCAAGATTACCTCCATCACCTTTAATGATAGCCCTCGCAATGAGGCACCTGCCATGCGGTCCCGTGTGTCACTTCACCGTTCGCACAGGGTGATTGATTGGATGAAGAATATGACGACTAGCACCCTATGTTGTCTAGGGATACCCTATCATGTTTTGAAGGACGTCCGCAAAATTTGACACAAGGCACTAGGGCCGTCATTATTGACTTTGACGGCAGATTCCCGTGGAAAATGGTCACAACAAGACGCGATTCTCTGCTTGGGGTGGAGTCTCGGCAGACCCATCACATGGGAACAGTGCAAAGGAGAGGAAGTGTAGGGAAGAAGGAATGTACAAGAGAACAAATGAGCAGCAGAAAATCAAATCACTCCATTCATAATTCTACATAAGCTGTCATAAACACTACAATCATAGAGAGGTGGCGAGTCCACCAGCTCGCCGATCCTCACCATCACTCATCTCTCTGGGCGCTCCCCTCCTCTCCCCTGAGGTGCGGGTCCCTCAGAAGCCTCTGGGATCCTCGTGCAGCAGCACCTGCCTCGCCTCTTGGCGCCTGCTCCGCAGCAGTGACTCGCTGCTCCTCCCCTGGCGTGGCAAAGAAGCCACTAGCGGCAAAGCGACCGGACTGGCGGAGTCGCTCCCCGAACTCTCGCGCTCTCTCGTAGCGCGTCTCCATCCCTCCTAGCCTCTGCACGACGGCCTGAAGGCCCAGCTGGAGCTCCCTCACTTGGGCCTCCAAGGCTCTCCTCTCGGTCTGATCCCGCTGTCGCTCGACCTTCTCTCGGCTTTCTCTCTCTCTGCCTCTCTCCTCATCATCTGCAGAAGAACCCTTAACTCCAGGATGTCTAGAGAAGGCCTCTCCTCACCACGATGCCGCAGCTCCGCTACAGTCGCCACCCAGGCATCACGCTCCTCTTCCGCCCGGGTCATGCGGGCCACCGCACCGGCAAGTTGTTCCCGGAGGGAGGCAATCTCGAGAAAAGGGGCCGAGGAACTGGAAGATGCGCCACCAATCATCCCCGCCGTCGCTGTCTGCTGGGCACGCTGGAACAAAATAAACAACGGCCGTCAGTGAAACTCAAAAATCTGAAGATAAAAGTGCGGCACGTAACTTACCAGGAGTGACAGCTCATGTTGAGCGACGGCCAGCTGCCGCCTAGCCTCTGACAGTTGGACGCGCGAGCCGTCGATGCCACGCGTATCCCCAGCTTGGGGAAGCCCCGCATAACTCTCTCTCTGCCGCCGCAGGAAGTCGGCGCTGTCCTGCACCAATACACTCCCTTGCTGTCCAGGGAGACGTACGTGCCAGTCCTCGAGCCTCGCCTTGCCACGACTCTCCCTCCTGACGCGGCTCGGCACGTCCGCACTCGCCCACTCATCGGCCAGGCCCATGGTCCTCGCCATGTCCTGCACCAAGGAAGGAGGACCTCGCATCATAACAAAGAACACGTCCCCTGTCTAGGACGCGTCCATCACTTGAGTGCAACACTCGCCGAACCCTTTCCCCCTCGCACGCCTTGCTTCAAAACTCAAAATGGATCAAAGAGGAAGAGATTGGAGGACCTACCAGACCGTGTTCACCTCCCTCCACGACATCGGGCCGCTCGGGTCCCTCGGGGGCCCGAAGCGGCCCTTCCTCCTCCATAGACGCCGTTCCGTGCTCTGGCGCGTCCCTTCTTAGGCGAGGGGTCCCGCGTCCCTCTCCACCTTCACCATGGTCGGGCCCACCGAACTCCATCAATCAAAAGAGGAGGTAGACGAAAAAGGGGGCAAGCGAGTTTCGGAGGAAGGCGGGCTCGTTTGCGGGTAAGGCACGGGAGAAGAAAGGCCACCCGACGCTTTAAATTTGAGTTCAAGGATTAAGACGCGTCCTCGCGCCTGGACGCGCCCAAAAAGGGCGAAAGGAAAATAATCCCCCCTGTGCAAAGTAGTTCCCTTCTGTCCAGGGCAAAAGTCTCGTGAAGCATAAACAACGTGGTGCAAAAGAAAGTGCGGGAAAGAAAAGGGCACGCCACACGAAATCCATTTCATATAATAGTCAAAGTACATCATACAGTGAGAAGGGTGACGTGTACAAGCAACTCTCTAACTCTCGCTGCCACCCTCCTGGTCATCTCTCTCCTCCCTCCTCTGCCGGGGATCCCTAGGGGGCCTCTGCGAACCCTGAGAAGCCGTGCTCGCCTCGCCCTGCGGTGGCACTCCAGCCTCGAAGGCGCGACGACGCTCCTCGGCCGAAGAAACCAGATAGCTGCCCATGGAAAAAGAACCAGACTGACGAAGTCACGCCCCGCGTTCCTTCGCCCTCTGGTACCGCTCCTCGCTCTCCCGAAGCCTCCCCTCCGCCGTGCCGAGACTCAATCGGAGCTCCAGCAGCTGGGCCTCCAGAGCCCTCCTCTCGGTCTGATCCCGCTGTCGCTCCTCCCTCTCTCTCTCCCTCTCCTCTCTCTCTCTCACCGCCTCCCTCCTCGACAGCTCGAGGGCGATCCGCAGATCCAGCACGTCACGAGGGAGCTCCTCAGCCTCCCGTCGACGCTCCTCCTCCAGCTCCACAATCCGGGCGTCACGCTCCGCCACCCGAGCGTCGCGCTCCTACTCGGCACGAACAGCACGCGCCAGGGCCTCTCGGACCTCGGCCACCTGTCAAAGCACGCATGCACCGTAAGAGAACAGTGATAAAAGGAGAGCAGCCAGAAGGAGAGTCGAGGTCAAGCAAACACTCACTCGAGCCTCGCGGTCACGCTCGGCCTCCTCAGCCCGAGCCACCACATACGCCAGCTGCTCCTGGAGGGCAGAAACCTCCGGAGGAGGGCCCCGCGAACTGGAACCCGCTCCACCAGCCATCCCGGCTGTCGCTGCCAGGTGGGCCCGCTGAAACACGGGGCAAACGTCGGTCAAAGGCTAAGCATCAAAAATCCAGGTCACAAAAAATGTATTGCATAGACTCACCAGGATCTCCAACTCCTGTCGGATGGCCACTAACTGTCGCCTGGCGTCTGCCAGCTGGGCCCGCAGGTCGGCGATCATGTTGTCACGAGCATTCTGCATTGCACATAAGTTAGTGCCACATGCATATACATATAGAAGGGCGAAGCATTTTCATTTCACTTACCCCTGCCATACCACCAAGGAAGAGGCGGTCCCCGTACGTAGCCCGGTACCGTCTCAGGTAATCAGTACTGTCCTGTACATGGGACACCACTGGGACCCCGCCCTGCTGCCAGTCCTGGTACTGTGCTGGGAAGCGCGTACGCCAGTCCACAATCTTCGCCTTCCCCTTGGTCTTGCGCCCGATACGGGCCGGCTCATCTACATCAAACCACTCCTGGGCTAGCCCCAATGCGCTCATAACCAGTCTCAACCGAAGCGGCTTGATCTCGTTCAGGCAATGGACCCACACGTCCCGCCTGAAACGAGGAAGACCCACTACAACCCAAGGCTGGCCAGCGTCGCCCATGCCCAGGTAGGGTCTCCACACCACCTGCATCACCATACATACATCATGTTAGTTACCATTCAGTCACATGCATAAACACAAAAAATCATACGCATCATACCATGGCCTCGGGATACTCGCTTAGCTCCCGACGAAGTGACGCCAGCTGGTAGCTGTGTGGTGCCGCTACCACGACCGGCCTCCACTGTCGCGCTAGAGGAACGGCTCTCCTGTTCCCCTGCCTGGCCCTCCCCATCGGGAAGTAGTAATAACTCCACACCTGCATCCATCATACATCATTAGCACGAGTAATTGCATATTTAACTACGGTAAAATGCATAAATAAATTGTGTACCTGGAGAAAAGGTGCGAAGCCGCTGACTGTCGTCTCCCTCTCTGAAGTCTGGGAGAGATCAGCAATCAAATGGGTAAGCAGAGCCGCTCCCCACGCGTAGTGCCCCACTCTGTCAAGGTCCGCCAGGATCCCGAGGAAGCGGCAGTGGATGCCATCCCCCTTCGTCCCCAGCAGAAGGCGGCCCAAGAAGAAGAAAAGAAACCTCCGGAGGTCTAGGTCCACCAGCTCCCGCTCGCTCGGGTCCTGAGTGAAAGCTGCACGGGCATCTCCCTCCAGTCGTGCCAGAAACTCCGCTCCAGTCTCGCTAACCCGCTGGCGCGGGTCGACGAATCCGAGCGCCTCCATAATCTCCACTCGGCCAACTACCCTGCTGTCTCTATCAGTCACGCTCGTCTCTAACCACAGCAGGTCCAGGGCACTCTCTCGGTAGTCGGGGTAGGTGACCCCACTCACCGCCTCTCCGTCCACCCGTAGCCCGGTGATCCGAGCCACGTCCTCCAGTGACGGCACCATGTGCCCCCAGGGCATCAGAAACGCCCGGCTCGGCGCGTGCCACCGCTCCCTCAATGCCTGGATAAGAGGAAGGTCGAGCCGAAAGGGCTCGATCCTAAGGAAAGCTCCAAAGCCCATGGCGTCCACACGCGCCCTCTGAAAGTCTGGCAGCCCACGGTATGCTGCCACCACTAGGGACCAGCTGATCCGGCCCTTCATCACGCCCTGCACACCACAAAACCAACAAAGAACACATCAGCATCATGAATAGTAATAAACAATAACACTGTATATACTACTTATGTATTTTATTTTATTTTTATTTTTTAAAAATATTTATGTTTTTTTTGAGGCGTCCAACACCCTGGACGCCTCCTTTACTTTTTCTTTATTTTATTTTTAGAAAAACCCAAAAACCAAAACAAAAATAAATAAAAAAATATATATATATTATCATGGAGGCGTCCCAAGCCCTGGACGCCTCCTTATTTTTAATTCTATTTTTATTATTTACGTAAATAAATAAAAAAAAGAGAAAAAGAAAATGTGGAGGCGTCCAGGACCCTGGATGCCTCCTTCCCTCACTCCCCGGAGTTCTCCACACAGCCTCTCGTCCGCCCGTTTAGCCCAGTAAACCAACAGATTGAAGTTCCGAGGGGCTTACCGGGTCGTGGTCGTCATCTCCCACGTCGCCAGCACCCACAGCAACCTCCACGGCCAAAGGAGGAGCCTCCTCCGCCGCTGCAGCCTCCTCGGCATCATCCCTCAGCCTCCTCGGACGACGAGCCCGTCGTTTCTGCTTCTCTCCACCCTGACTCGGGCCTCCCTGCTCCATTCGGACTAAGAATGGGTCGTCTGGAGTAGCTGGACGGTCAGGATGAATAGTGTAAGTGAGTAGGGGGGGAGCCCCCCCTATATATAGATTTCCCTTTCCTTGGGACGTCCAGGCGCCTGGACGCCCCCACACTTTTTATTTTTTTCAAAAATTCAAAAAAAGTAGGGGCGTCCAGGCGCCTGGACGCCCCCAAAAATAAAAAAAAATAAAAATTTCAAAAATCAAAATTAGGGGCGTCCAGGAGCCTGGACGCCCCCAAAAAATAAAATACCAAAAAATAAAAATAAAAAATTAGGGGCGTCCAGGACCTTGGACGCCCCCATGATAAAAAATTTTCAAAAAAAAATATGTATATAAAAAAAAGCATCTTAGATAAGTGTATATATAATCAAACCAAAATAAAAATACAAGAAAAATGAAAATAAAAAAAAATAGTTAAGTGGACAGGGGCCCAAAACATCCAAATGCCAGATTTTATTCCATCAGAAAAGCAGAATGAACCACATCAGGGGCTTAGGCGCCTTAGGCCTTAACTTCCCCAGTTCGGTTACATAAGCCCTCCACAGCTCCCATTCTTCCCCCACGTGCTCTAAGGCCTTTCCCGCAACACTTGTCTTCCAGGGAGCTTTAATGGCTTTCGCTTCTCTCGCATCCGCCTCCGTGCCCAACTCCCTCTTCTTCAAAGGAACGATGCCAGTCGGTAGTGGGAATGAATGGCGTGGAATGCCGACCTGGAGGCAGCATCGATGCGCGTTATAAAGGACGAACTCGGTTGCGTCAATCAGTTGAAGATCAACTTCAGGAGAAGGCCTCATGAGGAGATCAAGCGAAAGCAAACATGCCGGTGCACAAGTAAAGAAGCCTTGTGTCACGGTGCGGAAGTGAGACCGCCAGTCTTCACGTTTCTTCAGCCACGGAACGCGGTTCACTACAGTACCACCGAAGCCTAACACGTCGGCTATGTGATGATGAGGGCTTTGTTGGAAGAGCTTCGAAGCAGTTGGCATTCTCTCGCGGTGGTCGAATTTGAAGTGCAAATCAAGCCAGCAATTCAAGACAAGTGCGCAACCAAAAGGAGGCTTACCCATGCTCGAGGCAGTAAGGCCGCTGTAAAGATAGGCAAGGACGGCGGGTCCCACCCTCTTTCCACTCCAGATTCCGCAAATGGCACTTAGTTGATCCTCCTCCACTATGTTGTCGGTATGAGGAAACAAGAGAGCACCCGCCAGACAGATAGTGAACCCCTTCATGATTCCTTCTAAGTAGTCATCATCTGGTGCCCCCCTCAGGGCGTCCATGACCCACTCCGCAAGCTTTTGCAAATCAATCCCCTTTTGATTACGCACCTTCCTGGCCGCGTCAGGCGGCATGAAGCTTCCAAGGACGCTTTCGGAAGTCCTCCGTGTCAGCATCCGCATAGCCTTCACCTTCCCGTCACTCTTGAATTTCTTCAATCCGAGCAGAAGTTCCACCTCCTCGAGGAGGATGGTCACCTCGAAGGTCGGGAAGATAAAAGTGTGGGTCTGGGGATGCCAGATCTCCACTAGTGCGCCCATAGCCGCCCAGTCCATACGAATCTTCTCGTAGTGTTTGGCGTGAATAAGGAGCCCCTGCAGATGCCACTTCGAGAGTATGGCCCTCATGCCGATGGAGATGTTGGAAGTTAGCTTTGAAAGCCATGGCAGTTTGGAAAACTTCCTCGGGCCTGGGAAGAGTGGATATGGCTGGAAGAGAAAAGAAAGAAGAAGAAATGAAGGAAGTAAGAAGAAGGATCATGTGGAGAAATTTGAAAAGAATCAGCTTACCATATGCGACATGATCGTCCCACTCAGATGACCCTCGAGGTCGGAGAGTCGCCTGATCTCGCCGCTAGGCTTGCTCCTCTTCATAACGCGGGAAGACTCTCCTTCCATCCTGAAATCTCTAGATTCTCCTCTCCTTCCTCTCCTGAGCTTCCAAAACCCACCTTGGTGCATTTGAATGAACTAGCCTAAGGGGAGTTCTTATAGGAAGGGTAGGGCGCTACAGGACAAAACATGTCACATCAGTGGTCATTGTCAAGATTTTGTCTGGATCTCCTTTGTACTGTGGTGCGATTCTGCTATGATTCTGCTACTTTCTGATAACCTTTGCTAGTCTGTGCAGGTTTTACTAACGGACGTCTTTGTCCTGTCTCCTGTCCCACCTTTCAATGGTTGGTCCCACCATGTCATGTATCATAGTATATGATACCTACGCTACTAGAACATGTCAAGGACCTTGCGACCCGAACGAATCCGGGATTTGAGTTCCCCTTCAACAAAAACAGTGATGATCCCGAAGAATTTGGGTTGTACGGATAGGCCGTTAACTTGTGGTAGCATGGGGACGACGGTTCCATTCAGTGAGTTGGTGCGCGGATAAACGGGCCCCAGCCCAGTGTCGGCTCACCGGATCGGTATCCTGACCCGTTCTTAACAAGTTGACAATATTATCCTTGGCTATTTTCTATTCTAGTTTGTTTTAAATTTTTCTTTAAGCCCAGCATGCATTCATATAGGACTTTGATTTATTACGGAAGATCATTCAAGTGATTCGATTGCGAAAGCCACTGTGCTTCAATTCTTACAAATATGAGATATTCCACTCCGAATGAAATACTGAATTTCCTTGAAACGGCCCTACGCTGCTCTTCCAAAGGAGACCCTTGTTTGGACAGACTCTCAGATATTTCTTTACTTTTTACCTTGTTTGACCCACCTTGGCTGCAGCACTTCCACATTGGCTGGTAACCGCTCCTAAAGGTGAAACCTGCAGGTTTATGACCCAGGTACTTCCACACCGAGAAGTTGGTCTCCATTATTTTTCGTGCCTGAGTGCACATTTCACCCTCCCTTATTCGATCTCCGTCCAAGCAACCGTCAAGATTTGAAAGACCTTCTTCAAAGGTTGCCTCATTGAAACTCCAGGAAAAATTCCAGACAGTAACGTCAAAAGCGTGTCTCATCACACCTTGGCATCAACTTATCAGTCCGCTCCCACTTCATTTCACTCCACTTCGATACCATTCCACTACGTGTCACTCCCTTGCAAAGCAGACGCCAAGGCGGGGCAGCTGTAGACACGCCATTCCTAACGTCTCCTGAGAAAGTCTCATATTACTGTACAACGTCCCGCGACGGCTTACGCGTTTTGAATCACTTGAGTGCTTCCTTTTCTTGAGTATTCTTCCACCCTTTTCGGCATCCGAAATCGTCTCGTCACAGCATTCGGACGGCATCAACACCAATCGGACGCACCGGAAGGTTCCAGAACCAGGAAGATGGTCTGGCGGGTGGCTGCTGAAGCCTTTTGTAGGGGACCCGGGGGGTCTTCATGGAGGCGTCCAGGACCCTGGACGCCCCCACTACTTTTATATATACAAAATGCCAAAAAATAATAATAATTTATGGAGGCGTCCAGGCTCCTGGACGCCTCCATGAAAAGAAAAATAAAAAATATATAATGCCAGCTTTGGCATAAAAAGACAAAACAAAAAATAAAAATAATATATTTATGGAGGCGTCCAGGCCCTTGGACGCCTCCATCAACTCCCTCACGGGCGCCGCCCACCGAACGACGGTTTGTCGTGTGTGAAAAAAATCCAAATTATGGAGATGTCCATGCAGCTGGACGCGCCCATTTCAAAATCACGAGGCGCCGCTCACAAAACCACGCGTTGTGCCAAACTGCGTGCGGCCGTCGGTGGGGTTCGGTGGACCTGTTGGAGGCGTCCTGGGCCCTGGATGCCTCCACAAAAATATTCCAAAAAATAAATAAAAATAGAATAAAATATTAGTTCGGCCTTGATGGAGGTGTCCAGGGTCCTGGATGCCTCCACCCTCCGGAGCCCTATAAATAGAGGCCCACCCTCTCAGCTCTGGAGGAGCTTCTAAGAGATCTGATAGGCTGCCAGAGCCCAGAGGCTACATGAGTCATTTCTAACCCGTGGGGTCTTTTGTAGGTGGAGGTTCTGCCGGCTTCTCGGGTGCCCACGCTCGCGAGAGGAAGGTCGTCTTCATCCACCGCGCTTCCACGTTGTCCCCACGCTGCCGGAGCTCCGCCGGATCACGCCTTCGGCTCCTCCAATAAGCCTTTTCTTCCCCTTTTTTCTCCATAGTTCTTTACATTCATCATACTGCATCCTCTATCTCCCTACATAAGGGCGCCGTCTCTCGCATACTTCTTGCATTCATCATCGCATTTTCCTCCTACTCGAGTCCGAGAGGGGTTTAAAACCACACCAACCAGGTGTGTGTCAGGTCACGATCTCGTTACTTTTATTGCAAGGAATTGTTACTACACTACCATTTTCTAATTCCGTTCGTTTATTGTCTACTGTTTTGCAAGGGTACCCAAGGAAAGCCCACTCCGTCGGCCGGCCGAAGGGGGAGGAAGAAGCAACCCGCCATCTCCCGCTCTTGAGGTAGGCGCGATCACTTTCTTTATTTTGGGGTCTTTTGGCCCCTGGCGATCACATCTTGTTCTCGAGGCCGCGGCGAGTCACTTCCCCAATGGCCGCTTAAATTCTCGTTCTTATATTCTCTTTATATTCTGTTGTATTCTACTCAAATTCTCGAGGACGCGGCGAGTCACTTCCCCAATGGCCGTTTAAATTCCTGTTCTTATATGTTATATTCATATCTATTCACATTCTCGAGGCCGCGGCGAGTCACTTCCCCAATGGCCGTTTAAATTTCCGTTCTTATATATTATATTCTTATCTATTCATGTTCTCGAGGCCGCGACGAGTCACTTCCCCAATGGCTGTTTAAATTCTCGCTCTTTATATTCTCCTTATATTCTGTTATATTCTTATCTACTCATATTCTCGAGGCCGCGGCGAGTCACTTCCCCAATGGCCGTTTCAATTCTTGCTATTTAATTTCTGCACCATTCCTGTCCCCCCGAGGCCGCGGCGAGTCTCTTCCCGCTATGGCCGTTTAACCCCCATATCTTGCTATATTACATTTGTCCTGCTCGCCCCGCCGGAGCAATCTCCCGTGGTGGCCCCTTCTCTTTTCTCTTATTTCTGTGTTGCAGCAAACAAAAGAGGAGCCCGCGCGCTCCGCGTCCTCTTCGCTCCCCGAACCGCGTGACGTCGCTCACAGTAGGATTTGACGGGCACTAGTGGTAGGGTGGGGTCCATGGATGGGTAAGGAGGTGGGACCAAGCCATCCTTGAGCCAGCTAAGAAGCTGCTCGGCTATGAAAAGCGTACTCGTTAGAAACACGGGTGGCTCGGGCTTTGGTGGCTCCAAATAAGATGGTTCCGAATAAAGTTCGGAAGTAGAGGGTAGCAGTGGAGCACTCACGGGTGGTGAAGAAGCACGTGTCCTTTCCAACCAATCCGAAAACATTTTCTTGATTTCATCAAAGGTGCGGATTGGAGTAGGGACCTCGTGGTGGACTCACTCCTCGTCTCTCGGCTCGGGTGTGGACCTAGTCTAGGCTAGAAGCGGGGCTTCCACTTGGTGGGAGGTGACTGGGTGGACCACTTGATTGGGGTTGCTTTGGAGGGCTTAGATGGGGGTGAACGGGCGGGGTTGGTTGGAGGTGTGGCCCACTTGATTGCGGGTGAGTTGGTGGGGCCGACTAGTGGTATAACCCCTGTGGTTGGAGGTAGGTGGACAGGGAAGGTAGACCCTCCTAAGCGCTCTCTTCATATCCCACCATGACTCGATGGGCCTTAACCTCCTATCCTCCCGAAAGTATTTGATGTCCCTCCATGTTTCGGTGGCTTCATAAAAAAGTCACCTTTTGGCAAAGTCGACTTGCGCGGGACCGGACATAAGGTAACACTCAAAGTATTCGTCCATAATGGCTTCCCACTCTAGGTAGTCACCTGGGTTATCGGAGCCATGGAAGTCTCGGGCTACGGGCCTACGGGGGTGGTCCGGGTGGCTCTCCCATCTTAGATAGTATCGCCACCATGCATAAGGTCCGGGCATTTGGTAATCCATGGGACGCGGGGACACTAGTGGATGGACATGCCGACACTTGGACAAGACACTAGACTGACTATGCAAGGTTGGAATGCATGCACACTAAGGATCCTAGACTTAAACCAAGACTCGGTACATGGTGGAGTTAATCGATCCAAAGATCACTCGCGTAAGTGTGTGGCCTTCCCGATAGGCATAGCCTAACGTTCAGACAACATCTTTTGATATACCGATTAATGGTATGCAAATGTAACACTTAGACCGACTTAGAATTAGACTCGACTTAAATGACTCTTTTTTTGTTTGGAGTTTTGTAAATGACTACCCTAGACTCAACTGGCGCTCTGATACCAAACTGATGCGGGACGGACACGCGGCTTGGGACTCTAGCTCGTGATCGCCCCTGAAGTGGCGGTTCCAGAAGTTGACTTTGTATTTTTGCACGAATTATTCCCGGACTGCAATTGCAGACCTGCATAGGGAACATATATGCACGTCTCGGCTGCAAGAATTATGTTGCTCAGATCCGGAGGCCGATCGAGGCGTGGATGGTACCGTTGGAAAGAGCACTCACAGAACTACAACATATATTTTTTTCTAATCGATCCAGAGAAGGGATTAGAAATGAAAAACTATGCAAACTACGGGTTTTCCTGTGGATCAGGTTACTGACACTCTGGACAGAAAGGGATCTGCCTGAAACTGACCATTGACCGAAGGGGAAATGATTTTTCTAGACTCCATGAAAATTATGGTGGAATGGGGTATATGTGAGGAACAGTGAGAAATGTTTTGGGATTTTTGGGAAATTGTTAAGGGGGTGGGAAAAATACTAACAGATGACTCTGTCCCGTGGATCTGCAGAATGGTAGATTACATGGGGAAGAACAATAAATGTGGGAAAAATAACAAATGATGTCCAAATGACACGAAATTTGAACTGGAGGTTAAGGGAGACACATAGAACAAACCCTCAAAGTTTGGGCTCGATCAGACAACAAGAACCATAGATAAAAATCTGGAGATGAGCTTCTGTCTTGATGTAGATAGAATCCGGCGATGGTGGCGGCGGCGTGACGGCGGTGCGGTGGCGGTGGCGGCGGCGGCAGAAATGGAACTCAGAGGGGCTAAGGAGAATGGGGTTCACACCCTGGAGCGCTGGAGGAAGGAGAAGAACCAGGGAGAGAGGGGAGAGGGGCGCACCCCCCTTGGGGAATTCCTACCAAAATTCTGATTTTTCACTTCATTAATTCTAGTAAAATGGAAATACAAGCCATTTATAATAAATGTAAAAAGACTCAAAATGACTCGAGATCTAGAGTTAGGAGGGGTAAATAAGGAATAGAACTAATTAGTTCTAATCAATGTATTTTTGAAAAATAAAAATGCTAAAGGGAGGGGGCGCCCTCTTGACCAAGAGGCCATGGTGGGTGGCATCTTGGACTTTTTAGTCCAATTGTCCCCCCATGTGTCTAATTGAATGTCAAACCATCTAGAAGCCACCTAGGATGGTTGACCAGCCCCACATGGCTTAGGTGGACCAATGGGGAAGGGGTGAGGGCCCCCTTGCTGGACCTACTATCATTTTGCACAAAAACCCAAACAAGTCTAGGGAATGACACATTGGCTTATAAAGCCTTACAATTGTAAACATATTTTCCCAATGATATAAAAATAAACTAAAGGACACAAATGCAAATTAAAAGGTCTGTGCTCTTGCTCTGATGTCCCCATCAGGGAGACACCACGTTGGTGATGTATAGCCCAGACAGGTGTTGTCTACAGGTCGGGCTCTCTAGGACGACAGTTCCAGCACTACCCCACCTTCCCGCACTACAGACGAGGAGGCTCGGGATGGAGGAGGATGAGCAGGCAGTCAGGAGCGCGCTGATTATGTGGGAGATCAGCAAGGTACGTACCCTACCAGTGGAGGTGACCGAGCTTCAGGAAGAGTATCAGGCATGTGTGAGAGAGCTTAGAGAGATTAGGCCTCGCGGGGATGCCCGGCTGAGGATTGAGTGATTTTATCATTTATGTTGTATGGAGACCTAAGGATTTGATATTGATTGACTTTGTGTGATTTTAAATAAAGAGTGGAATGCTTCAATTGAAATAAGCTTGGCCTTGTTATTTATGCATTTGTGAATTAAGGTGGTTCTCTGGAAAGGAAGCGGTCCATAAACGACCACTACATGTGTTTGACGGTCATCATATGACCATAGAATTAAAACAGACGGTCTTAGGTAGACCGCTTAGTAGACGCATGAGAGGTGTTTAGCATAAAGGTCCAGGCGGTCTATTGAGAGACCGTCTAAAATGCTAGAGCGGTTGTGGAGGGACCGTTTGAAGCATAAGCGGCCTTTATAAGGCCGCTGTACTCTAGATGCCAAGAAGGGCCCGTTGACTGGTGAGATGAAATGAAAGCGGCTTTCTAGAGACCGTCTATAGGTATGGAACGGTCACACTATGACCACTTGAAGTATTGAAACGCTCGTCAAAAGACCGCGTACCTGTGGATGCCAGAATTGCTTGTAAACCTGTCCCTGCACACACACTTAGACCAAAAAATAGGTTAAATCTGTTTTAGGCTTAACCCCTTGCCTACAACAAGTTAGGGAATAACCAGTTCTTGATTTTTGATCAAGGGGGTAAGCCTTATTAAATAGGTGGAAATAATATAAAGAAAAAGATGCAATGTATGCCATGAAATGTAAATCATGATGATGATGACTTTTGGATTTTATTAAAGATATGCGATTTTTTTTTGATTTTAAAAATATATGATTTTTGTGAATTTTGAAAGTATTTGATTTTTCTTTGGATTTTTGAAATTACTGATTTTTTTGATTTTTTTTGAGATATTTGATTTTTTATGAATTTTTGAAATATTTATTTTTGTGAAATATTTGACCTCTTCTTTTTTTTATTTTAAAATATTTGATTTTTTTTGACTTTGAAATATTTGATTTTTTTTTGATTTTGAAATATTTGATTTTTTTGACTTTGAAATATTTGGTTTTTTATTTTGAAATATTTATTTTTTTTGGATTTTGAAATATTTATTTTTTTTGGATTTTTTATTTTTATTTTTTTTTTGAACCAGTTCAGACCCGGCGACGGGAGACCCACACATCTCACTAGGGGCTCCCCAACTACAACGTGCGTCATGGATGACCATCCATGGCCGGGGTCCAACTTCACTTAATGGTGCCTTTGCTGAGGCCATACCCGGGGTACGATCGAATCCTTGGGAAATTAAAAAGAGATTTTGATAGGAAAGCCGGTAACATGTATAGAGATTTTTAGGGCTTGAGTTCTTCTTAGGACAATCCCTCTTCAAGAGATATGGTCTGTTGCGCCGGAGCTTTGTGTTCGTCATCGAACCTTCATCCGCTCTAGGCATGCGTACGACCGGGCTCATAACGTCCCGCGGGGAAACTGTACTGCCACTTTTGCCATGCCTAGTTTCATTCCTTGGAGCAGTTAGACTTTTGAGCTTCGAGCATTTGAATGAGCTTTTAGCTTTTGCCTTGGTTTTACCCCTTTTCTTTTCTTTTATTTATCATTTCTTTCATTTGTTTTTGTGAATGCGGAATTAGGTCATAACGAACTGCCCCTATTTGAGACCTCTCTTTCATCGGGGTGTCTAGATCAGTTCTCGCCCCCTTATTCACCACCTGCCCCTATTTTCAGCCAAAGAAGGGGAAAAACAAGGATTTGTACTTTCCCCTTGTAGATTCTAATTAGAAATCCACTTAAGGAATTAAAATATATATATATAAGGGAGGAATATGGACAAAAAGGGATTAGCACGAGGTGCTAAGATGGAGTTTGTGATCGCCAGAGACACGAGGGCCTCAAAAATATAATAATGAAAACATGGAGGGATCGCGAAAAATACCTTGAAACACGGGTGATTGTGAGTGCTCCTTTCTCTTCTATATCGGCCGGCCGATGAAGAGAGTTCTCCTTATTTGATTACCCTTGCAAAATACCAGAGACAACACCAAAAGATCGGATTAGAACCAAGGTGAGTGTAGCATCAATTCATGATTAAGGGTGAGCATGAAAATTAATGGAGAAGAACACACCTTATGGGTGTTAGCCCTTAAACCCCTATGCAAAAGGGTAGGTAAAAGGTGATATGATGAATGATGAATAAAAAAAAATGTAGATAAGTGCAAGGTGAAGAGTGCACTGTGGGAGTTCTGTGAAAAATACTCAACGTGGTTGAGTAATAAAAATATGAAGATGCAACATGCATGAACTAATGATAAAAATAAAAGAAAAAGAAATAAAAGAACAGGAGCCTGCGTGAGCCTCTGGCTTTGAATGCTAGATGGGGAGGAAGCCGGATGAAGATGAAGACTTGAGATGCAGTAGCTTCTCCTTCGGCCAGCCGCTGCACAGCAACCTGCAGGAGAAAGAAAAAAGAAAGAAAAAAGAAGCAGAGAAGCCGAAGGGGATCGAATCTTATTAACAGAGCCGCCGGCTCTATTAAATAGAACAGATCAAATATAGCAGATGATAAGAACGGGAAAGAGTCCAAAGAGGGAAGGATTAAGATGGGGAAGTGACCAAACAAAGAAAGGACTCTCTAGGAAAGGCTACGTTCGTTTAGAACCCAAAAGGTGAAACACGACTTGGACACGGGCGTCAATTCTTAATTTGACGACCTACCAAAGGGGCGTTATTAAAAACACGCCTTAGATAAAGACGTTAATTCAAAAATCAATTTTTAGAAATAGATGAAACACGTCTGCGTCCAAGGCGTGATTTAAAACGCGCCCTATCAAGGGACGTTAATTCAATATATTCAAAATAGGTCCAATTTTCATTTCTCAATATTATTTTCCCATTTTTTAGGTGAAGGTGCATCTCGTTGCGCTGATTCTAACGACTATTTTTACGTATTTTTCTGACATCCGGAAGGCCACCAAATCACCTCTGGAAGAGAGTGAAAAATAATATAAAAAAATCAATTTGAAAAAGTGACGACCGTGCATAGGTCGTGAATTTGATTTTTGATTTTTTTATTCTTTTCAAATTTAAAATAACGTCTCATGGTAGGTCGTTAATTACAAAATAATTCCAAAAAATTCCTAGAAAAATCCAAAAAAATAGAAAATGAGTGGAATTGACGCCTCCATAAATAGTCGTCCATTTTTAAGAAACGCCAAAGACTAAGTCGTTATTTAAAAGACGCCCCACGTCAAGTCGTTAATTCTAGAAAATTCATAAAAATAGAGAAAAATACCCAAAAAATCCAGAAAAATCCAAAAAATTAGGAAAAAATAAGAAAAGTGAGGAAAAAAGGAGAAATCCAAGAAAAGTGAGAAAATCACTCAAAAAAAGTTAATTTGAGGGTCAAATTGGGGCATCGCAGGGTAATATGAGATACACTCACGGTAACGTCAATTTTGGCGTGTCTACACCCCTAAGTATGGCCAACGGAGAAACGGTGTTGTGCAAGAAAGGAAAATCCAACCTCGGAGGCCGTGTAGTGTGTAAGTGTTGCACTGGGGATCTCCCTTCATGATCAAGGAGAGAGACACCCCGCCACCGGGCCATTGCTAGCTCGACTCTAGGGATAAAAACGTTTGAGGTACAACCCATTCCACGGATTAGACAGTTCTTCACCCTCTGCGTTGATTAGACGGTACACGTTCCCAGGATAAACTTCCTTGATTACGAATGGGCCCTCCCAATTGGGTTGCAGCTTAGACCTAGGACCCCCTGATCGAACAAATTTGCGTTTCAAAACCATATTACCCACTTGAAATTTTCTTTCGATGACCTTCTTTTGAAAATGACGCGAAACGCGCTTTTGATAAACAGAGACGTGATTGGCCGCATTAAGCCTCTTCTCGTCCAAGAGTTCTAGTTGGACTAGCAGCGCCTCTCGACGTTCGTCGAGATTAAGTTCTTTGTCGAGCTGCACTCTTAGGCAAGGGTTGAAAATCTCATACGGGAGTACCGCTTCCATCCCATAGGTGAGATCAAAGGGAGTTTATCCTGTGGGAGTATGGACGGAGGTGTGATAAACCCATAGATCTTCTACTAATTTATCGGCCCAATCAACAAATTTATGTGACTCGCATGTTTTCTTGATGATTTTAAGAAGAGTCTTGTTGGTGGCCTCGGCTTGGCCGTTGCCTTGGGGGTAGTATGGTGATGAATGATGCAATGAAATGTTGAATTTCTTACAGAGGTCCTGAAGTTCTTGTGACACGAACTGAGGTCCGTTGTCGGTGATGATGTCGCTCTGAACTCCAAACTGTGAAATGTTGTTCTTGAGGATGAAGCAGCAAACTGTGGTAGCTTTGATCTCTGCATACGCTTCAGCTTCTGCCCACTTGGTGAAATACTCCGTAGCGGTGAGGAGAAAATATTTTTGTTTGACCTGGGAGTTTGGATCACCTAGTGGGCCTACAACATCAAAAGCCCACATGGAGAACGGCCAAGGAGTAGAAAGAGGATGGAGAGATGAAGCAGGAGCATGAATCTTATCGGCATGGAGTTGTCATTGAAGACACTTACGGACGTAGGTGGAACAATCTTTTTCTAGGGTTGGCCAGTAATAGCCCTGCCTAAGAATCTTCTTTGCCAAGGCCTGACCATTAACATGCCCTCCGCACTCGCTCGAATGAGTTGCTTCAACAACCTTCCAGGTCTCATCATCGTCTAAACATCTCATGAGAACTCCATTAAGAGCCCGCCTATACAATTCTCCTGCAACAATTATGTATCTAGAAGTGACTCTTCTTATGGCCTTGCGCTGCGCAGCGTTGGCTGACTCTGGTAACGACCCGTCCCCGCAATACTGCTCGATTTCGTGGTACCAAGGCAATTCCTCCTCTTCTAAAATTTCCTCGAGCTCAGTTAACGACACTTCTTTCAAATCCTCCTTCTCAGCTTTCTTCTCTACAGCCCTCCTATGGTTGTCAAAACAGAGATCCTGAAGGGAAGGAGCGTCTAACCGCTGGATCACATTGGTCTCAATGGAGTGACTGAGGGGGAAGGAGAGGGAAGAAGCAAGCGATGCTAGTGCATCGGCAAGAATATTCTGAGATCAAGAGGTGTGAATGTAAATCAGCTTGCAGAATTGCTTAGCCAAGAGCGTGACCAAATCTTGATAAGGTTTGAGCTTGGGGTCACGAGTGCGATAAGTGGAAAGAACTTGACACAGCACTAACTGAGAATCTCCTATAATATTCAAATATCGCGCGCCCATGATGTAGGCGTGCTTCAATCCAGCGAGGAGAGCCTCATACTCGGCTATGTTATTGGTTGCAGGAAAAGAGAGTTGATATGCAATAGGAATGGTCACTCCTTCGGGAGTGAGGAGAGCGGCGCCGATCCCTCGGCCATGAGAATTAAGTGCACCATCGAAGTGTAGCAACCCGAAAGGTTGATGTGTGTGCACAGCCAGGTGCTCATCGGGGAATTCATCCTGGATAGAATATGTACAAGGGATAGGTAAATGAGCAAGATGTTCAGCAATAGCATATCCCTTGATAGCTTTCTGAATGACGAAGGTAGTGTCGAATTGAGAGAGAAAGCTCTGCCAGCGAGCTAACCAGCTAGAAAGGACGGGTTTCTTTAAAAGATAGCGAATTGGGTCCATTCTAGAGATCAACTTAACCTCATGGGCAAGGAAATAATGTTTCAATTTCTGGGCTACCCAAACTAAGGCTGCGCAAGTCTTCTCCATGGCAGTATACTTCGCTTCAGCAGGATTAAATAACCTAGAAAGATAGTATACTGCCCTTTCCTTACCTTCATCATCCACTTGAGCCAAGACAACTCCTAGGGAGTCATCAATAACTGAAATGTATAAAATCAGGGGTTTTCTAGGAACAGGAGGTTGCAAAACTACGGGATTGGACAAATAAACCTTAAGATCCTCATAGGCCTTCTGACATTGCTCGTTCCATTCAAATTTGGCCCCTGCCTTCAATAGTTCATAAAATGGGCGGCATCTTTGTGAATGTTGAGATATAAACCTTCGAATAAACTGCAAACGCCCAATCAATCCTCTAAGCTCAGTGATGTTCTTTGACGGTGGCATTTCCATAATGGCCTTCGCTTTGTTTGGATCAATTTGAATCCCACGTTTGCTAACTATAAAACATAGCAACTTCCCTTATGCTACCCCAAACACACATTTCTTTGGATTCATCTTTAGCTTATACTCCCTAGCCCTTTGTAACACTTTGGCTAAGATAGCAGGGTGCTCTTCCTTTGACCTTGACTTCACCAGAATATCATCCACATAGGCTTCCATATAAACGTGCATCATATCATGGAAGATGGCCATCATTGCCCGTTGGTATGTGGCACCTGTATTCTTCAATCCAAATGGCATGACCACGTAACAGTAAGTGCCCCAGGGCGTGGTGAATGAGGTCTTTTCTTGATCTTTTAGAGCAAGACGGATTTGATTATATCCAGAATAACCATCCATAAACGAGAGGGCTTCATATCCAACCGTGTTGTCCACCAACACGTCGATATGAGGAAGCGGAAAATCATCTTTCCGACATGCCTTATTCAAGTCCCTGAAATTATTGCAGATTCAAATTTTTCCATCCTTTTTCATCACAGGGACTATATTTGCCACCCATTGAGGATATAACATAACTCTAATAAACTTGGCCTTATGCAACTTATCAAGTTCTTCTATTAGCCTTAAGGCCATTTGGGGGTGGAATCTTCTTGATTTTTGCTTAACGGGCGTTGCCCCTGGTTTAAGTACCAATCTATGTTCTACTAGGGCGCGGTCAAGGCCCGGCATGTCCTCGTAGGACCAGGCAAATGAATCGATATACTCCCTCAAAACCTTGATTATCTCCTCTTTAACCTGAGGAGAGGAATTAGTAGAAATAATTATGAGCCTGGGATCCTCTTCAGTTCCAAGATTAATTTCTTTCGTGGGTTCATCCACTGTCGATGACGGTTCATCAAATCTCTTCAAACCCTGTGTGTAGAGGTCGGCAGTGTCGTCCACATCGCTATCCTCATTATCGATTGGGTCCTTCTCATCTATGATTTCATAAACACCTAATCCATCATCGCTCCAAACCCCGTCTAGCTCTTCATCATCCTCCAAGACGATGGCTGTCTCTACAAACTCAGGGCACTTAAGGAGGGAGTGACAACGTTGAACAAGATCTTGAAGGAATCTATCAGGAACAGTTTTAGCATGACGCGTCATCGGGCGCGTAGCAAGTGTGGAAGGGTTGGGGACATTGGAAGAAGACCCTACTTCACTAGACTTAATCGACTCTACTTCCCTAGACTCAGCAAACCCTACATCTAACATAGGGGATAAAAACTCTACTGGAAGGGAAATAGGGGCTTCGTGTCCCCGGGAAGAAGACTGACAAAACATAGCATAATCCTCCACCGAAATCTCTATTTTAAAATTGACATTTTTTTTGGAGACCAGTGGAGACCATGCAACAAGATGGATTAGAGGAGGAACGAGGAGGAGGAAGTGGACGGGGGAAGAGAGATGGAAACAAAACATCAAAGAAAGGATCAGATGAAGAAAACCACATGGTCGAGAGATCAGATGAGGAAGACCACATGGTGGAGAGATCAATAGGTGGGCATTGCCCACATGCACACATCACCATCAAAACCTTGAATGGCACTTCCGTAAAAAATGAGTCAATCATAATTGGAGGTGAACGGAGTATGGATTCTAGCTGTTGAAAGAGGGAGGCAAGGCGGGAAGGAGACTAAGAAAAAGCAATGAGGGAGCTCCCCTCTTCCCACGGCCTCCGATAAACTGGCTCTGTCGGATAGCACTCCACAAGCTGCATCTCTGATTTCTTTGAACAAACTTCTTCTTCAGAAAACATCTTTTCAAAACTGTTACAAAAAGCTTCCATATCACCCACCAACCCCTTTAACGGCTGCAGTGGGTCAACAACGGCACAAGCGGCATCACCTTTCTCATCAGAACATGGCAGCCTTTTCAGGGTACCTGACTGCAGCGGGCCCTTCACAAAATGCTGACAGTAGTCCCACGTCAGCGGCCTTGAGTCTCCCAGAATTGACAATGCGGTCTCTCGGTAGCCGAGGCCTCTTCGGCTCATTTTTCTGCCCCTTGGGATGGGCGTGGTCCGCCCCTATAACTGGGCTCCAAGACCCATGCATGGCTGGTAACCTAATTTCAAAATCATGTTCTAGCCCTTAGAGTCTTTTATCTTGGACTTGGCTTTGACATTGATAGGTATAGTGGCGGGCTTGCGTGACGCATATGCCCAGGGAAAGTCCAAGTCCATTACAGATAGGACTGACTTATTGCTCGGCCAGAGAGTTGGCAAAATCTTATCAGAGACAGCTTCAACGGTTTGCACCGGGGAAATACTCTTAACCTTGACCACCCGCCCTTGAAATGGAAATTTGAGGCATGGGTGAGCGGTCGAAGGTACAGCATGAAGACTGTCGATCTATGGTCGACCCAAGATGGCTTTAAACATCGGATCTATGTCCAACACATAAAACTCCATGGCCATTGTGAGAGGCCCTAGCTCGGCCTGAACAGTCACCACCCCGTGGCATGCTCTCCTGGAGTTGTCATAGGCAGCAATAGTCGTCGGGGTCAGCCTTAGCATATCTTCAGAAATATTGTAGGCACGCAGAGTGCTCAAGGGATAGACATTTATTGACGTTCCTGTGTCCACTAGAGCTGCGTCGACCGCCACCTTATTTAATGTGATTGAAATGCAAAGTGGCATCTGGCGTGCCTAAGGGGGTGCTAATTCTGATTCTAAAAAAGAAATGGACGGCCCCTTCGTAATCGTGGCCAACGCCGATGGTAAACTCTCTACTGTCATGTCCTCACTGACCATAACTTTTTGAAGGAAAGTTTTCAGAGCATCCTGATGCAGTGTGGACCTCTTAATCAACTCTAATATTGAAATCTTGGCCGGCGTCTGGTCCAAGTGCTGCAGTAGATCATATCTTGTGCCAGGTAGGGGGTCGACTTCTTCTTGCTCAACTGTTGGTGAGGAAATTGGAGGGTTGGATGCAGGTGCACCAGTAGAGGGATAGCTTCTCTGAAATAAACGCCCGCGCCGGATGGCTAGGTTCTGTGTCGGCACGGCATTAGATGGACTCCTGACTGGCCCTGTGGGGTAAGAGGAAGGAACAACGGTGGGAGAGGCGACGGCGGAGGTGGGTCTGGCAGGCCCTGGCGGAAGGATGATAGGTGAAGGGTTTGCTGAGGGGGTGACAATGGAGGGTATGACGAGCGAAGGTGCAAGGATTGGTGAAATGGTGGGCAAGGTGGTAGGTGTAACGACGGGTCTGGAGGGAATAGTTGATGAAGTGGAGGTCAAAATGGTGGGTCGGATGATGGAGCGAATAGAGAGTGAAGGAGAGTGGGTGTATGTATGGTGGAGGGCCAACAGATGAGTGGGAGTCTCATCATCATAGGACCACCCAGCGTTGGGAGCTGGGCGGTGAACAATATTTACCTGAGCCAGTGCCGGCGGCTACTGTTGAGGAGCGAGCGGGTGGTTTGGCATTGGATCCTGATGAATCCCTAACTCTGGTGCATGCTGCTACTACTGTTATGGTTGAGGTTGCTGAGGCTGCTGCTATTGCGGCGCCGGCTGTTGCGTCCTCGGCGCCTGTCTTCTTATATCTTTCATGTCTTCGATCAACTTATGCATATGTGCCTAATCAATTCTATGTCCCTAATGCAGGTCATAGACAAAGTCACGGAACTGATAGCACCTTTCTATAGTTTGCCCGGGCTGCCGATGATATATGCAATATCTGGACTAGTCGACGGCCGGATTCCAATTCGGGTGTTTCGGAGGGAGCTGAAGATCACCAGTGTACATCAGAGTCGAGAAACTATCTGGGAGAGTTTCAGGAAGTGGAGGGTAATACATTCTCTTGGGACCCGGTCGGGTAGGTGCATAGCCATTCGGTGGGGGGACGTTATGGTACTGTGGTGGCTGTTGTCGCTGTTGTGGTGGTTGTTGTGGCGGTTGAGGAGCGGGAAATGATGGTCGAGTAGTTGGTGGAGCTGTGAATTGGGGGTTGCGGGGAGGTTGCTGGAAGCGTGGTGGAGCGGGTTGGTTGGGAAAGTGGATAGCCTACACCTGCTCGTTTGTTTGGACTCCTTCAGTGACTGGGCCCTGAGGTTTTCTGGTGGTTTTGGGTTTCTGGGCCTCAAACATGGAATGAATGGGGGAGTCTTTAAACTGGGTCTAGATAAACCGGGCCCTACTGTACAACTGGTGCATATTGGAAATATCATTCATTGCTAAGATATTCTGGAACGTGGGTGTGGCATTGGAAATTAACAGCTTTACTTTATCCTCTTCCGGAATCTGCCCGGGCACACGGGAGGCCATCTGCCTCCATCTGTCAGCATAGGTTGCAAAGTCTTCATCTGCCTTCATCTTCTCAGCCACTAAATCAGTAAAAGAGTATTCCGGGCCCACCCGGTCTTGGAATCTTTGAATAAATTTTTCTTTAACAATTTTAAAACTTTCCGCCTCCTCCAACGGCAGAGTATAGAACCATTCCAATGCTACCCCATCCAATGATCGGCGGAAGAGATACGCCTTGAGGTAGTCGTCATGCTGGAACTGCACCGACTCGTATAAAAAGTCCCTTATGTGAATAAAGGGGTTGCCATTCCCATAGTACTTGCGGTACGTGGGGAGCTCCAACTTAGGAGGGAAGCGGATATCATGAAAATTAGGAATGGGGATGTCAGCAAGGGATTGTGGGCCGACCTGCTTATGAAGAAGATCAATCTGTTGTTGCATGTTAGCCCACTTATTAAGAAGTTCCCGTTCCCGGGAAGGAGGAGGTAAAACTGAGAGAGCAGACCCGGCATATGGGGCTAAAGGATAGACCGATGGAGGGGGGAGCCCGTAAGAAGGATGGTGGGCGAAGGAAGGGTCCATATTCGCATGGGCTAGCTGGGCAGCCTCCGATTGAAGATGAACAGAGTCAGCCTGGGCCACAAGATCCTGTGGTGCTGGAGAAGTGGTGATATAAGTATCTAAATAAGAAGATAAGGGGATCTGTGTCTTCCCCTCACTAGAAATCTGATGGGCCGAGCTAGAAGTTTGGCCCACTTCCATACTAGAAAATCGGAGGGTCCGGGGATGGACATGAGTAAGATCAATGGGCGCAGCAGAAGCAGCCCCTAATTCAACAACTGGAGATGAAGTGGCGGCAACAGACACACCATGAGGAGAAACAGAAGACGGGGCGTCCGGCCCCTGCAAAGCTTGATGGAGGATGTGAAGCTGAGTTGGATCTAACTGGGCCATCATATGAAGGATTTGATTGGCCGAATTCTGAGAGGAGGAATCAGAAGGGGAGGGTTGGGCACCCTCAATAACAACAGATGGGAGAGGAGGGGCAGTCCCCTCTCTTCCCTACATGTGTGCGACCCTAGGCGGGTCCTCTAACAATCCCTGAGGAAGGGAATCCTCACGATCCTGAGAGAAATCATAAGATGACATGGTGGAAGGGGAATCAAACAAGAGATTGAGGTAAGAAATGAATAAGGAATTGCCCCTAGGAGAAGATCTAGAGGGTGTGAAGCAACTCCACATGCAACGAACACCCTAAAACTAGAGGACAACACCTAATAAACACCTAACTAGAGATAGCTAACAAACATGCACAATCAAAGAGGAGATGAGAGGCAACCAATTATCAACCAAGTTATGATGATGCGCGGAAGTTTCTTTATGTTCCCCTTTTAGAACCTTAATGAATTGGACTAAATGAGATTCTTTCAACAATAAGGTTCCTGGTAGGAGTGGAATAGGGACTTGGTTGACTCTAAGTGTACTCTATCTCTTACAGATGCAACCTAGACTCGAGGTGGTGAGGTACAACCTTCCCGGCGTCCGTGTGGGAATCCACGGCTCACGGGGGCTTACGGAGGTCCCGGGTAAGGTCACCTAGTTGGCTCCAAGGAGTATAGAGACGAGAGGATCCCCTACCAAGATAGGAATGCAACTAGTATGATAGAATGGGTGAATCTTATGTGCATCGGAGTGCATGCAAAGTCTAGCCTAAAGCTAACAATCAATGATCAAACACTATGATAATATGTGGTGAAAACCATGAAAAAAATGAATAACAACCAGGGGAGATGGAAAGCACCAAAGCAATAATGAAATGATATAAAATAATGGACAAAACATCAACCTTGGGTGCACTGTAGCAACATAAACGGTCTGATGTGAGATCGCTCAGGGAGCATAGACGGCCCTGGACAGGACCGCTAACGGAAAAAAATGCTAAATGGAAATGAACAGGAACAAAAGGAATTGGAGTGTACCTGAGCAACCGGGCTGTCTAACAGCAGACCGTGGAACCTGTGAGATGGCCCTGACAAGATCGTGTAACAATAGCAAATCGATAGAGATATAAATGGTAGGGACGTACCTGAGGCAGACGTGGGCGGTCTATCGACCGGCCGCTTGATAAGGTAAATAGCCTTATAGAAGACCGCGTACAATCCCAAGAACATAAAATAGTAACAATCGAACTTGGAAACCCCAAGTGGACTAACAACTTATCAAACCACATAAAGAAGAACCGGTCAACAAAATCAGAAGCACGATGGGCATTAGGGGTCCCACCGTGATCGCCAAAAAAGGGGTGTTGACAAGTTTTTCTTTCCCATCTGGAGAGGGGGATTTCTATCGCCCATCTAAGAGGGGTCGAACCAGGTCCATCAAGACCAAACGAGGCCCAGCTCATCTAAGTGACAGCCCCGCAGGGACCACTTAGCATAAAAGCCCAATAAGATCACTCGGGATCAAGCCCTTCCTTTGCGGGTTCAATGGCCAGGCCACTTAGCCTGAGGGAGCCCTAAGCCTGCCGGTTACTCTCGACACCCCACCCAAAACCGCTACGGTTATGGTAGACTTCATAGTGATCAAGGGTATGATAGCATACAACGCAATCTTTGGCTGAGGGATCCTTAGCCGAACGAAAGCAGTGCCCTCTACCTATCACCAAAAGATGAAGTTCCCCACTAAAAATGGGGTGGGGGAAGTCCGGGGTAACCAGGCGATGGCCAGAAGGTGCTATAATATCTCGGTTGAAGCCACAAAGCCGGACGGGAAGAACAAGGGCCCCCGGGAAGTCAAGAAAAAACCCACAACCTCTGAGCCTGGGGGCGAGTTGCTAACGGTTTTCCTAAACGATGACCCGACCTTGGGAGTAAAGATTGGAGCTGACCTACCATCTGAGGTTCAGCAGCAATACAAAGAGTTTCTTTCTATGTACATCCGAGTCTTTGCATGGTCTGATGATCAACTCCTCGGAATACCGAAGGAGACGGTGATGCATAAGCTCAACCTCGACCCGACCGTGAAGCCCGTACAACAACGCAGAAGGAAGCACGCACTAGAGAAGCAGGTGATCATCAAGGAGCAAGTCACCAAGGGGTAAAAGACTGGTCTTTTTAGACCGGTCCTTTACCCGACGTGGCTGGCTAACGTCGTCCTGGTGCCAAAAGCTTCAGGAAAGTGGTGAATGTGCGTGGACTTCACCGACTTGAACAAAGCCACACCAAAGGACTGCTATCCATTGCCGAGCATCGACCAACTGGTTGACTCAACCTCGGGCAACGAGATACTCAGCTTCCTGGACGCCTATTCAGGTTACCACCAGATCAGAATGGATCCAGAAGACATCGAGAAGACCGCCTTCATCACTGACTTCGGCATATACTGCTACACCCGGCTGCCTTTCGGGTTGAAGAACGCTGGAGCCACGTACCAGAGGCTGGTCAATCATATGTTCAAAAGACAGCTCGGCCGGAACGTCGAGGCCAATATTGACGACATGCTTGTCAAGACCCCCAAGGCCGAGGACCACTTCGCCGACCTAGCAGAGACCTTCGACACCCTCCTGAGGTACAATATGAAGCTCAACCCCACCAAATGTGCCTTCGGAGTAAGGTCCGAGAAATTCCTAGGCTTCTTAGTCACCCAGCGTGGGATCGAGGCCAACCCGGACAAGGTCCCGGCCATCCTGGACATGCGCCCACCCACCTGCATCAAGGACGTTCAACACTTGACCGGGCACATTACCGCGCTCAGCAGATTCTTGTCCCGTGCGGCCGAACGATGCCTACCCTTCTTCAAACTGTTGAGGGGGCCCATTATGGCATCTTCTACGTTCGCATGGGACGAGGAATGCCAAAGAGCGTTCGCCGAGCTTAAGGAGTTCCTGACTTCACCCCCGGTGCTGTCCAAGCCTATCCCTGGTGAAGCCTTGCATCTCTACCTCTCGGCAACTCCATCCACAGTTAGCTCGGTCCTGGTCAGAAATGACTCGGTAGTCGAGAGACCGGTCTACTACATTAGCAAGGTGCTCAACGAGGCTGAAAGAAGGTACCCGGCAACCGAGAAACTCGTGCTAGCGTTGGTTACCTCGGCCAAGCGCCTTCGACCCTTTTTCCAAGGGCACTCCATCATCGTGCTAACGGGCGAACCACTGAAGAGGATCCTCGCCCACCCTGAAGCCTCGGGATGCCTCGTCAAGTGGGCCATCATGCTCAGAGCCTACGATATATCGTACCGGCCCCGCTCGGCTATCAAAGGACAGGGCTCGCCGACTTCATCGCCGAGAGCACCATCCCGGTCGAAGAAAAATCTCCGTCCGTACCTGGGCCAACCTGGGAATTATTCATCGACGGATCCTCCAACTCGGCCGGGAGCGGCGTTGGGATCCTCCTGAAGTCCCCCAAAGGAGTAGAGCTACAATACGCCTTGAAGTTCAACTTCCAGGCATCCAACAACGCCTCCGAGTATGAAGCTCTTATCTCGGGAGCCCGCATGGCCCGGCGGTTGGGGGCTGAGCGAGTCCGAATTCACACTGACTCCCAACTAGTCGCTAGCCAGGTCAACGGCGATTACGAAGCTCGGGAAGCACCGATGGTCAAATACCTCCAGCTGGTCAGAACCGTGGCACAACAGTTCGAGAGTTTTGAGGTAGTCCGAATAGCTCGAGAGGAAAACTCCCGAGCGGACGCCCTCTCTCAACTGGCCTCCTCTCTTGACCCCGAAGGTACTTGTTCGGTCCTTCTCGAAGAGCTAGAGCGACCGAGCATTGATTCGGAGCTCATGGCTGTTGACTCGACCACCCCAAGCGACTGGCGTACCCCATATCTATCATGGCTCCAAGACTCTCAGGAGCCTCCCGACCCTCGGGAAGCTCGGAGATTGACGTACCAAGCTCGGTGATTCGTCATTCTGGATGGCACTTTATACCGTAGATCCTTCTTCGGTCCCCTCCTGAAGTGCATCAGTGCTGACGAAGCCAACTGAGCAATCCAAGAGGTTCACGAAAGCCTGTGCGGAGCGCATCTGGGAGGAAGGTCGCTCGCCAGAATCTTGCTTCGGCAGGGTTACTGGTGGCCCACTCTGCACCTCAACTGCTCAACCTACGTACAACAGTGTGACTGATGCCAGCGATTTGATCACTTGGTCCATCAGCCGGCAACGGAGCTTGTCACCCTAGCCGAGCCTTATCCTTTCTCCCGGTGGGGGATCGACATCCTTGGACCGTTCCCTACGGCTCAGGCCCAGAAGAAGTTCATCATCGTCGCCATCGACTACTTCACCAAGTGGATCGAGGTCGAAGCCACAGCTAGGATCATCGAGATAGTCGTCTGGAAATCGATCATCTGTCGCTACGGCATCCCCCGGGTGATAGTGAGCGATAATGGCCAGTAATTTGATTCTCGTTATTTCCGATACATATATGCTGACTTAAGCATTCGCAATCACTTCACTTCGGTTGCCCACCCTCAGGCCAACAGGCTGGTCGAAAATGCCAATAAGACTATCTTGAAAGGTATCAAGACCAGGCTCGGCAAAGCAAGGGCAGCTGGCTCGAGGAATTGCCAAGCGTAGTTTGGTCGCATAGAACGACTCCCAGAATGGCAACTGGTGAAAGTCCCTTTCAGCTGGTGTACGGCACCGAGGCTGTGATCCCGTTGGAGATTGCCAATCCTTCCCTCCGAGTCATCTGTTTCTCGCCCAAGGCAAACGGCCAGAAACTGCTCGAAAACCTCGACATAGCGGATGAACTCCGAGAGATTGCCAGCGTCCGAGCAATGGAATATCAACACCGCCTCACTCGATACTACAACGCCAAAGTCCGAGATAGACACTTTCAACTGGGAGACTTCGTTCTCAGGAAAGCCGAAGCCTCTTGACCACTTGAGGCAGCGGGCAAGTTATCCCCTAATTGGGAAGGCCCCTACCGAGTGGTCGACACGCTTGTGAAAGGAGCATACCGGCTATCTACTATGGAAGGAGAACCCATCCCTCGGACGTGGAACACGACTACACTACGCAAGTTCTATTTCTGAACACCGAGCATTGTGTAAGCAACATGAAATAAAACAAAAGTTTCCTTTCCTCTTTTATTCAAACAACTTGCTTGTACATCAGAAAGGCCGAAGCCAAGACAATACATGTCGAAAAATCAAAAATCCATTTGGCACCGCTGAACGAGCCCATCGCTCAGCTGACTTGGTTAGCCTTCCCGCGTCCAGCCACTGACTCTGCTTCGTGCAAAACTGGCTCGGATTAAGGGTAGTCGACCCCGTTGGCTCGGGTAACTCGGGACAAAGGTGACAGAGCGATTAGGAAGATAAAGGCTACCTTCCAAGTTGACAGAGATGGAGGAAGGGGAAGAGGGAATACGAATGAAGGCCTCCTCTCTGCCAACTCTTTGGAAGGAAGAGAGTGTAGGCACCCTCCAAAGAGTGAGAAGGGGGGGGGGAGAAAAAGAAACCAGTAGAGCTGGACGAGGAGGCAGGGGAAAGCCCGTAAAGGAGGGAGCTTAATTATTTTTCCCCTCCCCTTAGGATGGAGTCGGTAGGTCAGGGATAGCAGTTCGACATGCCCCAGCATGTCGAACCTTCTTCCTGAGTAACCTCCCCGCTAGCGCCGTCGAAACTGATAAAAGAGGGCGACGTGCTTCCACACGTCGAACCCCCTTCAAATCTGCCCGCCGGCCGTCGAACTCCCTTCAAACCAGAAGTAGCAAGGACTCTCTACCCTCCATCATTGACAGCTTCATCTTCCAGAACGTCTTCCATGCTTCAAATTCGACGGCACAACGCTTCATGAAGAAAGAGAGAGGAAAGACTGTTAGAGAAAATCCTAAGTGATGGAGAGGGAGAGATGCCCTTCAGACCTTTTATAGGCGAAGGGAGGTTACTTGCCTTAAATGATTCTCCCCTCGAAAACACGCTAAAGGGACTTCTCCCTATGAACGATCACCTCAGACTCCTCGGTTCCATCCCAGCGAGACACACAAAACGGCCGGGTAGTTAAAGCATGAGAAAATGGAAAGACACCCTGTCAGACGCCTGCCCAACCATCATGCGAGATCCACGCAAAAGGTATCAGCACTTTCCAACTACTGCGGATACGCTGGTCAAACTACGGCAATGGCGATACAAAAGAGTTAAGTTTTCATCATAACGCTACTGCCTTACGTTTTTCCCTTTACACAACAAGAGAAGTTTTTTCGTTAGAAAAAGGAAAAATATACAAGGAGAAAAAGAAAAGCAAATACATTAGGCCTCTGTCCCACCCTGAGGCTCAGAAGTGGAAGGCTCGGACGGTCTGCCCCCGGCACCCTCGACGACGGCCGACCCTGGCACTGACCCCACCGGCGTGAGAACTGCCTCGGTTGCACGCCCTCCCGAGGCATCCGGAGTTGGCCACCCCTCAGACGAGGAATCCTGCTGAGGGGAGAGCCGATCCAACGCCGCCACCCCCAGAAGCGGCTCTGGCCTCCTCGGCCCCCTCTCGCTCGGCGGATGGGGGAGCCAGCTGATAACGCAAAAGTTCATCGTTTAAAACATGCGTATCAATCTTAAAATTTCCAACTCGCACTAGATGAAGGTAAGACGTAATAAGGTGGCGAGAAGGGTCGAATCCACAGGGAAGAAGAGATTTTTAAAGTTAAAAACCTTAGAGTCCTTTAGAAAACACTTATGATTTTATTTTGTTTAAAGAAAATAGTGAAATGAAGAACAAACCAAACACTTAATTAAAAATACCTATGATTATGCGCCTATGCTATAGAAATTAATTGCATGAAGTGAAAAGAAGAGATAGAAGAAGGGGGTAGAGATGGAAGAAGATCAAGAACTAGATCAAGAGAACAACTTTCATTAACTTAAAAGAAAGAGTACATGAAATGTGAAACAAGTTTACACTAATGACAGAATGAGATTACAATGCAGTGAAATAAAACTAAAGCAATAACAAAAAGAGGAGTCTAAGGTGTGAAGATGGTAGTAGCAATGGTGATGACGCCGTCGCCTCCTCCTCGCCGAGCCTTGGAGAGGATCGCTCCGCCTTGAAAGAGATCGCCGTGAAAAGAGGTGGATGAAGAAGCCGTCACCGTCCACGTCACGAGCCTTGGAACGTCGCCCATCTTGATGTGCATGCCGCCATGAAAGGGGAGTTGTGGAGGATAAACTTTGGAGAGAAATATAGAGAGAAATGTGGAAGGGTTTGTGTGGAGATGAAGAAAGAAGATGTGAGAGTAAAACAGTGAGAAAATAAATATAACTCGTAAATAAAGAAGAATTGGAGGAAGTGATAGAAGAAGAAAATCTAGATATACATAATAGGAAGAACTTTGATTAAGAACTCAGAGAGAAAAGAAGAGTGGAAAGACTTCAAAACTGAGAAATAACAAAAGCTAGAACCTCGGATGAACAGTGAAATCACACGACAGCATAGTGAAAAACACGAAATAGATTGAAAACCAAAAGGAATTAGAAGATAGTGCAGAAGAAGAAGTTGTAGAGAACATAAAAATAACGAACTTTCATGAAGACAGCAAGAGATGAAAATGACTAGAAGGGGGAGAAATATGGGAAAGAACAGAGAGAAACATGGGTTTGCAGATGAACAGGATAGCACAGTGAAAAATATGAAATAGCTTAAAAATTAGAAGGAACTAGAAGATGCTCTAAAAGAAGAAGTTGTAGAGAACTTAAAAATAAAGAACTTTGATGAAGAGTGCATGATCTGAAAATGAACTTACAAGAGAGAACTCGGTGGCCTAAGGTTGGGAGAGAAATTGCCAAAAGAAGAACACCCTTCTCCTTCTTGTCATGGGCTATTTATAGGAAAAGTTAGGTAGATGGAGGGTGGAGATTGTATCAAAGGAGGTGGGTGGATAGGATTTAAGTAGAATATGATGCATGGGGAAGAGAAAAAGTAGGTGAGTACACCCTCCTTGGGCTTTGGACAACCCCCTTCCCAAGGCTCATCATTCCTCTCCTTTATTTCAAACTTTGAATTCAATTTTCCCTCCAACCGAAATATGTGTTTCTTTTCTTCAATTTCAAACTTTTGAAAATTCTTTTCCCTCCAATCAAAATATGTGCTTTTGACTTGGTCAAAGTAGTGGTGACAGTTTTGCCCTCGGCTTCTTTTGTAATTACCTTTGGTGTCCTACACACACATAATTGCACTTTAGTCCATAAAAAATATCATAATGTGCACATAAATATTAAATGCTCATGATTAATTATGCAATGGAGAATTAATGCTCATGGCCCTCAACTTTAATTCATTAAATAATATCACCAAATTAATCAATTTACGTGAAATACTTAATTTACATGTAAAGTTGAGATTAATGATGGGACATGCATAATTATCTAATTATATGCACATAAAACGGTGTACATGTGATGAATTATCATCGAAAATGAACACTTATCACACCCCCCAACTTACTCATTGCTAGTCCCTTAGCAATACAAATAAAATTAAAATTTAGGACTAACAAGAGTTTATAAAATTCATACTCTCATATCCAGCTCTCCCTTCATAGAATCAATCAAAGATTAAGAATCTGGAATCATTAATACACACTAGCCTTACGTAGGAACTACATGATCAAGAATTCAAATCAAAGCTCAATAGCACTTGTGCATATATAACTACCAAATCCACAGCTTAGACAATTACGTCCCTCATTCGCTATTCTAAACAAATACCTTTCAACCCTGCACCTCTTAGATCAGAGCATTATGTATATTAGCTTTTTGTCTGCCTTATTGCTTTGTCCCTTTGGGATCTTTTATACCACACATGATGCTGCACTACCCTTCACTGCTCAACGCGAACCTCGACTCTTGCCTTTAGGAGAAGCAGACCCGGTTTCACAGATCAAGGTTCCCTTTTTCATTTTACGTGAACCTCAACACGTCTTAGGTGAAGTAGGCCCGGTTACTAAGACTAGGGGCATTTTTCATGGTGTATTTTTTTTCTTTTTTTTTGTACCATTACGCTTATTTGATAGATAATTTGGCAGAAAGCTTTGTAAAAAGATCTCTTTTCTTAAGAAGTGTAGAATATCAGACATCATACCAAAAATAGTAGAGGGCTTGTCTTGCTTGTTTCATTAGTGTGCAACATGAATTTCTTTTCTTTCTTCTTTTTTTCTTTCTTCTTTTTTTTTTCAAAGTGCACATGAACTTTAAAGGGATTCTTATGTCAGTTTTCCATGGCTATATTGACTAAATTTCCCATCATCCTTCTCCCTAGTCTTTTCTATTCCAGAATTACTTTTAAATTAAGCATGAATCATGAAACTCAAAATGAGATTTACATCTTTCTACTTTCATGGAATGATGACATGCAAGATAAAACTCCTATCAGGTTGTCCAATATGCATCATGAAAATTTTTCTCTCCCCCCCAACTTGAATGGCATTGTCCTCAATGACATGTAGAATATATGAACATGACAATGCATACATGAATGCTTAGGAAGGAAAGGTACAACCTGGGGTGCGCAGACGTAGCTATTTTGGTAGGCAATTTTTGCGAACGACTTCTTCCAGCTCCTACAAACACAAATGAAAATGACTCACTAGATTTTTGAAGGGAAATGGTTGAGTTGTCTCCCAACAAGCGCTAAATTTAACGTCTTCAGCCAGACGACATTCTTGTATTTATCATGGGTCACTCAGTGGGATTGATTCCTTTGATAGAAGTTATGTGTTCTCCAAGTAGAGTTTGAGACGCTGACCATTGACAGTGAAAATTTGACCATTTTTAGGGTCTAGAATTTTGACAGCACCAAGATCAAAGGCTTTGAGCACAACAAATGGTCCATCCCATCTAGACGTTTAATTTTCCAGGGAATAAGCGCAACCTTGAATTAAAGAGCCAAACTTTTTGATCAGGTTGAAATGATTTTCTCATAATGTGTTTATCATGGAAAGCTTTGGTCTTGGCTTTGTAAATCTTGGCATTTTCATAGGCTTCATTCCTCAGCTCCTCCAACTCATTTAGTTGTAGGGTCCTATGAGATCCGGCTTGGGCTAAGTCAAAATTGAACTGCTTAATAGCCCAATAGGCCCTATGCTCAAGCTCAACAGGTAGGTGACAAGCTTTTCCAAAGATTAACCTATATGGAGACATTCCAATGGGGGTTATGTATGCTGTCCGATAGGCCCAAAGAGCGTCATCCAATCTTTCGGACCAATCCTTCCTATCGGGCCTAACAGATTTCTGCAGGATGTTTTTGATCTCCCTATTAGATGTCTCCACTTGGCCACTTGTTTGGGGGTGATAGGGGGTGGCAATCTTATGAGTGATCCCATATTTCCCGAGAAGAGCTCGGAATTGGGCATGAGTGAAATGAGAACCTCCATCACTAATGATCGCCCTCGGACACCCGAACCTTGAAAATATATTCTTTCGGACAAACTTCATGACAACTTTGTGATCATTAGTTCGGGTGGCAATGGCTTCAATCCATTTAGACACATAGTCGACTGCCACAAGAATGTACTCATATCCGAATGATGGCGGAAAGGGCCCCATAAAATCAATTCCTCAAACATCAAAGATTTCGACCACTAGAATGGGGTTGATTGGCATCATATCGCGTTTGCTCATGTTTCCAACGGCTTGACACCTAAGATAAGTCTTGCTAAATTCATAGGCGTCTTTGAAGAGAGTGGGCCAGAAGAATCCACTTTGCAACACTTTGGCGGCTGTTTTCTTTCCCGCGAAGTGTCCCCCACAAGATAGAGTGTGACAAAAATTTAGGACGCTTTGTTGTTCTTCCTCGGGGACACATCTCTAATTATTTGATCTGGACCTACGTGGAACAATTCAGGATCTTCCCAGCAATAGTGTTTGATTTTGGCAAAGAAATGCTCTTTTTCATGTTTAGACCACCCATTAGGAATTTGTCTCATAGCTAAGTAGTTGACAATGTCTGCGAACCATGGGAGTTGACTATGGGTGATGGACAGGAGATGTTCATCTGGAAATGAATCTTGCAAAGGAGCATTATCAGTTGTGAGAATCCGAGAAAGATGATCGGCAACTTTATTCTCAGAACCTTTTTTGTCTCGGATCTCAAGATCAAATTCTTGGAGTTGGAGGATCCACCTAATGAGTCTAGGTTTGGCATCCTTTTTAGAGAACAAATATTTGAGAGCTGAGTGATCAGAGTACACAATGACTTTTACCCCTAAGAGATATGATCGAAACTTTTCAAGGGCAAAGACAACAACTAATAGCTCCTTTTCCGTGGTGGTGTAGTTAAGCTGAGCATCAGCGAGGGTGCGACTCGCATAATATATCACTACCGGACACTTGTCAATTCTTTGGCCTAGAACTACCCCGATAGCATAGTCGGAGGCATCACACATGATTTCAAAAGGTAAAGACCAATTAGGAGATTGGAGAATGGGTGCCTTGGTCAAAGCCTCTTTAAGGGTATTGAAAGCCTCAAAGCAGGCAGCATCTAAATGGAATGGAGTGTCTTTGGCCAAGAGAAGAGTTAACGGACGGGCAATCTTAGAAAAGTTACTTATGAACCGGCATGCCAAGGAATGAACGAATTTACCTCACAGAGGTCGGAGGAGGGAGATTAGAAATAAGGTCGATCTTGGCTTTATCCACCTCTATACCTCGTTCGGACACAATATGGCCCAAAACTATGCCATCTTGAACCATGAAGTGACTCTTTTCCCAACTAAGAACAAGGTTGGTTTCAATACATCTCGCAAGCACTTTCTTCAAATTTTCTAAGCAGTTTTCAAATGACTCCCCAAACACAGAAAAATCATCCATAAAGATCTCCAAGAATTCTCCTACCACATCAGAGAAAATGGCCATCATGCACCTTTGAAAAGTGGCCGGTGCATTACAAAGACCGAATGGCATTCTTCGAAAGGCAAATGTTCCATATGGACAAGTGAATGTGGTCTTCTCTTGGTCTTCCGGATAAATGGCCACTTGATTGTACCCAGAATATCCATCTAGGAAACAAAAATATCTTTGGCCCGCCAATTTCTCTAGAATTTGATCAATAAAGGGGAGTGGAAAATGATCCTTTTTGGTCATGGCATTGAGTTTCCTATAATCGATGCACACTCTCCATCCCGTGGTGGGCCTAGTGGGCACATCTTCTCCTTGTTCATTTTGGACCACGGTGAGTCCCGATTTCTTAGGAACCACTTGAGTGGGACTCACCCATTGGCTATCTGATATGGGATAAATAATTCCCGCATCGAGCCATTTGACAACCTCCTTCTTCACCACCTCCTTCATGTTCGGGTTCAACCTCCTTTGCATTTCCAGACTAGGTTTGGCGTTGTCCTCTATGTAAATGTGATGCATACAAATAGACGGACTTATCCCTTTAAGATCGGCCACTGTCCAACCTATGGCACTCTTGTGAGTCCTAAGGACTTCTAGGAGAAGTGTTTCTTGGGTAGGGGTAAGATTGGAAGCTAAGATAACAGGAAGGGTTTGATCGGGGCCTAGGAATGCATATTTGAGAGAGTCCGGAAGGGGCTTAAGCTCAAGTTTAGGAGGACTTTCAAGTGATGGAAGGGTTGGTTCATCTTGCAAAGCTGGAAGTGGTTCAACCTTATGCCAAATGGTACTATGATGAGGGGAATCTTGAAGAGCATTGACCTCCCTTATTTGACCCATGCCCAGATCATTCTCAATAAGTTCATCGTAGATGTCTATGAAGTGGCATTCTTCATCTAGGTCCAAATATTGGGAGGCTTTGAACACATTGAGAGAAACTTTTTGACCTCCGAATGAGATGTCCATCGTCCCCGTAGCACAATTGATGTTGGCTTTTGCAGTAGCAAGGAATGGGCGGCCTAGGATGATTGGGGTGTGACTTAGCTCCGAGGAGGAGGCCATGTCAAGAATGAGGAAATCAACGGGGAAGTAGCAATCATGGACTTTCACAATCACATCCTCTATCAAACCTCGAGGGGTCTTGACTGAGTGATCGGCCAGTTGGAGAATGACGGGGGTTGGCTTGAGTTCCCCTATATCAAATTGCTCATAAATCGATGTCGGTAAAAGGTTGACACTAGCTCCTAAGTCGAGGAGGGCACAGTCAAAGGTTATACCATCTATATCACATGAGATGAGGGGAGCACCGGGATCCTTTAACTTTCTAGGGAGATTATTCATCAAGACCGCACTAACATCCTCGGAGAGCCAAATTTTCTTAGGGGTCGACTTGGGCCCTCTTCTTGGAGTGCAAAGCTCTTTGAGGAATTTGGCATAGGCCGGAACATGTTTTATGGCATCTAAGAGTGGAATATTGATGTGAACTTGTGAAAAGAGCTCCATGAATTCCTCATTTTGGGCTGGCCTAGTCTTAGTGGGCTTCGGTTCTAGGGCATTAGGAAAGGGGACCTTGGGTTGATAGAAATTTGGATCTTCATGGGCCTTTCCTTTCCCTTTAGGATCTCCCCCCAACTTATCTTGAGTGTAATCCTCCTTGCTTGCATCCTCATTATCTTGATTCTTTTCTATGGAATCTTGCAACTCCTTTCCATCCTTGTATGGGTCATCTAAAACCTTCCCACTCCTCAAAGTTGAAATAACCTTGACATTTTCAAATTGTGGGCCTTTAGGTTGGGCTTGTGGGATGGGTTGATGTAGGAGGCCCGGTTGTGGAGGAAAACCCGGGGGTTGGTTTCTTGGGTTGGCCACAGGTTGACTTGGAAGTTGACCTACTTCTCTTCTCATTGTAGCTTCCGCCAATTGTCCTATTTAACTTTCCAACTTGGAAATGGATTGTTATTGATTCAAGATAATTTGTTGGAGTTGATTGAATTTATCTTCAAAGTTGGATTGAGGCGGAGGTTGGTAAGTGGGTTGGCCTTGATTAGACTGAAAATGTGAATAGCCCATAGGAAGGAATTGAGCTTGTGGACCTCTACCAAATGGATTGAAGGTGTTGGGTTGGGTTTGAAATTGACTTTGCATGGGTTGCTTTTGGACTTGATGAATAGAGGGGTTGGTTGCTTGAGGTGGAGCTTGTTGGGATTTCCAAGAAAAGTTCGGGTGATTCCTCCAGCCCGGATTGTATGTGTTTGAAAATGGGTCATTATTGGGTTTAGAGAATCCTTGGGCTGCAAAGACTTGCTCCTGGATGGCAGGGGGTAATTGAGCCGCAGTTGGACACTCCGTGATGTAATGGGATGGGCTTGCACATAGAGTGCATGCCTCATGTGGAGTGACAGATTGACCCAAGTAGGAATGGGATGATGGTTGGCAAGAAGGGTCTTTCAAAGTCAAGAGTTGATCTAACTTTTGAGTCAGACTCTCTACTTTATCCAACTTTTGAGTGATGAGATTTATGTCCAATCTTGGTTCAAAATCACCCCGGGCCTTGATCTCATATAATCCGGCCCGCTTGGAGGGCCCAATGGATCTCTCATAGGATGATAAAGAAGCATGATTGATAGAATTCTCACTAAGCATTTCGAATAAATCATACGCCTCATCCTCACTTTTGCTCATGAATGCCCCTCCACATGATGCATCTACTATTTGTCTAAATTGATCGGATAGACCTTCATAAAAAGCTTGGACTATTTGCCATTTGGACAACCCATGGTGAGGACACTTCCTAAGCAATTCCTTGAGTCTTTCCCATGACTCATGCATTTGTTCCCCTAGAGTTTGGGTAAAACCTGTGATTGCCCTTCTCATAGTATTGGTGCGGCCTATAGGGTAGAACTTCTTCAAAAATTCTTGTTGCATCTCGGCCCAAGTTCTCATTGGCTTCCCTATAGTGCCTAACCAATATTTAGCCTTATCCTTAAGTGAGAATGGAAAGAGGGTCAATCTAAGGGCATCATCCGAGAAATTTTGGATTTTTACCGTGGAACAAATTTCTAAAAATTCATCAATGTGCTTGTAGGGGTCCTCATTGGTATTTCCATAAAATGAGGGGAGCATTTGAATTGTGCTTGACTTGATCTCATAATGGATGGCTTGATTTTGAGGAATGTAAATGCAAGATGGAGGTTGATATTGGTTGGGAATGAAATAATCCTTCATTTGCTTTGGAGGATTGAGATTTTCGGCCATGAGATTTTGGTGGTGAGGTCCTTGATTTTCGGCCATAAGATCTTCTTGGAGATCGTCTCTTGGATACAAGACTATCTCTATTTCCTGAATGGGTCCTAGTAGATTTGGACGTTGTGATCTTCTTCCTTGCATAAACTAGGACGAAGAGAGATGAGAGAGATTTTTTTTATGATGACTTATATTTTTTGTTTTGATTTTGACACAAACTAGGACGAAGAGAGAGAAGATGAGGATTTTTTTTGTTTTTATTTTTATTTTTATTTTTGGTTTCTATTTTTTAAACACAAACAAGTTGTCAAACAAATTACCTAATGACCTAGATGTGACTTAGACCTACAAATTGGGTTTCACAAAATGGCTAAAGTGTAACTTGAGTTCACCCTCAATATTTCCACCGGCCAGGTAAGGGGTGGGGTAGTGGGAGGCTCCCCCTACTTTCGTAGGGACCTAATTACAAATCACTAGCCCGCTTAAGGCGTTTGCGGTCCGACCGTCTTGCCTTAGGCACCGGTTTTCACAAGAGGGTAAGCCCAAATAACACAAGAACCACAGTGTGAACCTAGGGCCAACGTCTATTGAATTTTATTTAGGGTCTAGGTGATGCAAAGATGAAGGAAATTATGGTTTGTGGGCTAAGGAAGGGTGATGAAATCCCCACCTTATCTTGCTTATGGGTGTTGCCCTTAGAATATTTTAGAATGATATGCAACAAACCAAGTTCAAACAAGGGGTTCTATGCAAGTATGCATGAGCATGTGATTAAGAAAAAGATTAGAAAAGAACTCACCTTGCCCCTCGCAATCTCCAAAATGCAATGACCAAAGTTAAACAACAAAGAAAAAAAATTTCTATCCTAAATGATGCATGACTTAGAGCATGAAAGTGTGATTTCTACTCTTGGAATGATGATTTTTTATTGGGTTCAAGTGAAGAGTTTTTTTTTTATTATTTTGTGAACCTATCTAACCACAATATGTAAGGATCATTAAGAAAATGACACAAAATGAGAGCAATAGGTTTGAAGACTTACTTGATGCGCAATCCCTCGTTCTCTCTCTCTCTCTCTCTCTCTTTTTTGAAATGAATGACAAACTCAAAAGATGAAAGAAAGAAATGTAAGCTTACCTCTAATTTTTCTGGGTTTTGTTTTTAACCTGTAAAAAAAAGAGTGCTTTATTAGTACACTATATACATAAGGAAAATAAAGTTCTTAAATCAAAAATCATCATTCTTCCCCGGCAACGGCGCCAAAAATTTGATAACGCGAAAGTTCATCGTTTAAAACATGCGTATCAATCTTAAAATTTCCAACTCGCACTAGATGAAGGTAAGCCGTAATAAGGTGGCGAGAAGGGTCGAATCCACAGGGAAGAAGAGATTTTTAAAGTTAAAAACCTTGGAGTCCTTTAGAAAACACTTGTGATTTTATTTTGTTTAAAAAAAATAGTGAAATGAAGAACAAACCAAACACTTAATTAAAAACACATATGATTATGCGCCCATGAAGTGAAAAGAAGAGATAGAAGAAGGGGGTAGAGATGGAAGAAGATCAAGAACTAGATCAAGAGAACAACTTTCATTAACATAAAAGAAAGAGTACATGAAATGTGAAACAAGTTTACACTAATGACAAAATGAGATTACAATGAAGTGAAATAAAACTAAAGCAATAACAAAAAGAGGAGCCTAAGGTGTGAAGATGGTAGTAGCAATGGTGATGACGCCGTCGTCTCCTCCTCGCCGAGCCTTGGAGAGGATCGCTCCGCCTTGAAAGAGATCGCCGTGAAAAGAGGTGGATGAAGAAGCCATCATCGTCCACGTCACGAGCCTTGGAACGTCGCCCATCTTGATGTGCACGCCGCCATGAAAGGGGAGTTGTGGAGGACAAACTTTGGAGAGAAATATAGAGAGAAATGTGGAAGGGTTTGTGTGGAGATGAAGAAAGAAGAAGATGGGAGAGTAAAACAGTGAGAAAATAAATATAACTCGTAAATAAAGAAGAATTGGAGGAAGTGATAGAAGAAGAAAATCTAGATATACATAATAGGAAGAACTTTGATTAAGAACTCAGAGAGAAAAGAAGAGTGGAAGGACTTCAAAACTGAGAAATAATAAAAGCTAGAACCTCGGATGAACAGTGCAATCACAGGACAGTACAGTGAAAAATACGAAATAGATTGAAAACCAGAAGGAATTAGAAGATAGTGCAGAAGAAGAAGTTGTAGAGCACGTAAAAATAAAGAACTTTCATGAAGACAGCAAGAGATGAAAATGAATAGAAGGGGGAGAGAGATGGAAAGAACAGCGAGAAACATGGGTTTGCAGATGAACAGGATAGCACAGTGAAAAATATGAAATAGCTTAAAAACTAGAAGGAACTAGAAGATGCTCCAGAAGAAGAAGTTGTACAGAACTTAAAAATAAAGAACTTTGATGAAGAGTGCATGATCTGAAAACGAACTTACAAGGGAGAACTCGGAGGCCTAAGGTTGGGAGAGAAATTGCCAAAAGAAGAACACCCTTCTCCTTCTTGTCATGGGCTATTTATAGGAAAAGTTGGGTAGATGGAGGGTGGAGATTGTATCAAAGGAGGTGGGTGGATAAGATTTAAGTAGAATATGATGCATGGGGAAGAGAAAAAGTAGGTGAGTACACCCTCCTTGGGCTTTGGACAACCCCCTTCCCAAGGCTCATCATTCCTCTCCTTTATTTCAAACTTTGAATTCAATTTTCCCTCCAACCGAAATATGTGTTTCTTTTCTTCAATTTCAAACTTTTGAAATTTCTTTTCCCTCCAATCAAAATATGTGCTTTTGACTTGGTCAAAGTAGTGGTGAGAGTTTTACCCTCGGCTTCTTTTGTAATTACCTTTGGTGTCCTACACACACATAATTGCACTTTAGTCCATAAAAAATATCATAATGTGCACATAAATCTTAAATGCTCATGATTAATTATGCAATGGAGAATTAATGCTCATGGCCCTCAACTTTAATTCATTAAATAATATCACCAAATTAATCAATTTACGTGAAATACTTAATTTACATGTAAAGTTGAGATTAATGATGGGACATGCATAATTATCTAATTATATGCACATAAAATGGTGTACATGTGACAAATTATCATCGAAAATGAACACTTATCACCAGCCCAACAGGGTCGGCCCTATCTCGCTCGGAAGAGGGGAGAGCCGCCGAGCCAGAGTCATCTTCGACATCAGGGATAGACCCAACCTTCTTGGCCCGATTCTTGGCCTTCACGGCATCCCGTATCATGCCCTTCATGAGATCTTTGCGCTTGGCCCCCCACGGCCTGGAAGACCCCTCATGGGCCATCCCCTTGCCCCTATCTCGGGCTCGGGGGCGCCCCTCGGGAGCTCGCGACTCGTCGGCAGCCAAATCATCGCCGAGATTGATCACCTCCCACTCGGCCGCAAGCTCCTCCTCCACAGCCGGCTGCCTGGCGTCTGCGCAGAAGAAGATATGGTCAGGAAAAGAAAATGGTCTCATCATCCGATGAAGAAGCTGATTCGTAGCGTCCAAACCTTTTGGCTTTAGCCGCGTGAGAAGGCACCGCTCGATGTTCTCTGGGGTAACCAGCTCCTCCGTGGACTGGCGATGCTTCAGCAAGATGGCCGCACACTCCTCCATATCCGAAGAGAACACTTCTTGCCTCGGAGGGATGTTCAGATGGAAATTGGGGAATATGGGACACCTCCAAGTCTCCTCCACCGAAAAAATCCCTACCCTGAAGAACTGAGACTTCCATCCCTTGTGGGAACAGTCCTTTACAGCTAAGGAGACACAACTACTGTTCCATCTCGCCTGGATGAAATAGAAGCCCTTCCCGGCCAAGGAATGCACCTTCAACTCGAAAAAATAATGGAAGAGATCCAAGGAAGGAGGATCCCCGCATTGGCGACAGAGGATGCGAAAGGCGGAGAGAAGAAGATAAGAGTTGGCCACCAACTGTATGGGCGCCAACTTAAAGAAATCAAGAAGCTTCAGAACAAAGGGCTCGAAGGGAAGGCGGAAACCATTCTTCCACGATAGAAGGAAGGAGTAGATATGGCCCGTACGAGAATCCAAGCTCGTCTCGTGCGGGGCAGCCGCGGCCAAGTAAAAATTATAGGGCAGGCGAAACTGGTGCTCTAGCCGTTTCACCTCCGCCTCCCCCAGATCGCTGTAGTTTGGAGTCGGCAGTATCACCGTCGCCCTCGCCTCAGGCTCACCCTCGCACTCTTCAACCACTGGACATGGGTCCGCCATGGGATCCGAAGAGGAACTTGAAGAGAAATGCTCCTAAGACTCCGAAGATTCTGGAGGAAGAGGAAGCTGTCGAACCGCCTCTGCGGTTATTTCCGCCAACTCTACGAACACTGCTGTAAGCCTCTGCTCTTCCGTCGTGTCCTCACGATGCATCAAAGAGCCCCAAAAGCAAGCACGAAGGAGAGCAAAAAATCCTAAAAACGGAGGGAGTCTGGAACGACAACAAGCGCACAACGCCTATATTCCCACGCTGAAGGCGGCGCGTCGTTCCGACCTCCGAGAAAAGGGGGCCCCTTCATTTCAAATCCATCAGGATTATCATTATTACGGGCCTAGGTGACCACGACACGTGCCTTCTTAACACCGCCAGATCTCCACCCACCCGAGCCACGCTGGTCCAAAACCCTAACGGCTACTCTTTCAAGCCTACCAAGGCTCAGGAGTAGGAGGGCGACAAGTGGAGAGGGGGATTTCTGTAGCCCATCTAAGAGCGGCCGAACCAGGTCTAACAAGACCAAACGAGGCCCAACTCATCTAAGTGACAGCCCTGCAGGGCCCACTTAGCATACAAGCCCAATCAGATCACTCGGGATCAAGCCCTTCCTCGGCGGCCATTAGGCTCGGAAGGCCCGAGCGTCGGTCCGGTCGGAGGAAGACCCAAGCCCGACCTATCCCCCTCACCGGGATAAAGGCTAGCGCCCCGCTCCCAGTCTGACTGAGCCTCACCCGAGCTATGCCGATCGCCCGGATAGGGTTGGCACTGTTCATGCTTGGGTCGACCGACGATTGCTTATCCACGATGCCGTTGAGAGCCCTTTATGAGTAGGAGTTCACAAAGATAAGGGACCCACGAGTCCTCAAGGTTATAAAGAGCCCACGATGAGGACGTAAAGAGCCCATGTCGAGGACGTAACCCCCACCTGGAACTCCTCAGCTTACGGGACTCATGAGGCTAGCGCACTATTTAAACCGGGGACTCCCTCCAGCAAACGGTAAGGCCTACACACACCTAAAACTCCCTGAGCAGTAACCACTTCACCACCTTGGTGGAGAGGGATCTCGTGCATCTACCTCCTCCTCTTTTCATAGCTTCCACCACTGCTCTACTGACTTAGGCATCGGAGGGTTTACCCCAGGGAACCACCCATGGGCCCCTTGATCTGTTTCCCTTCCTTGTAGTTCACTGATTGGTGATCATCTCCCCAGCTCAGGACTAGCGCGAGATCGCCCCTCTTCACCCTCCTCTCTCTTCTAACACAAAAATAAATATGCCAAGATAAAGGAATGAACTAAAAGGGGGAAAGAGCAACCGATGAACTACTCATGCACGAAAGAACGCTGTGATCGCCACCAAGGTACATAGCATAATAGGAGAGTACCACATACCTTGGAAAGGGAGAGACAAGAGTGAAGACACTCGCCTAAAGGATGCAATGCTGGCACAGGAAACGGTCCTGTGGAGACCGCTTAGGGACGTAAACGGCCGCTCGACTACCCACACACAGCGCTGTAAAGGAACGCGGGAAGAACCGTTGTTTGGAGCGTAGACGGTCCTAACTCGACCCCGAATAGAAGATGGATGGTCCACGGAAGACCACCCACAGAAGATGGATGAAGACAAACCGTGTAAGACTGCCAGACCCCGAACCAAGGGACTTGATCCCCCACCCCTTCCGGTCGGCCAGAGGGGATGGGCCTCGTGCTTAGCTTTTGTTGACCTGCAAAATAAAGCAAATAACTAGGAAACACAACCCAAATTAGCCCATGGATGTGTAGTATCTATAAAAGAATGAAAGAACACACATGTAATTAGAATGGGGAATACCTGGGGGTTGGGATTTTAACCCCTATGGGCGTGAGAAATAATAGGAGGGGTGCGAAAAATGAGAATGCCAATGAAAAATGCGATTGAAAAGTGGGATAATGGTGATGGAATGACAACCGAATCACTAAACAACTAAACTAAAAATGTTAAAAGAAAGACTACTCCCTGCACCGAAGGCTTAAAGGGACGTAGAAAGCCTTCCTCCCTGACTGCGGTTCGCTCAAGAATTCGGTAGCACTTCGTTGCGAACACCGAATCTCCCCCCCTTTTGAGCTTGGACCAAGGGTACTATTTATAGACCCCTGAAAGTCCACTCGAAATTGAGGATCTCCCAGCGATAATTAGGGCGAGATTCTGAAGGATAAATCAAAGATAATACTCCCAACTTTCGCTAGGATCAAACGGAATCAAATTTGGTTGAGAATCCGTGGAGAAAACTGAGGATAAACTAGCTCATTCAACCACGGGTGGAGAGAAAAAAACCAACCAGCCCAAGGATCTCGGGCCTATAAGTTGTCGCTCGATGGGCCGCCTACAACAATACACGATCTATTGCTAGGCCGCCTATGAGTGTCGGTGATAAATAGAAAATAAAATAAATAAACCATTTATCCCAGCGAACAGACCGAATGGCTCGGCGTAGGACTCTTAGGATAAAAATGGCCCACTGATAGACCGCTCAACAAGTATAAGCGGTCTAATGTATGACCGTCTATATAGATGTCAGTGAAAAAATGTATAGAAAGATAAATATGCTTATTTATCCAGAGACCAAGTCACAAACGGTCTATCAATGGACCACCTATTCTCTGAATGGTCTATCGTTAGATAGCTTAATGAAATGAATGTCGATGCCAAAACAGGAGAGGTCGACGCTAGCGAGGAGTAACGTCGATGCTGGTGAGGATAAGGTCGACGCTAATTCACTAAACGGTCTTCCAAGGGCCGCCCCAAGTGCCAAACGGTCTATCGCTAGACCACCTTTATGCTGGGCGGTGGAAATTAATAAAAATGGGATAAAAAATCTTACTTACCTCAAAGATCAAATGAAATCTAGGCCCACTAAGCCCGAATTCAAGAGCAAACTTAGTCAGGGAGAAAGTAACCACAAAATAAGCCCAAAGACATGCCTGAAAATGGCCCAATGAGTAATGGACAACTTGAGGCATCAAAAAATAGAGGTAAGAAGAATGGCTCAACTCATAGGCAAAAACGGGTGTCAACAGGTGCACATGTAGAATAGGTCGGTGCAAATGTGTTGAAACCCTTAAGCCAGGTCGGTGCACATGTCAAACAGGTCGGTGCACATGTGATGAAGCCCTTGTGACAGGTCCGAGCAGGCCATTGTACGGTCGGTGCACCTGTGAATCTATCTAGATTTTCAGAAACTCAGAAAATGAGAGATTTGAAAGGTCATTTTTATTCATAAAAATCTGAAAAATTAGAAAATGGTAGAAGCCTAAGTTAGTAACCCACTGTAAAAATTTCATGTTCCCAGAAATTCTGTACTTGCAGTTATAAGTCATCTTCTATGCATGTGTGGCCTAGAAATAAAACCTGTCCCCTTCATATAGTAACTCGATCATGCTCTGAGTATGTTTAGCCCAGTTAAATCATTGGAAGCAAGTTTGTTATGATAAAGTATCATACTAGAATTTGTAAAATGAGTATGAATGTGAATGCGAATACAATGTGAATGCTTTGAATGGAAAATAATAGCATTCTGTGAGGTTGGACTTCGGTCCCTTCTGCGGGACGGCGATACGTAACGCCGCGGAAGTAAAAGATCACAGGGGATGACGATACGTAACGCCCTGGTCAACACCTATCGATTCGGCTGGTTCATTCTATGGGACAGTGATACGTAACGCCACAGAACCCGGGGGACAACGATACGTAATGCCCCGTGCGGCAGGAGTCTAGGTGGGAGTTCGCTCCCGGGTCTGTGCAGTACTCTTTCATTCGTTGTGTGTGTGGACCTCTTGTGTTTGCGGCAGCTGTTCGATTCCATGAATAACAAAAATGTGAAAACTCATGAAAATGTGATAATGTGTAACTGCTCATTCACTGAGGCCTTGTTGCATGCATGGGTACTTTATATGTTAGTTAAAGAATATGTATTTTCCTCATATGAGTTATTTTAAGTAGATGATAATGAATGGATTATGCTATTATTAACATCTGAAATATGTATATAATTTGGTTATATAGATGCAAGTTAACCCCAGTTTGTTTAGGCTGCCCACTGAGCATCACACTCACCCCTTTGTGACACACGTTTTCAGGGGACATAGAGAAGGAGGTTGAGGAGGAGGCTGCAGCTGAGGAGTAGTGCTAGATAATAGTTTGTCTGGGTATGCTGTGGATGAATATCTCTCTTATATGTATGGTTATGGGGTGGTGAGCCTATGAGGACTCATGTTTATTCTGGAACAATGGACATGTACTCTCTTTGGAAAATTATGAATGGTTGAGATGCTATTTACATTTTCTGTAACTGTGGTTTCTCTCTCTCTCATGCTCACATATACATGTTTACATATTGTACTTCTGTGATACGTACGAAGTAATGTCTCAGGGTCCGATGGAAGGAAAGAAAAAAAAATGCCCATATATTGGGACTCGGAACCCGAGGCGTTACAGAGTGGTATCAGAGCACGAGAGACAAACCATGGTTACAACCATTCCAAATGTCTAAGTAGTAGGAGAAGAGATAGGCTAGAGTGGGAAAAGGGTAGAGTATATTTGAAACCATTTAAAAACCCTCTCACTTAACAATTGTTTATTTCTCAGAATTATGCCGCCAAGAAGGCAAAGAGATCTTCCCTAGGCAGATGAGAGGGGATCCGGGGTATATGACCCAAATGGGGCGAATGACGGGGCTGTCCATGCTCCGGCAGTTGGCGGCGGATAGGTGCCCAATGCGGGAATTAATCTGGAGGGTTCATGCAGAGCTTCCAAGGGCTGATGCAGGTCATGCAGCAACAGATGCTGTAGCAGCCCGCGCCCGCACCACGTCACGACATGCCGGCGCTTGATCGGTTCCTGAGATTGGCGCCTCCTATTTTTAAGTGGTAGAGCCGTCCAGAGGTGGCTGAGTCATGGCTCAGCGAAATGGAGAAGAAATTTTACGCGATGTGATGTCCCGAGGAAGAGAAGGTGAATCTAGCGGCCTATATATTACAAGATCAAGCTGACTTGTGGTGGAAGGCCAAGATGAGGACCACCTTCGCAGACTACCACGACGGTGACATATTATGGGAAGAGTTCCCAGCTATCTTTCAAAAAAAGGATTTCCCCGAACATGTGCGGGATGCTAAGGAGCAAGAATTCTTAAGCCTCGAGCAAGGAAACATGACGGTAGCTGACTATGAGGCCAGGTTCTCCGCTCTGGGTCAATATGCCCCGCACATATTTGAAGACGCTCGTCGAAAGGTGAAGAAATTCATCAACGGTCTGCATAGCAGTGTTCGACGCTACGTTGCAACCCAAGACCCTGAGACCTACCCAATGACATTGAGGTTTGCTCATTTAGCCGAAGGAGAAAATGCAAGGTAATAACTAAAACTGTAAAGATTTAGGGGACATATGAGGTTGAGTTTTAACGAATGTCCATGTATAGGTTCGCCGAGGAGCAGAAAGCATCGGACAAAAGGCCTATGCAGATAGGAGGGCGACGAGACAAGGAAAAGGTGACACGCCAAGGACCGGCATCGAGGGGCAGACCGGGGGTTCCATTTTGTGTCCATTGTGGGCGTAACCATCCAGGACAAGAATGCTGGAGGGCAAAGGGAAAGTGCTATGAATGCGGCGACGCCGGACACATTGTATGGAACTGCCTAAAGAAGGCCCAGCTTCCCGAACAGAAGAAGATTCAGTACAGAGGGCGAGTCTATGCACTGATGCAAGAGGAGGCAGACAATACCCCTACCGTTGCTGAAGGTACGCTCCTCGTGGATAATTTTTATGCAAAGGTCTTGTTTTACCCAGGAGCTACTCACACATTCATATCCACTAGTTTTGCTAATCAACTGAAGAACAGACCCCAAGCTACATTCTTTGGGGAAATGATAGTTAGCACACCAACCGGGAAACAAGTCCACACCAAGCTTGTGATCCCTACTATAGAAATCAACATCAATGGGAAAATATTGCTGGGGGAAGCATACATCCTAGATATGAATGACTTTGACCTCATCTTGGGAATGGATTGGTTAGACAAACACTGTGCTCTTTGAGACTGCCGTCAGAAGAGAGTGATCTTTCAGAAGCTGGGGAATGAGACATTCTTCTTCCAATGCCCGAAAAGCAAGACGGGGAGAATGATAGTGTCAGCCATCAGGGCTTCTAAGCTGATTAACAAAGGAGGCATCTATTTTTTGGCTAGTGTGGTCATTGAAGAAGACACCGTCAAGACTTTGGAGGACTTGGACGTGGTCCGAGAGTTTCCTGATGTGTTTCCCGATGATCTACCGGGACTGCCACCCATTCGAGAAGCGGATTTCTCCATTGAGCTAGTGTCGGGCACCGCACCCATCTCCGTTCCTCCATACCGGATGGCCCCGGTAGAACTTGCCGAACTCAGGAAGCAATTGCAGGAGTTACTAAACAAAGGCTTCATCAGGCCCATCGTGTCTCCATGGTGTAGACACGCCATTCTTGACGTCTCCTGAGAAAGTCTCATATTACTATACGACGCCCCACGACGGCTTACGCATTTCGAATCACTTGAGTACTTCCTTTTCTTGGGTCTTCTTCTATCTTTTTCGGCATCCGTAATCGTCTCGTCACGGCATTCGGACGGCATCAACACCAGCCAGACGCATCAAGAGGTTCCAGAACCAAGAAGGTGTCTGCCGGGCAGCCGCCGATTGAGGACCCGGGTGGGTTTTAATGGGGGCGTCCAGGCCCTTGGACGCCCCCATATTTTTAATTTTATTTATTGATTTTCTAAGGGCCCAAAACTAAATAAAATATATATATATTAATGGAGGCGTCCAGGCCCCTGGACGCCTCCATAAAAATAAAAAAATAAAAATAAAAAATGTGTGTGTAAAATGCCAATTGGCATAAAAGACAAAAAAAATAAATAAATAAATATATATATTAATGGAGGCGTCCAGGCCCCTGGACGCCTCCATAAAAAACAATTATAAAAAAATCAAAATGCCAGCCTTGGCACAAAAGACAAATCAAAATAAAAAATAATATATTTTTGGAGGCGTCCAGGCCCCTGGACGCCTCCATCAACTCTCTCACGGGCGCCGGCCACCGAACGACAGTTTGTCGTGTGTGAAAAAATCCAAATTATGGAAACGTCCACCTAACTGGATGCGCCCATTTCTGAATCACGAGGCGCCGCTCACAAAACCACGCGTTGTGCCAAACCGCGTGCGACCGTCGTCAGTTTTCGGTGGACTTGTTTGAGGCGTCCGGGGCCCTGGGCGCCTCCACAAAAGTATTCCAAACAAATATATAAAAATAGAATAAAATATTAATTCGGCCCTGATGGAGGTGTCCAGGGTCCTGGACGCCTCCACCCTCCGGAGCCCTATAAATAGAGGCCCACCCCCTCAGTTCTGGAAGAGCTTCGAAGTGATCCGATAGGCTGTCGGAGCCCAGAGGCTACGGAGTCATTTTCTAACCCGTGGGTTCTTTTATAGGTGGAGGTTCTGCCGGCTTCTTGGGTGCTTACGCTCGCGAGAGGAAGGTCGTCTTCATCCACCGCGCTTCCGCGTCATCCCCACGCTGCCGGAGCTCCGCCGGATTTCACGATCGGCACATTCAATAAGCCAATTCTTTCCTTTTCTTCGTAGTTCTTTTGCATTCATCATCTTGCATCCCCTATCCCCCTTCATAAGGGCACCTTTTCTTATACACTTCTTACATCCATCATCTCATTTTCCTCCTACTCGAGTCCGAGAGGGGTTTAAAAGATAATACCAACCAGGTGTGTGTCTTGCCATCATTTCGTTATTTTTATCGCAAGGATTTGAATACTACATCTCCATCTTTTTAATCCACTTGTCATTTGTTTGTCGTTATTTTGTAAGGATAGCCGAGGAAAGCCCTCTCCGTCGGCCGGCCGGAGGGAGAGGAAGAATCAACCCGCCATCTCCCGCTCT